>JADMLD010000755.1:6822500-6995000 GCA_017589585.1 Phylloscopus whistleri
CACCTAGAACAACTATTCCTTGATTCTTTGTAGACGGTCAAAAGACTAGAGAGGAGAAGAATAAGAGGGAGGGATTTGAAAAAATAAAGTCTATAATTTTTCACCTGCATTTTTGTGCCCACAGTCAACTTAAATGGGGGAAAATAAAAAAGGAAAGGATGAAAGAAAAGAATTAAAATCTTGGTGTGACCGATAGATTGCAGATGTTGCTTTCTTTTTTTTTACCCCAGCCTGTACTAGGGAGAAAAATCTCTGCCTTCTGTCTTTTTCACCCTTAACCAGTGAGAGCTACAAACCCATGGATATGAGATGAGAAGTTTAGGTGAAACCTCGGTGTGGTTTGGCCAGGTTGTGGAAGTGCCCCAAAAGAGTCTGTGGTCACAGGCTGGCTCTCCCAGCTGGCATCTCTTGGAGGTTGGTTTTGGAAAAGAGTGAAGCTTTGTGGGACCCAACGTGCAGCTTTGTATGTGGCAGGGCGAGGGACTTGTTTACTTGCAGGGGAAGCACCATCCCTGATTTTTATCATGAGGGACTTTGAATAACAAATGCTATTTTAAGTGTAGAGTTAGGAGCACTAATTACAGCTGACATTGTTTTGTGATTTTTATTTCCAGTGTTGCACAGTGCTTGGATTTCTCAAGCCTTTGCTAGAGAGCTCTTTTCTGGCTGCATAAACAGCAAATGGCAGATTCAGAAATCAACTGTTTTCCAAATGAATTTGGAGAAGCTCACGTGGAAACACTGACTCTTAAGGCTCATTTCTCATTAATGTGGAGGGGACTGGAGTTCTGACCATATAAAGGTAAAAGCAGGTGTTTCTCCAGGGCTGTGCTTCTTCAGGGGTTACACACACAGAGAAAACCTCTCAAGATCACCTGTATGTAACATGTTATCAAAGCTTTACTTGATAAATCTGTTGCCTTTTGAAAACGAGAAAATAAACCGTGACGTGAGAATTGGAAGGGTTAGGAATAGGCCCTGGTGGCAGCAAAACCCTGTGTTTGCTGTGACATATTCCCTTCACTTCTTCCACTTTCCCTCATTATCTTGTTTGCTATGTGTAGCTGAATAAGCATGTAACCTCTAAGGCCGTGGAGCAGATCATTAGGAGTTACTGATTAACACCGTGTTTCGATAGCAGATCCCAAGTTCTTCTTTTTACAAACTGAAGGGGTCTGGCTTTATGATTTTTTAATTAGAGTGTAAATATTGCAGCCTCATAAACTGTTTGATTTATGGGTGACAGCAAAGTTTGCACTTCGGGAAAGGACAAGGGAGGCTTCAGATGTGTACAGCTTCAGTGCCCCTGTTTGCCTGTAACAGCCATCCTGCTTTTTTTGTCTTTGGTGAACTCATCCTATCAGCCTCACTGATAATGCCTGTGTGTCTAATCTGGCAGGATGACTGAAATTCCTTTTTATGTTTCTAAGAATAAGGAGGACTCACATTCTGTACCTTTTAACTGACAAAGTGAGGGAAAAAAATTTTGGAGGAATACCAAGCTCACAAGGTGAGCTTGAAAGTTGATGTTCTTCATGAGGATTCCAGAGAAGTGGGGCTGGATGCACCACTGTGAATTTCAGAGGCACGAGAGAAATGGTAAACCAAGACTGACAAAGATTTGAGGTGGGTAATGGAAGGGTATTTCTGATATCCTTAATGCAAAATGATATCAGGTTTTTCGGGATGAAGGCTCCAAAGAGGGAAAGTCCCACCTTTCTCAGGCAATCAGTAGAACTTGGCTTCCACGTGCAGTGCAAGTTAGGAAACTCACAAGCAGGGGGAGTGATTTAGTTTTAACTGTATTTGAATCAGCATTATTTACCAATGGGGCACCCATAATCTTCAGTAGAAGTTGTTCATCAGAAGCTTGGACTCCTCCTGGACACCCAGCTCTTTGGCCAACATCTCTATTCTTGAAGCAGGGAAAGGCTTTGTAAACACTGAACTTCTTTCCTCTGTGAATCCTCCTTACTCCATCTCCATACCTGAGCTTGCTGTCAGCATAGTTTTGCTTGCATGGGGATTATTCAACCTAGGATTTCTCTCAAGAGCAGTGATTTACCAAGACAGGCCTAATTCTTTGCATAGGAGGTTTTACAAATCCTCCTTCACTAGCATGACTTGCCTCTTTCCATCTCGCACGTCCTCTGGAAACTCTTCTTGCCAGCACTGCCAATATGGTTTGTCTGTTGAGATTTTGGGCGAGGGTATGTTTTGGGGTGGCTCTTTGCTGTGTTGCAAGGAATTGGGTTTCTTTGCTGGGCTGTTTTGTAGTCCCTGTAGCCCTTACACAGCCTGCCTGCACCATTCCATTGCCTGGGCTGCGGGCAGGGGCTGGAAGAAGTTGAGGGCGTGGTGGGTTTTCCTCTCTCTGGGCATGCAGGAGCAGCATAACCTCACCTGAATGCTCGTGGTGACAGAAATGGAGAAGGTTCAAGTAGACAGTTTTCCTTGATTTAGCACAGACCATGCCAGTTGGAAATGTTGGACAGCTTTCTGTCCCCAAACACATCGCACAGCGTGCGGCGCTGGGATGGTCGGGACGAACGAGACAGAATGAAACCTGCATTATGAATTCTCCTTTCCACCTCTTAGCAGAGCCTTTCTGAGGCCCCGCATTGGTCTTTCCTCTAGTTGAACACCAGAGACCACCCCTCCTGTCTCAGACCAAACCCCTGGGAGAAGAGGCAGCCAACTGCTACAAGCCAGGAGCCCGGCTTCAGAATTGAACGCCCTCAGAAAACGCTGGTGCTCTGTTCACCTTTCTGTTCACATTCTTTTCTCTGTAGCAAGAAGACTAGAAGCATAATTTTCTTTTAATGATATCCAAAATGTTCACGAACAGTGATGAAATCCAAAAACATGCCACAGTGTCAGATTCACCTCTCTCCTCTGCTGGAGCTGTACTTGTTTTACTACAGGAAATATTCCGTGGCTCTACAGTAGCAGCCTGGCTTTTGTTGCCAAAGGTCCAAATAGAGAAGTTTGGTGGGTTGTTTTTGTTTGGTTTTTTGTTGGGGTTTTTTGTGGGTTTTTTTTGTTGGTTGGTTGGTTGTTTTTTTTTGTTTTGTTTTGTTTCCTTTTGTTTTGTTTTGTTTTTTTTAACAAACTTGTTGAAAGGCCTTTCAGTGCAAACTTGATGTCAATGGTAATAACATATATGTTTACAGATGACGGCTCCAGTCCCATCCTGGTAAATTGTTTTTGCACATGGTTAAATCTGCATGTCTAATTGCCCAGAGAGTAAAATCAGAAGGGGAGAGTGTAGGAAGATAATAACTTGAGCCGAACTGTTTTCTTGTTCCTGTTTAATTTTGAACCTGTCCAACCCTTGTGGGTTCAAAAGTTCACCTCAGTCTTGACCATTATTGAGCTTGGATTCTGTTTAGGAGAAACTGCGACTCCAAGTAAAGCAAAGGGTCAGGAGACAATAAATCCAACAGAATACATAAAGTGGTAAATAAGGAAGGCAGAAAGAGAGAAAAATAGCACATACTGGGCATGTTCTTGGTTTTATAATGTTGAAAGGTGTTTTGCTGCTGAGGCTGGGATTTCTTTCGTTAACACCTGGTTCAAAAATGCTGGAATTCCACCAGAATGTTTCCATTACCTGTAGCATTCCTGTGTCACCCTTAATGAGCTTTGTTTTGTAGCTCTAATACGTGCTTTAGCTCCCAATAGCCCTTAGCTGCAAAGTGTAGCAGCCCAGTCTTTTGGGGCTGGGGAGGGGGGGAAGTGAAATTACAGGAGAGAATGGCTTTTCCTCATCTTCCTGTTTCCCCACAGAGGCTTCAGAGCCTCAAATGCGTTTATCTTCGCAACCCAGTTTCTTGGCGACTCAATTTCTTTTGTGTTTATTGAGCCCCTCCGTGATACAAATGAAGCTGGTGCCAAACATTTCATTACAAATTTCACGTGAAAAAGGACCAGGAACATTTCAGTGGTGTGCGTGCCCACAGCCTTCCGTATCCTGACTGAGAAGTTCTTGTGTTGTTAGTGCTGAGTTTGAGGATTATTGAATCAGGGTGTCCTAAAGGTGAAGCCCAGTTTGCTTTGCAAGACATGTTTAATTTTCCCTGAGTTTCCAACAGGGAAGCAATTTGGCTCGGTGTCTTTACTTGCAAAAGCCCAGACTTGTACCAGGAAAGTGCAGAAGTTGTGTAGGGGCAAAGCTGCACCAGAGATAAGTAAAGTGATTTAACTCTGGGGCCTGCATGGGAGCAAGAGATATTAGAAGGAAATACAGATTTGCCTGATAGTGTACCAAGCACTTCAATACCTTCTGGGTTGGGATGTCAAGACTTATATTAATTATTAATATTTCCGTATTCTTGAGATCTTAGTGCTTCAGAGAATAAATTGACAGAAATCCACCAGTCATCAGCATGTAAAAGGATTTCCTTTCTTTTTTTCCTTGCAGTAATGAAACTGGGGAGATTCCTGCTCCAGTTCTACTGAGTTTATTTTGCTGGACATTACCCACCTTCTTTTAAAAGTACTAGCATTGGCTGAACAGTAAAAAGAATTAAAAACCAAAGTTTCGTATTTTAACGCTTACTTTTAAAGCATGCAGTGTTTAAAAAGTAAGATAATGTTTCTGAGATGTTTGAGAAGCATTTCTAGTCTGTGAAAGAGCCTAAACTTTATGGGTTAAGTGCTTGAAAACTGAAGGAAACGCTCCAAACGCTGCAGAAAATCTGAGGTTTTAAAGAGACAGAGAAGCATTTGAAATGCTGCTTTCAAGCCAGGTCAGGATTTTCCAGTTCAGAGATATTTCTTGTTGTCAGTAAACTAAAAATGGAAAGAAAAAAAAAATCCAAACCCTGGAAAGGAAGGGAAGTCAGAGAACCTGAGTAAGTGATGATTTATCTGATAACAAAAATCCTGCTACCCTAATCATTCATGGTTTATTTCTTTGGCATGCAACAGTTAAGAAAAATCCACTGAGCACTGGTAATTCCACTATTGCGAAAGCCAAATCCTTCATTTAAACTTTTGAGACAATTTTTCCATTTACTTCCCTGCCACTCAAGGAGCTGAAATCATAAGCTCACTCATACCAGTTCACCTCATCAATTAGGAAAGAGACAGGAGTTGCTTCCAGATGAAAAGGGGATGCAGCAGAGGAAAAATATGCTGGAAAATCAAAATTGATTGCCTCTAACAACTTCTGGATAGTGTTCCAAGCTTGGCTTGGCCACATCGAGACATCCCTAAACTTTGTGAAAGTTGAGATTTGGAGCTGTCTGCTAGAACAGAATCATCAGAGAATATTGCACTTAATTAAAGAAATTGATACAGAGAACAGAGCCAGCATTTTGTCTCATTTAAAATAATTAAATCGTAAATTAATGCACTTTAACCCAAATTTGAAAACCTAAAGCCCAAACCCAAATTTTAAGTTGATGCCTGCTGCCAGCACTGCCATTTGATAGTGCACTACTCTCACAAGTAGCAGGATTATGGTTGATGAGTCCTTCGTGTTGACATGTGAAAGTTAAATGCGGAAAAGTGTTTGCTCCGTGGTTTGGGTTTTTTTATTTGTTTTAACACCACCTTTGGCATCTGTAAAGTTATGCAGTATTAAAATAAAACCTTAATGGACAGAGTGAAAATCTGTAGTTTCCAAGCTCTCTGGTGGGAAAGTTGTTTGCATTTGATAAATAAACTCCCAAAGTAATTTAATTGGAGAAAACTGTAATGTAATCCTCAATCAAAACATGTGTCTAAGGCAGCAGAGAAAACAGTGTTGGTCTGATACGTTTCTTTAAAAGGAGAATTTTTTTCCCTACTCGTATCAGGCTTGCAAAGCTTTTTCATGGACAGTTTGTCAAACAATTTTTCCTCTTTGGAGTTGAAACAGGTGAGGCTGTGTCCTCCCATTGGAAAACAATTGTTATGGTCAAGGCAGAGGATGTGTGGCAGACTTCTCACTGTGGTTTGAGACCCTCATCTGTGGAGGCAGCACGTGCTGGAACTGTGTCTTTGGAGGGGACTCAGTGCTGGAGAAGGGCATGTGAGCTGTCTTCATTTTCTTTCCTTCCAGTGTGGGTAAACTAGGGATGCTGAGAATGAAAGCAATCTCTTTCTACAAGGAAACACAAAGTTTCATAGCTCCAAAGGGCAGTGAATCTCTGCCTTAACTTGGAACCATAGATCTGAAGCACATGTTTAGCATCCCTCCTGACAGGATGTGAAACAAAAACTAGAGGGCAAAATTGTGCTGAATATAATGCAGGATTTCATACTTTTTGTTCTCTCTTACTTTCATTTCTTCTGGGGAAAAAATGGGCCAGAAGCCTATTAGCTCAACCACTTGAATTTTTGTTCGGCCTTTATCCTGAATTTTGAGAGACAGATTTAAAACAACATTATTGGGGACTATTCCTGTAAGTCATCTAGTTTAAGGAAAGCCCTTTCATGTGGGTGCAAAGTGAGTTGGAAAATATCCACTCACACAAGGTACCAGTGCCTCCTTGTGAAGCTGGGAGCATGAGCTAAGTTCTGTCCAGGTCCCTTTCCACATTGTCAATAATGATTTGGATAATTAAGTGAAATTATTAAATTTGCAGGTGACACCAAGCTGGGGGAGTCTGAGGCAGGTTGTTGAATGGGGCTAGATTTCAAAATTGTCCTGACAAACAGGAGAAGCAGCCTGGAGCAGGAGAGTGCACTTGGTGAGACCAAATGCCAAGCTCTGAGCTTGTGTGGAAACGAATACTCTGACAACCACAACCCAGGAAACACCTGTTTTATGAGAAGGGATCAAACAGGGCTTCAGCAGGTTAGTAGGTGAACACAAACCTGGTTTTGTGGAAAAAGCAACTATGTCCAAGGCAGGGAAGATGGTGTGCATACTGAGATGAGGAAGGGAAGTCATCATCTCCTTTGTGAGACTTTTCCTGTGCTGGTGTGCTTGCTTTTGGGAGTGATAAGGAGAAAAGTGAGTCCTTGTGGGAGAGGTTGCAAAGAGAGCAAGATAATTTCTTGGAGGCTTGCCAAATGTGGCATCTTGAGGACAGACTGAAGTAGGGTTGTGTAGAGTAAAGGAGGCTAAGGGAGCATGATCACAGGCATCACATCTATAAAAGGTGGCTGCACAGAGAAAGGGAATAATTTTTCCTCTGTGTCCCCTTGACACAGAATTAAAAATAGTGGGACTAAACTATAGAAATTAAGATTGTTAGATGCTGGGGGAGCTTATTCTGACAGTGTGGACTTTATGGACCCAGGAGGTCGAGGAATTGCAGGCTCCAAGAAGTTTTGCTAAAGATCTGGATAAAGATGATTCCTCTTCAGAGCATTCCATTGACAGGATGATGACTGTCATAAGGCCTTAAGTTTGAAGTTAAATAATGAAAAACTGTATTCCTAGAGCATTTTTTTTTCAGGAAAATACTAGTCAAGAAAATTTTCCAAAGAACTAACCCTGTTATCAGCCCTCTTAGGGGGACTGTTTATAGCTGTGTACAACCCCAGCTCAAAGCACTTTCAGGGGCGCTCTGGATACCTCTCCTTGCTCTTTGCAGGAATCTAGCATTGAAAAGTGACTACCTAGAACTAGAAACAAAGAAAACAGACGAAAATAGAATCTTTCCACAAGCCAGTGTTATTCATATACTCTATAGTGAAAATTAAATGTAAAATCACATCTTTTGAAGACCAAGAAATGACATGATGGAAGAATATAGTAGAGTGTAAATAGAGGGTAAATAGAGGGTAAATAGAGGATAAAGTGTAAACTAGCAGTGCAGTCCTAAATGAAAGACTTCCCTTCCTTCAAGGGTATTCCCTCCCAGGGTGAGATATACTGCTTTACCTTGAGATTCTGTTTTATTTCCTGACATTTCATCTGTAGTTTTTGTTATAGCTTTATTTCACTGCATGCAGTACGGACTCATCTCGTGCTTTCTAAACGTGCTGAGCAGAGAAAAATCTGTGGCATTAATTGAGAGAGAGAGAGAGAGAGAGAACTCTATCACATAATAAATGTTTGTGAGATTTACGCACGCACGCCGGGAGAGGCTGGGGTTTTCCCGTGCAGCCTAACTTTTGGCATTTCAGGCCTGCAAGTGCCAGTGCTGTGGCAATGATGTCAAGTGGTCTGACACCAGGACCAGTGGGGCCCTAGAACCATCAAGGGCAGGTTATCCTGATCAGGTTATCCTGACCCGCGAGCGGGCTCTCAGACGCGGTGGTTGCGGAGGCAGGCGCGGAGTCTGCTGCTCGCAGAAGTCTCCATCAGCACTTTGCTGTTTTCTTCCCAAGGAGATCTCTTTTGCAGAGGTCAGAACTGCCAGCTTGTCAGGTATTTCCCAGAACTGTCAGGTCTCTCTGGGGGCGCAGCAGACTGTGGTGTATAAAGCCAGAGCACTGACATATCACTTACCTACTTCTGCTAGACTTATCCTCTCGGTGAGCTATGCAAACTGCCTCTGCCTTGTGCAGCATTTGCATTATCTAAAGCTCACTGTGAATGCCGTGGTCCTTTTTTTTTATTATTTTTTATTTTTATTTTTTGCCTTTGCAAATGCTGTTTAAATATAGCATCCATAAATAAACGTTAAATAATTCATGACCATAATTTTGTAAATTCTGCTAGGCCACACCTCTCCAGGGGCATATTTATGAACACGCGTCAGCCCGGAATCGATGCGTCTGCCAAGCGTCCTACCTCTGAGGCAGAATTCCCACATCCAGCCCAAAAAATGCTGCAAACGACTCTGATTCCACTTCACTAGTCATCCATCATGCTGTCACTTTAATTCAGATGCTGCTACTTGTTTTAATAACATACATCTTACACAAAGAATATTGCTAACACGAGATTCTTGAGGTAGATTTTTACAACCTCATAAAATGGTATTAACCCTTTGATCCCTGATATTCTTTTCATACAGCTTTTTTCTTTTTTTTTTTTTTATGCTTATCAATAACCTGCCTTCGTGGGGTCTATTCATGCTGGAGAGTCCGACATCAATCACTGCAGTAAAAATATTATTCCTCCAGCATTACCCTAAAGAATTATGGAAAGAATAAAAGTGTTATTGCAGGAATTATTTAGCAAACAATAGATGGATAAAATGTATTATAGTAAGTGTTAAATTATATCACCACATTACAGAAAACTACCTGAGATAGCACAGAAGGTAGTTCAGTGCTTTTTCTAAGTAGTTCAAAGAGAACAATAGCAGAATCCCACAAAAGATTTTACTATGAAACCCTGGAATGACAAGGCAAATGATGTATTATCACATAAAATGATAATTTACAGGGGAAAAAGAAAATTCTTACTTGCTTGTATCTGAGTTGCACCTGGTGATATTTTGTGAGTGAGAGGAGGAGAATAATAGTAATTTACACTTAGCTGCTTAACACTCAAGTATTTAAGGGGCTTACTTGTTAGGGTTTTTTGCATGTCTTTCTAGAAATGCCTTCCTTGTGTTGTAACAGAGCAACATGGAATATGCAATTTTTAAAAATATTTTGCTTCTATTCCAAATAAAAAAACCACTCCGAGTTATTTCTTTCTTCCTTCTCCCTGCTGTTTTCCCTTTGAGGCAGCACCAGGGATTAGAAAAGGTTTTACTGAAATGCTTGATTAAGCCAATTACTAATATCATGCCAACATTTTTGGTAAAATTAAGGATACCTAAACAAGGTTGGGTTCCATGATTTCACCAAGTAGACTCTTATCAGTTAATTCAGATTTAGAGAGGGGGGAAAAAAAAGCATAATGTTGCACTGGGCTCATGGGATTCATTTGATCAACATGATTAAATTATTTCCTTACTCAGCTAGAAGGAAATTACTAGTAACCAGACATTATGTGTCTGTTAATTATGTGCAATAAGGTTCTCTGCTATCACACCACCTCTTGCATTCATGTTCTGTGTGTCTTAAAGACATTTTCATTTTTAAAACCTAAATATTGAAAAGGAACAGCAATAATTTTCTTTCCCTTATTGAATAAGCAACTAACATGCCAAAAAAGCACTTGTAAGACGCAGCTGTTTGTCCTTTGGGTAATGATAGGTAAGTTTGTGGAGGTGACATGCCAGCATTTCACATGCTTTTGGTTTCCCCCCACCAGGATTTTATTTTTGTGTTGCAATTGTTCATTTTCATAAATTGGGTCATTTATTATTGTAAGGAATGAGAAGGACAGTTAGCCTGAAATCTGTAATTTTGCTTGAAATAGTTAATCTCCCTGATGCAAGATCTGCTCACCTATATGTTGTCTTTGTGCCAGATCTACATTCTGCTCTGATGCTGCCCAATCTAGGATTTCAAAAGGATTTTTTATAAAGGAAGAAACATATGGTACAAGAGAGGCCTTATTCTTTTTTCTAATGAAATGATGGGCTTCTGTTTCATATTAAAGTGTTAATAGGTCTGAAATTAGGTCTCAAAAAAGAGAATAGTGCTTTTAAAATTCTTAATATGATTCATTATCTGCAGTCAAAACCAGATGACATTTATTTTTATCCCAAAAATAAAATAAAAAAAAAAGCCAAGCCACAAGGAAAAAAAAGAAATAAAAACCCTGGATTCAGGCTCTGATTTATCGAATGGAAAGCTCTTTAGAATCAGAGCCTGGGCTGGAGGCTGGAGGTTTTGTTCGAGTTTGAGAACCTTCGTATGTTTTTGAAATCTAAACAAATATTTCAAAGAAGGTGGTGTCACATTTGAAGTAAGTGATCCTATTAGGCAAAGGGACACGGCTGCTTTGTTGGAGGACTGGGCAGCATTTCGTGTGTGATAGTGTGGTGTACTGCTAATACACCGAGACATCACTTTCATCTGAGAGGACTGAACTTCTCTCCTGCACTTTGGCTTTCACTGTTAATAATGAATGAATAAAAGTTCAGAGGATAGGAGCTAAATGGATATTGTACTTTAAAAAAAATAATAATAAAAAAGGGGATTTTTACTAGCAGCATGCCAAGCTGTTCAGAAATGAGCAAATGGACAAATTTATTAGGAGTTGTTGGGAAGGCCAAGGCATTTGTATGAGTTGCACTGGCATCAAACACTAGGAATTTCAATACAATTAAAAGTGCATGTTAATTAGAAATAAGGTCTCATGGCATTTTCATGGTTCTAGGGATTTTGGGTGCAATCTGTTTTGTCACAGTTAGCTTCCATAGGATAGCCATCTCTTCCATACCCTGCTCTTTGAGATCACTGTTTCTCTCTGTGTCTGCCAGGAAAATAATTGGGAATCTAATGGGTTTTGTAGATCTTGGGCATTGCCAGTAGGCAGCCTAGAAAGCACTTTCTCTGGGAGCATCATCTGGATGATGCCTTCAGCCTTTCCCTGTCTCATTATTACAAACCACCAAGCTGCAGTGGCAGTGGTCTCTCTTGACCAAAAAATCTTGTTGGTGGTCCAGATCCTCATTAACATTCATCTTCTTTATCAAAATATCAGCTCACATCTAGAGCAGGTCCAGCTCAGAAGAGCCATCAAGGCTTGTAGAACGTGGCAAACAAGAGCAAAAACAGCCTAAGGTTTCATGTCAACTGTACCAATGGCTTCTCCTCCATAATCTCTTCCTCCTCTTCTCTCTCTTCCTCCCACCTCTAGGTGCTGGAACTACCTCCCAGGCACTTAGAGATGCTCTCAAACCCAAGTGGGAATGATTGTGTATAAGCAGGGCTTGTGCTCAGTTGTGCCAAAGTCACAAAACAACCGTGCTCAGCACTTTTTGAGGGGTACAGAAAGAATTATAGAGCAAGGAGCTAATCCCAAAATGATGTGCGTGCATGTGGAGAGGTATGTCTGACATTCACATTAATACCAAATGAGTTCATCCTGATTAATGTTATTACATTAAATATCGAAGGGATTAATAATGATTAGACCATTATTTTAAAGGGTTACCAGCATGACACCAGCTCATTTTTTAACAGCTGTAGACACCTGGGTTTTTACTTTTTTTTTTGCTCTCAGTCCTCACCTCCTTTGACCAAATATACTCACTTGGAATTTCATCTTACTGAATTTATGATTTTATGGCTGTGTTTCCTGTCAGGACTAAATCCAAGTCCTGATGAAGTCATTAGAAGCTTTGCTATTCACCTCATTGCTGCAGAAAAAAAGGCTGAGATCCTGATTTCCATGGACTGACAAGCACTATTTCCATTGGTTTCATTGGACTTCTACATGCCTCCTTGAACCTAGAAAAATGCAGTGACTGTTAGTTTGGAATCATTTAAATGCGTTTTTAGGGGATCTTTGCTTGAAGGACAGTTCTTTATGTGCATTCTTCTATCTTAAGAAAAAAATGCCTTCACAGAGATCAGTAAGAAAGTCCAAATTACAGGTGTAGTATTATGCTTAAATAAAAATGCCTTAACTAAGGAAAAAAAAAAAAGGTCAGATGCAGACTTTGCAAATAGGAAAAAATGCCTGAACCAGATGATTAAGAGCTGTGTGTTTTACAGGAATTCCTGCCAACACTTGGGTAATCCACTGTTTCTTGATGCACAAATAGTATTATATTCCACACTTTTAATAAAACTAAAGAAGCCAAAAGATCTCATAAATTATCTACTCAGTAGAAACTACTAAAACCTACTAAATCTGTTTTGAAGTACTAATGTCATACACAGTATTTAAAAGTGGTGCATAGCAAAACATCATTTATAAAGGGGAGAAAGCAAATATTTTTCTATTTCTAATTGGAAAATCTTACATAAAAGGATAAATCTTGTAATATTTATCTGCTTTTCTTTACTGTTTGTCAATGCTGATTTGTAAAGGCCTTGGCTATGATTAAATTGCTTCTTGATCAGCTGCTGCTGATTAGTCATTTCAACCCTTTCACAGATATTAGGAGTTGCAGTTTGGCTGTCATTTTTTTCCCAGCTTTAATTGTCAATAATTTTTCTGTGGTTGCTTTATAAAATGGTAGCTTAGGGTTTTACCCTGGCCTTTTGTTCTGCTGCAGTACAAGAAATGAAAGAAAAGATGATTGAACAGGTTTATTGTGATGTTGCTTTTCCTGTAGGTTTTCCTGCTCCATCCAAGGCATACCGACATCTTCAGCAAAACCCATCTGTGCATGTCTTTATATTAGGAAATTAAACATGTAAGGGAACATTCTGTGGCAGTAAGGCTCTTGGGCACAATGCTACTACTCACTTGCATATTATTATACACTTTTACCTTCAAAAATGAGATGGTTGCACAGAGGCTGCCTGCTGGGAATGGTCCTTTATCCATGAAAATACCCAATCCTTGCCAAGGGTTCGGCCAAGGGAGTGGTGGGTAGGTTGAGTCAAAATGTGTGAAGAATGCAATTGATGGTGGAGCAGCAGAAGTGGTGGAGGTGTTGTTTGTAAAGCACACAAGTCCCTTTTATCACTCTTGCTGGTTCAGAGGTAAATTTTTCTACCTCCAGTGTTTGGGTCCATGTTCACTGTGTCCATTTTGTAACCTCGTGCACTGATTTTTCAGATGAGTGATACCTTCCCCTATCAGCTGATGTCAGTGGAAAATGGTTACCATTTTCTGCCTCTAAAAATCTTGTTGTAGAAGCCTGAACCTAAAGTTTGGGGTCAAAGCCCCCTGTTTATTATCCTCTGTTTGAATCTATGCTTATGCCTCATGGAAAGCATTAAGATTAAAGTGTGTCTTTTAGTGCACAAACTTCAAGTTGACTGATTTTCTGTACCAGATCAATATAGTCCACCTGAAAAACACAAGTCCAGTTGTATTTAGCCAGATCTATGTATTACATGTTAAATACTCTCTAAACTGTGCGTTATTATCAAATATAAAGGCAATAAAATAATGTACAATGGGATCTTTCGTGCAGAGTAATCTGCCTGCTGGAGAGACAGTCTTGTCAGTAGTGATACAGAGAGACATCACTGTTTTTGTTGTTCCTCAGTTATGAGTGAATTTCTCTGCTCTAAATATACCTGCAAAATATTTATAGAAAGTAGAATATTCTGCTTTCAGGTTTGGATGGTGAGCTGACTGAAGAGAAGTTCATCTTCATGAGTGTGCTCTGAAAAGAGCATTGAGTTCCACTGGTATGTTGTGCAAAGACAAGGTATCGAGTCTGTTAGGAGTATTTTGAATTATTACAATGTAGAATCAAACTCTTGTGTGCATGCTTTATCTCTGGTTTGTTTTGCCACAGGAATGCCTAGAGGTTCCTGAGAGATTTCTGCTCCTTGCAGCAACGGGCTCAGCGCAGGGAGGACACCTCAGAAATGCATCCTGCTTGACTGCCATCTGGACTGTGGCATAAGGAGACAGGTTGGAGAGGGCTGAGAGTGGAAAACCTTCCAGCATGATGAGAGAAAAGGGTGTGTCTCAGGACTTTTCCAGGGTGGTGCCTCAGGACACTTTCCAAAAAAGGCCAGGGTGGTGTCTCAGGACTTTTCTCTCCTGGCTGCTGCCAGGTGTTGGTAGCCTGAGTACTTCCAAGGACCGTGGAGGACACCAATGTGAGCTGTGTCACTGGCTCCAGGGGAGGCAGGCATTCCTTGGCTCCAGCAGCTGCCAAACCTCTTTGACAGAGGGAGGTTCAAATGTGTGACAGCAGCACCAAAGTGCTTTGTGTCATTTGCTTGGCAGGAGGGACAGGTGAGGGCACAGGCTGGTGCCACCTGTGTGTTGGCAGAGCCCCCTTGTGTTGTTTGTTTGTTTGTTTGTTTGTGTTTTGGGGGGTGTGGGGTTTTTGTGTGCTTTTTTTTGTTTTGTTTTTGGGTTTTGTTCATTTGTTTGGTTTTTTGGGAGGGTTTGTTTGTTTGGGGTTTTGTTTTGTTTTGGGTTGTTGGGTTTTTTGTTTTGTTTTTTTGGGGGGGGTGTTTGTTTGTTTGTTTTGTTGTTTTTTGTTGGTTTCTTTCACAGTCGACAGGGTAAGAGCTTTTCTGACTTTCATTTTGTGTGACTCTAATTATATACTATTTACACCTAAACTACAGGTTGGAGAATGAGATTGTCACCTCTCCAATCACGTTGGTTAAATCAAAAGTTCATCCATTGTTCTTTTCTTAGAAGGGGAATGAAAAACGTACTTGTCTTTACTACAAACATTACTTCTATTTAGAACACTTGTATGAGAAAGAATTCAGAAATTATGAAAACAGCAGAAGGCTGAAAAATCAGGGCAACACCCGTGGGGCTGGGACCTCCATCTCCCCACACTGACGTGGCAGATGCTGTTGACAGACTTACAGCGGTCTAAACTGGGAGAGTGTTACCTACTTAAACTGTTTTTTCTGACTTAATAAGAATTTTTCATCTCTAGCAAGCCAGCTTAAAATATTGTCTATACACAAACAGTCATCCTGAATAATAGGCCTGCACACAGTAAATGTCAGCTCTTTAAATCACAGAGGACTTCGGAAGCGGAGTAGAGAATGCTTCATAACAGTTTAAACTTCAGCCTCCCATTTATTATGTATGTGTTTATAAATCTCTGAGGGGCACTCTTTTCCCTTCTGGGAAGCCCAAAGGAGCGGAGTTGTTTGTCAGCCCGGCTGGGTGGTGCGTGGTGCTGTGGTTGCTCCTTTGCATTCTGACCCCATTTGGTTTCAAGGTTGGCATCCAAGGTTGTGCCTGAGGAAATTTTATTTTCTTTTCTCCTCACAGCAGCATAGAAGGCCTTTTATTTCTAGGAAGATGGTAGCGGCAGAACAAAAAGTGGCGAGGGGTCAGCAGAGCACTGTTGTGCTGTGTTTTTCTTTTTAAGCTGAGCATGAGTGATCACCACTTTCAGAAAAGGGTTTTGCCACAGAGGAAGGGTGTAAAGGTATCCTGCTCAGCCGTGGCGTTGAAAAATTTCTTCAGCATTCCCATCTGTCTTGGTTAGTATGAATACTTTAGCATTAAATGGAGAAAAGGAGAATCCATCAATAGTTAATAACTGACCTTAAGATAGGAATTCAAAGTTCACTGCAATTAAACCCAAGTGTCAGCAGAACCCACAAGGGAGGCTATCAATATATTTGACTATACCTAGGCATAGATGGCAGATTTAAATTCTACAAGGGGAACGACTGTGCATTATTCCTAATAAAAACATATCCTTGCACTGTCTTATATCTCACAGACAAAACACAGAAGTCCCGTGTTATGGATGATAGTAGGAGAAAACATACTGAAGAGCAAATGTGATTCTGGATGGAATTTCATCACATGACTTTATTGTAAACCAGATGTTTGTCAGATTCGGTGGGAGGATGTATCCATCTTGAAATTTTTAATAAGGTTACATAAAGGATTAAAAGCAAACATTTACAATACATGGGATTTAAAGATAATTATATTTCTCTTAAATTGGTTATTTGCTTGGTAGATTGTTAAAAATATTTACATAATCTATCTATGGTGCAGTGCACCTCATGGATGGCTTCTTTCATTATGTTGTTTGATGTACATCCACGGCATCAGAAAAACAAAACATAAAGAGACTGTTCCACAGACATAAACAATACATGTGATATAAAAAATATGCTCTATTATTGGGAAAAAAAAAAAAAAAGGGGAATCTGCAGCCAAATACAGGAGTACTGGGGTGAGATTCTGATGCCTGGAAGAGAGAATTACACTTCTCTGTGAAAAGCAGTGATGCCCTCACTGCAATGGAAGCTGGCTCTGGGTAGAATGGAGATAGGTATTTACTCCTGCTGCTGCAGCTGTTTTTTATTCGGTGTCCTCCCCCTTCTGAGAAGGGAAAATGGAGATTAAAGCTTGAAAAAAGGACAGAGAAATGGGAGAAAGGGGAATCTTGGATTTGTAGCTGAGACTTGATAAGAGATTACTTTGCATTTGTGGATTTGTTCATGCCAGCTTCCTTTTCGTACCTGTGGTCGTTTTTGTGGGGCTACATTCAAGGCCACTAACTCTCAAGATTATTTTCTCTAGTATTCTTTTTATTGGCAGACAATTTACAAGGAAACTTCATGGCAGGATGTGTCAAGTTTACACAGAGATGTGCACATCGGTATAACACTACAATGGCATCAAAAAAAAAAAAAAAAGGCAGAACAAATCTATATGATGACTCTGAGGTTTTTACATGAAATCCTATTTAAAAGAATAGGAAGATGAATTCTTCATACTCCCTGTTTTATTTTGGGAAATATTCTTGGGAATTATTCTTCCAAGTCATGGGGAACAGGGACAAAGTAAATTAAACTCGTAAAATAGGAGAATAGTTTTTTATTTGACATTCTCTCCTGTGTAGCTACTGGATGTGTAAGTCCACTTGGACTTCCACTGTGGTGTTTTATACACCACCAGACTTATTGGGAATGGTGGCTCATATCTGTAGCACTTTGATCATTCCTGGTACCAACAAGGTCTGGTGAATACAGAATATCCACGAAGTCAAAGGACAGCATTCATGTTGAAATACAACATGCTAAGCCCAGGGACTTGGTTGCTCAGTGTGGTGCTAATTCAACCACATTATGGATCATTTCTAGCCCAGATGGATTATTACAAATGAGGGATATTGCTGATGATTGCTATAGCCAAGTTAATGATGTGATAGAGGTGTTGTGCACTCACTAGCTGTATTGTGCAGTTGTACCCTCTTGTCACACTGATCTTCTGGCTGCCTCTTCCACCTCCTCAAGCCCTCGTGCATGGAGTAGCCTGGGAGGGTTCAGTATTGCCAGCTCAGAGAGCAAGGAGATGTTGATTTTCCTTGCAGAATAGTTCAGCGTGCAAGAGGGATTTCTAATTCAGAGCCCTTAACTACAGTGTTTAATAGAAAAAAACAAACAAACAAACAAACAACTAGATGTCACAAACTTCTCAATGGAAGATAGCAAAAGTTGTCTTTTAGTACTCTGAGTTATGGGAAATGTTTTTTTCTCATTTTTTGCTGGGGACAGGACGGGTTTGGGACCACGATGCATGTATCATTGGGAGAGAGAAAAAAATATAGGGCTACTAGAAAATTGTCAAAGTCCTGAAGAAGCTTTCTGCAGCTGCCCCCCTGATACTGATTGGATAGTCCCCACCAGTGTAGGAGATCCTACAAACGTTTTGTGAGTATACTTCAGTATTTTTCCAGCAAACCCTCTGTGTTCAACAAGTATGTAAGATGGGCCCCGCTCATCAATGTCTAGGCTTACATTTAGGCTTGATAACAACATCACAATTGCTCTGTTGAGATACAAAAATATATCTCAAAAGCTCAAAGCAGGACAATTGCTAAGAGGTATTTGTTGCATTGAGTAATGTAATTTTAAAGCCTTGAGATTGTCTTGGAGAACGTTTCCAAGTTTAAAATGTCAGCCAAGATCAAAGCATGGGGATCATAGTGAAAAATGTATTGCTGGAAAAGAGAATCAGAGGTGGGGGGTAGGGGACCCCTCCTAGGAGACTGTGGCCAAATCCTGTGCCCACTTATCCCTCACTCTGCCCCTTGACCATGTCAGCTAATCTCATTTCAGAGACATAGCACAGGAAAAGATAAAACATGAAATAGCTGTATCTGACTTACTTTGAATGTCTGTCAAGTTTCATGTCTTTTAAGTCGTCAACAGATTTATTTCACTTGTATCAGTCACTCTGTGACAGGTCTACATAAATCAGAAGGCAGTCTGGGAGAAGGTCCTTCAGCTGCCAACTTGCCTGTGTCACAGATTCCCACAGAGCACACAGTTACACATGTATATGCAGAAGAAATTTCAGATTCAGTCCAATCATCAAAGAGTGTTGCCTTCCTCCTGGCTAAATACCCACAAGAGCTGGATGAAAAGGTTAGACTTATCTGTCAGGTTTTTTTGGGTACAACAAAGGATCTTGTCCGTGCTGGCTATATAAGGTGTAATCTCATCTGCATGGGTCAAATATTTCAAGTTCATTTACCGATTCACTGGGCAAATGTCACAAGTTCCAGACAGACTTGGTACAGAGCGATGCAATCTATCAATACTTAAGCATATTGGAGGGGGAGCATCATGGCTGGGAGTGTTATTTATTCAGTGAAGCACAGGCTAAATTGAACAGCATGCTTTGGATAGAGAGAGTGGGGGTCTACCACTCATCCTTCCAATGAGCTTTTTTATTTCCATGTAGAGGGATTTTATACCCAAAAGAACTGTAACAAAAGCTGTTTAGGCTCACTTGCCGTCCAAGTGCATAATTCCTCCCCGTTAGGCTGTGAAGTCTTAAGGAAAACAAGTTTTTGCTGATAATTTTCAGTTCAGATTGGACCTGTGTGGGCTTATAAGGTCATTCGCTTGACTGAGCAAGCACGGACGTTACACAGTGGGAAGTGGGCAGGGCTAGTGCTTGACAGCTGTTCTTGGGAGTGATGGCCATATGTATCCCTTGCCACAGGACTGGTTTTCTGATTGAGATCATTCATTTGTGGAAGCACTTGCCTGCGCTCTGAGGGATGATGCTGTAAATTCAGAACAACGTGGAGGCGCGTTTGGTTCGTGCGGGCGTCAGCGGGCTCTGCTGGTGCCTGCCCGACAGCTCCAGCTGGCATAGGGTCAGCTGTCCCTCTGAACCTTTCCCTTCCACCAAGGGGTTTTCATTATCAGGAAAATAGTGTCTTCTCTAATCAGTAAAATGGCATTTATGTGCTCCCAATAAAGCCTTCTCGTTGACTTTGTGGTATTGCACGTCAGTGAGAAAAGCCCGTGGTCAGGTGATGTGCTGGGACCTGTGTATGCTTATAGGAAAAGTATTTTTTGTGTCTGGCAGCTCTGTCTCTCTCTTTCTTTCTTTCTCCCTTGGTCTGACTCATCCACTTCTCTTGCAAGCTTTGTTATCACTGAGAATGCCTTTTATTGTGCCTAGGTGCAGCCCCTATCAGAGTGATCTTGTTTGATATCTTCATTTCACAGATGAAAATAACCAAGCACTCAACAACCCTTAAAGGCCTTTGCTAAGGTTGCAAAGCGAGGCAATCTGAGATTCATGATTGCCTGTACACATTGAACTCAGCCTTCTTGTGCATATGTGTCAAGATACAATCTTTAGTGATGTGTTCACTCATTATTTCTTCCATAGGCCACTTCCCTAAGCTGTGAGCCTCTTCTTCTAATTCACTTGAACCCTGTACTATTCTAGGCCTTCAAACTAGCATCCTGAAAGCACTGAAATGCTATGGTGACAACATTCATATGGGCCCTCGGCATCCTTGGGAAGCTCAGGATGCACAGCACTATGAAGTATTTGGTGGTTTTTTTTGGAGGGCTAAAATCAAAAAAGTCGTATCTTACTCAGAGCTATCTGTGCAGAGCGTACTCAATCTGTGAGGCAAATAGGTTCTTGTCAGGAAGAGAGCCTGATTTTGCCTACCCTTGCAAAGATGACAAACTGCTATGGAAACAAATAAAACAATTCTTTGTGGAGTAACCATTGGGCATGCTGTGGTTGTTTCTTGTAAAACTGTTGTCTCTCATCACCAGGACAAGGCTTCGTGCTCTGCAGAGCTGAGGCAATCTCAGCAGGTCTCCAGGGCAGCTTCTTACCTCCTCTCTCTTCTACCTTGTGTGTTGTGCCAAAATACCTGGCCCATTAGCCATTAGGGGACAGAGACAACACTAAAGTTGCACATACACGTGTGTAACTATGTGTAGTTTATCTGCTAAGCGGTATTATTGCATACCCTTTGCACTGCCCCTGGTGTGCTTTGTCATTGAGGACCTCAGAAGATGGGAGTGACTCTAATCTCAGCCTAATCTTTCTGTCCCAGGAACAGCCCAGCTCTCTGAGCAAACAAAATTGTATAATTTGGTTTCAATGTAGCTCAGAAGCTTTACATTGCTTGTTGGTTTGCCCCTGGATGGGTATGAACATATATATATGGTGATATAAATACATACATATTTTCCTCAACCAGTTATTTTCCAAATAATTTCCTCTTGTTGCAGCTCTTTCTCTCACTGCTTTGGTCTCCCTCTACATGCCACTTTAGGATGAGGTGAATCACATCACTCTCAAAGCATGATAGTTGTGTGCTTTCACATGAGGCTGTCAGTGTGGGCATGTTTGGAGTTGGTTCTCTCCTGTAGCTGCAAAGTGTCACGGCTGATGTGAGAGGAGAGAGTTCCTCCACACTTACAGGTAATTATCTCATTGTTGGCATCATGGAAATGCCAGCAGTCTGCTCTGTCTGCAGCTTAGCAGATATCAAGGATGCTGTCTTTAAGCAGTTCCCTTTTTCTTTCCACTATCCTTACCCATTTAACATGTTTTTTATAGTTTTCTTGATGCATGCTCCCCAATATCTCAGAGGTTCAGAGTGACTGTATGAACGTCTCATTCATGTCCCATGACTTTTGGGTCTTAGACAGCTTTTTGCCTAATTGCCCTGTAATAAGAAGGCTGGAGAATCTCTTTGAAGGCAGAAGATGTAGCATTGCTAACATCTAATCCTTGTATGCAGCTGGAATTTTTCCTGTTCTTGAATTCTTGCCCAGAATCCACTTTAACACATGGAAACAGTGAGTAGCTTCGTAATTGGCTATCCAACAGTATAGTTAACACCAGCTTGTTAAATAGAGGCATGGAGTCAAGCTTGCATGTCTGTAGGGCTTCATTAAGCCTTTATTTCCATTAGCACTTCAGTCCACAGCATCTGTAAATTCATAATTTAAATCCCCACTTTTTTTAACTTACCAGTGAGTGATACACTAAACCCAGCCTGATTTTGCCTACCCTTGCAAAGGTGACAAACTGCTATGGAAACAAATAAAACAATTCTTTGTGGAGTAACCATTGGGCATGCTGTGGTTGTTTCTTGTAAAACTGTTGTCTTTCATCAACTGGGTTTTCAATGAGGTTTTGAAGAGCCATTCCTAATTGTGTAAATATCAGAATATAATTGGCTTTTCAATTTCACAGCTTATCAGAAGGAGAAAAAGGGAAGGGGGGAAAACTCTAGAAATTTCAAAGACAGTAAGTGCATTTGATGTAATGGTCTATGATTTTTGTCTTTTTTTTTTTTTTTTTGTTTAACCCAGGACTGAAGAAACAGATGGTAAGATTTTCTAGGAAGCTTAAAACAGAAGCCAAGCTAATACAAAACTGTTCAGCTATCAGACAGGGTAAATCCATTCTGTCGCTTTCTTTTTTTTTTTTTTTTTTTTTTCCAAATCACAACCCATCAAAAGGAAGGTTTAGCTTCATAAAAAGATATTTACCAGGAAGCTTTTTTGCAAAGAAGAAGGGCATGCTTTGTTAAACCAGATGCATTTTATTTTTCCTGGAACCAAGATTTATGAAAGCAGTATGCTCATATTTCTCCATATACAGTAATTGGAACTCATTATGCTAATTGTATTTCCATTATCACTAATTAACAATCATAGTGACCTGGCCCACAGTCTAATTTGTCTTTAATCTGTTTTGGTATGGGGAGTTTTACCCTGTAATTTCAAGGTGATAATTCTATTCAGCACAACTTTATTGAATAGTGAAATGTAATACTTGTAATATTTAGGGCTGTTCCCATTCAGATAGTTCAAAGGGAACAGGAAGTGAATTTATACCTGTCCATGCTGCTGTGTTACTGGATCTGCCTCCCTCCTGCACTCTGTTTAACCTACCTGTGTCTGACTTAACCTGTACACAGCTTATCTGGAGTGACTGCAGGTTGGTCAACACTTGCTGATGAGATTTGTGAGCTGTGAAAGAATGTGTGTGTGTTTACTTGGGGATAAATCTGTGGGAATTTCCCATTTTTCACTTTGTGACACTTCACCTGTAGGAAAACAGGATTTTCCTTAAATGGTGTTTCTGGTGTAGTATAAAATACTTCCTATCTCCTGAGGGGGGAGAAAACCCTCTGAGCTTAGCATGAAAAGTGTTGTGGTTGTTGTTTTTTTTCTTTTTTACCTAAACAACAACTAAAGGCTTGTTTGCTTTTTCTCCAGGGCTTCCCAGCATTCAGACGTTTCAGGGGTTTTTTTCTGCAGTTTCAGTGTGAGGGAAATGAGCAGTGCTCTGCCACTGGGGTTTCACAAAACTGCTGCACTGCTCATCCCTCTAGAGTCAGTGCCATAAAGAAAACGTTTTTCAGGGACTTATTTCAGGCAACCTGCTTGATTTTCTTTTTTCTGGTGCTGCCCACCCACTGCTCTTTTCCCTCTGCTGATTCACTGGCTGTGCATTGCTGCTGATGTCACGTTGTTCCCATTTTGGGAATTGACTGATACCAATAATACTGTGCTGTGCCAGCCTCTCCCTTAAATCTTTGCCTTGTTTCTTGGCTTCCTATCCATACAGGGTGCCACCTTTCAGTGAGGTGGGCACTAAATTTATCTGCTAAGCAGTATTATTGCATACCCTTTGCACTGCCCCTGGTGTGCTTTGTCATTGAGGACCTCAGAAGATGGGAGTGACTCTAATCTCAGCCTAATCTTTCTGTCCCAGGAACAGCCTAGCTCTCTCAGCAAACAAAATTGGGTAAATGTAGCTCAAAAGCTTTACATTGCTTGTTGATTTGCCCCTGGATGGGTATGAATCTATATATATATATGGTGATATAAATATGTACATATTTTTCTCAACCAGTTATTTTCCCAAACAATTTCCTCTTGTTGCAGCTCTTTCCCCCACTGCTTTGGTCTCCCTCTACATGCCACTTTAGGATGAGGTGAATCACATCGCTGTCAAAAAATCTCCACATCCCCTTTTTTTTTCCACACTGGAATGGGCAACCTTCCAAATCCACAAGTGAGCCCTGTTTCCATGTGACCCTTCCCCAGGGAATCACGTCCCCAGGTCTGATCCCACTTCAGCTGCCTGGGCAGCACAACCTTTGCATAGTAAACGCTCCTCTTTCCCCAGCACATAAATCAAAGTGTACCACCTAATCGACAAAATAATCTTAATCAATGCTTTCACCGTCTGGCTTTCCCTAGCAAATATAACTCCCTGTTGGTGTTTCCCATCCTCCCTTCTGTTATACCAGATGGTGTATGTTCCAGTCTTTTTATTATCCTTCTCTGACCACGACACTTTGCTCAGCCCAGAGATCTTCATGCTGCATCCCCTGAGTGCTCTCATCAGCAGCTCTGTCCTGCTCGTTGCATCTTCATGTTTCAAGCATCTTGCACTAATGACCCTCTTCTTTCCCCCCCCTCCTTTGCACTGGTATTTTTCACAGTATTCATTCCCAAAGGTTGGTCAGCTGATACCAGGTAGCACTTGTGCTTTGGTCATCACATATCCTAAGTGACCTCTGCATAAATGTTGGCAGCATATAGACTGATTTTGTTCTCCTGTGCTACAGAATGCCAAATTCTTCAGGATAGGTTCAGAAGACAGTAACCTCCTCCTTTCCTTCCCCGTTTTTTTTTTTTTTTTTTTTTTTTTCTCTTATAGAAGATTACAGAAGTTGATCTGCTTCACATTATCTGCAATTATGTTGTTTCTGGGTAGGATGACATAATCGCATAAGCATCGGTCAGAAGGACCGTACAGATTTGATTTATGGCTTTGTCTTTCTAAGGTGTTTACTCTGAGAAACAAGCACCATGTTTTGTGTTAAGGGTAAAGGGTTAAAAAGCAGGGCAAGGATTTATTTTAGCCACAGGCCCTACTGGAATATGGCACATTACAAAAAAAAAAAAGTGTTTTCTATGGCATTCAGGGTAAGCAGTATAGGATAGGCTCAGTCTAGTGTTAGTTAAGTTCATAGATTCTTTCTGTGCAAGCACCCAAATTCCTGCTGTTCTTATCCTTCTGTATCAAAATAGAGGCAATTTATATTCTCTTTTTTGCTTTAACATGCTCTCCAAAAACAATTTGACCTCCTTTCCTGAAGTGCTGTGGCAGAAGAGCACTCTGTGTGTGTACTGCACATTTCGGAGCCTCTGCCACAGCAGCAAAGCCCAGGCTGAGCAGCTCCTTCCAGCCTTCTTCTGAACCTTCATTTGGGTGGAGAAACACAATCTGCCTGGACTTCCCGGCCCTCCAGGCCGCAGCTCTGCTCTCCAGGAGAACAGGCTCGCTTAATACAATTTGTAGCAAATGTAACAGACGTGTGGAGTTGAAAGAGAGGCTGAGTATCTAAATTGCAAAGACCACAAATCAGCCACTGAGTAGATAGATATGCTAAGTGAACACCATTTTTCTGGAGTGTCTGACAGAGCTGGGAATCACAGAGCAGAGCGATTTTATCACGGAGGGTTTTCAATTTGTTGTTTAGAAAGATGGGTCAGTAAGCATCCACTTTATCCCTAATGACTAAAGAATGTAAATAATCTCGTTGTAACCATTTTTCATGTACATTTTCTGTCTGGATGAGGTATATTGCCTCCTAGGTATTTTTTTCCCCCTATCAAGGGTCATAAAGGATGGGTTTTTTTTTGGCCTCCTGTTAAAAGAGGCACTGCAGACTAATAGCTCTTTCAGTCATCATAGAGGTTGATGCAGCTAACGTTTTAAGTGGTATTGTCTGCCAGTAATACTTAATCCTATTGTCAAAGACTGCAGTGCACAGAGAATGTGTTTTCCTTGGAAAGGTAGCCTGTAGGGAAATGTAATGACTATTTAACTCTAAAGCCAAGGCAGAGACTGTACTCCAGCATCAGAAGGGTTAGACCAGCTACTTATTCCAAGAAGAGCCTAAATTTGGCCTTCTAATAAATTTTTGCCTTCTAATAAATTTTGCCTTCTAAATTATTCTGCTTCGTAACCATTCAACAAAAATATTTAACAACTCCAGGGATTTGCATCACGCTCTTGCACTTGCAAGTTGCTGTTTCTGGAAATAGAGTTCCTTGCCCTTTTTTTTATTTTTTCTTCCCTCCACTGTTCTTTTGGCTGGTGGTGAAAGAGGTCTCGAAACATTTATTGCACTCTGATACAGGATTATATGTTCAGATAGGGGAAAAAAAAAAAAAAAAGTGGTCTATGTAACTCTGATGAGGTAGAACAATTACCAGGATTTTACAAATCGAAGGGACCTTTGCAAGCTAATGGCCTGTGCAACATCACTCAAGCCATTCCCTAAAGCTTCCTTGAGGTCCAGCACATGTGACTTACCTTCAGACACCTTTTATGACTTTGTTGACACAGCTTTGATTTGTAAGTTTTCAGGGATGGAGCATCAATTGCAACATTTAATTGGTTGTCTTCCCCGTAAAGAAGAAAAAAAAAGGAAAAAGGAAGTGCTCCGTATTCTGGACCTTAATTTGTCTAATTTGAACTTCAAGCTATTGAATCTTGTTAAGCCTTTGTCAGCTAGATTGAAGAGTCATCAATTATCAATTTTCATTCCCTTTGATAATAGACACTTATAGACTAATAAATTATCCTTTAACCTTTTCTTCATTAAGCTAATAGATTGAGCACCAGGAGTCTCTCACTTCCAGGCATATTTTCCATTTTTTTGTTCATTCGTGTGGCTCTGAATTCTCTCTGATTTTTCAACATCCCTCCAACATTGCAAATGTTTACATGCAGTAGGTCCTCAAGGATGGAGTCCCATTGTTTTCCTCTGTGCCCTCTTGCAATTCATATTTGTTTAGCAACAGATCACATTAACCATCAATTTTTTTTTTCCAGCAAAGTCTCCTGCAATGATTACTCTCAGCGACTTCTAAGTACCAGTTACAAGAACAGAATAATTTCTGTCAGTTCAGTTTTGTTCCTGGCTATATGAGCTGACATCTGATCAGTTTGAGATGTGTGTTGTGGGCTCGGCGAGGCAGAGAGATCACCAACACTGCAACTCTGAATTGTGTGTTTGTTGCTTCTGAGAGTCAAATGACAAGGAGTTTGATCCCTGTTCCATGGAACACGGGTCTTCTTAGGAGAGGATAGACAATGCATTTTATTTCATTTGTCTCAATGAACTTATTAACATTGTGGATTACATTCCTTTAACTACTCGGTGGAAGTATTGAAGAAAGGGATGAAAATTTGCATTTTGAGGAATCTAGAACTGCAATGTAGCCCTTCAATGATACTGAAATAAAACTCTCCTGATAGCAGAGTACTTCCAACACAGTTTGCAAGGAATTCTTCTTTTCCTTGCATGAACCTTAAACTTTAGAAATCGAATCTCTTATTATTTTACTTGAAAATTACCTGAAAATCTGCTGCAAAAATATTCAAACTAGATTGAAAAGAAATGTTCAGGGCAGGAAGGAAAACACACTTTTTTCTCTGGGTCCTTATTTCATTTGTGGCAGAAAAGTTCCACTAATTTGTTTTTTTCTTTCAATTAAGACTGTGGTCAAGATTTCATCAAGCAAGGTACTTAAGCACTGAATTTTTTTGAGGTTACAGTGGAGAGTTTATAGTTTTTCATTGAATAGATGTCCTGGTTTTGTCGGGACAAATATTTCTTTTCCTCTAGCGCTGCATTTTGGATTTAGGATCAGAATCTTGATAACACTCCTATGTTTTAGGAGTGGCTGAACAATGCATACACTAAATGAGGCTTTTCCTACTGCCTGGCCAGTGAGGAGAAGCTTGGAGAGGGCACAGCAAGGACATCTTTACCTTTTTTGTGACTCTTTTCCCCATCCTGCCATGGTGTTTACCTGTGTGGTGTTTACCTGCCTGCTGAGTTAAAGCACAAGCAACAGAGGAAACTAAAATGTGTCAACTCCACAGGCTCATTTTGTCAGAAATGCTTGCAGTTCAAACAACATTCAGTGAAGAAAAATTTAAAAATACTCAAGAAAATTAAGCATTAAAAAGTTAATTTAAAAGAATACTGCCAAAATTGCAAAGATTTGTTCAGTAATGCTTCATTATTTCTTTTGAAGTTGGTTTTATAATGCCTGAACTATGGTTCTGCAGCAGCTGAGGGAAAGTACTGTGCCAATGTATGGTGGTGGAAATACACATTTCAATTAAAACCCCACAATCTTCTATAGCACTAACAATTTTTACTGAAGGGTAAGAGGAAGAGGTTGTTGGTTTTTTTTCTTATTAAAAAACTAACTAAATAAATGAAGAGAAAGGAGCTATTTAAGACAATAAAAATGGCCAAAAATAATCATGATTTTAAGAGTGGATTGAAAAAACAAGGAGACACTTTAGGAAGTGCCAGGGAATTTCTGCTTCTCCAAACACCTCTTCTGTTCCATTTATTCTCTTTAAACAGTGTTCAAAGCATGTGTGTTCCATAAAGCTTGAAAGCTTGCCTTTAGGGGCAACAGGGCATCACTCAGTATCTTTTCATGATAGTGCAATAATTTTGGCCTCCTTTGCATGAGAAATACAGGGATGTACTGGAGCAAGTCCAAGGAAGGGACACAGAGATGACTGGGGGGACCAGAACAGCTCTCATACAAAGGGAGGTTGAGAGAGATGGGATTGTTCATCCTACAGAAGGCTTGGGGAGGATCTCACCTATGTGCATTAATACCTTCTGGGAGGAAGTAAAGAAACCAGAGCCAGGGTCTTTTCAGTGGTGCCCAGGGATGGGATAAGACATAACAAATTGAAACACCAAAAACTCTGCTCAATGTTGGAAAAAGCTAGGAAATGCTGTTTGGTTTTCCCTTTCCCTGAGGTGACAGCATCTTCACCCTTGAAACTTTTCAAAGCCTGACTGTACATGGTCCTGAGCAACCTGCTGATTCTGCTTTGAGCAGGTCTAGTACACTAGACTGCCCTCAGACTTGCCTGATGTTAATGCTGACAGATTTTTCATCAGTAATGGTGAAGTTCAGTGACAATCCAGTGGAAGTATTAGCTTCTTCTTTACAGCAATGCTTCCTTCTTTATTACTAACACACACACACAAAAAAATTCCAACCTAAGAAGGCAGTGCCCATTCTTAGTCCTACAGTTAGGGCAACTCAGCAGTCTCAAGGGGAGAAAAAAGCTGGTGATAGCTTTGCTGTGCATCTTTTAGGCTGGATGCCCTTGTGAAAAAGGGGATATACAGTTACATGGAGATATATTGGTCTTCCATGAATATTAGCTCCTTACATAAAAAGTAGGCATTAATGTGCTATCACTCTGTGCAAACCCCAGGCATCCACATTTTAAAAGAAGGACTTCTTACTTCATCAAGTGGTTTTGGGGGGCTTTTCACAAGCAGAAAGAGAATCTTGGAATCTCTTGTATAGCCTGTGTCAGCTGTAGGTGTTCAAAATATGGGACTGCAATGTCTGGTGAGGGAGAGAGAGAGAAACTGCAATAGATTGGGTTTTTTTCATGCTTTTAGGCTGAACAGCCCAGCCATACTGTGGAAAGGCCAGTGAGGAAAGTAGTGGAACCTCACACTGTGGAGCCTTCAGCCCTCTCTCTGTGCACATGTGCCTACAGGAAACAGGCTCTGCTTCCCTTCCTGCTGTAAGGATGCATCTGAGCCTGATGGCCTGGGGTAGACACTTGTCAAATAACTTTTGTGTGAGTTAAAAAAAAAAACAAAAAAAACTCTGAAGGAAGTCAGCTCTGCTGCGGAGGTGTGAAAGGCCAGCTTGCATAATGAGTTTGTTTGCCATGACAAAATGAAGGAGCAAATTAGGACTGAAACTTATAATCCAAAACAGCCAGGGGTTTTCTCCTGTGTTTTATGGAGCTTATGTCTCCCTCCAGAGTTTAAAGTTAGGAAAGATGCTGTTGGTATTACATATGTAGAGCAGAATGTGTGGACACTTGGAATTCCCCATGCCAAATTGATGAACATTTTATTGTCTTCTTTGGGAAGCATCCATAAAAAGCCAGACCAACATTTCCTGAAAGTTATAAAATAGTTATTAAAAAATGGAAATATATGCTGTATGTATCTGAAAACTGTCTCTTGGAGCACATATGTTCTATCAAAGGGAACAAATGCATTGCAACATAAGGCTATAACATCTGTGAATAAAAGCTCCAAATACCTCTCAAACCTTATTTTGCTTCCCTTTGGTTTCAACTTCCATCTTCATGGAAATTTTTCTAGAGTGTAATGGTTTGGCACAGTTGCAGAGCACAAGACAAAAAAACCAAGAGATAAAGCCTGACTTGTTATGTAATGCTGACCAAGCCTGTTTTATCTCTGCTTTACCCACATCTTCTGGCATTATCCTTGCTTTAAAGACTTATATTGAGTGAGAGGATAACTACAATATACAGAGAAAATGAACTAAATCCTGGAAGTTGTATTCTGCTGTCATTCATAAATTTAAAAGTTTCAGAATAACTTGGGTTTTGTACTCAGGATTCACAAATCTCTAAACTGCAGTCAGTGAGAAAACTTACCTCTTTCTAAGTGCTCAGGTAATTGTAAATGGAATGTGTTTAGGAATTTCAGCTCCTTTCTCTTTTTGGTTTTTTATCACTTCAAACAAATGAGGAGAGGCTCATCTAGGAAAACCATCCACGATGGGGGTCCTCCAGCAACCCAGCACATATGACTGCCTGCTCAAAGTCACATTCAGACCTTCCTGTTGCTATAAGTTGAGGATAAATTAATTAGATGTGCAGCTTATGCTGATTAACTGTGAGGTGGCAAGAGAGTTGCAGTAAAATAGATGTACAGTTCAACTGCTGACCACTCAAGAGCATGTGGGCTTCTCTCTTCCCTAAGATCAGCTTACTGAAATTTCCAGGTTGGGCTAGAACAGCATCCAGCTGGTTTATTTGGATCAGCAAGGAAACAAGGAGGAGTGCATCCCTGTTTTGTATGTTGTCACTGAGTCTGGAATGCAGAAGATGCCCCTGCTGTCAGCCTCAAGTGCTCATCACAGCATGTAATAACTGCGTAGGCAAATGCTTTTCCAGAATCCTTGTGTGCAGGTTGTGTGGTTGACAGACCTGTAGCTGTCTTTAAGTTGGTTTTGAAAATCGTTCTTCAGGTATTTGAATATCAGGGCTCTAGCTAGAACATAACCACCCCTACTCTTGGAGGTAGTAAGGGTGATTTACTGTCTGTGATATCAGGTGTAGCAATGATGGGCCTCAGTCATGCTGCCCAGTTTCAGTTGCTGAAAATATCGTAAAACTGGCTTAGAAGGCATTCATTCGTTAGCTTACAAGAATAATTCACACAGCATATTTTTCCTGGTCGTCTTTTCATGTGTGCTCTGGCTGGGGGCTATCCTTTTTTTGAGGTGCAGATTTTCCCCCGACCATCAGGGTTATAACATTTTTAAAATGAAGAAACAAAAATGTTGCCTTAGGGGTTGTTTTGAGTTTTTTGTTTTCTTTTCTTTTTCCTCTTGAAGTTTCTTGATTCTAGATGCTGGATTTTCAAGGAATACAGATGGAATCTTGAATCTTATAATGAAATATCTGGCAGAGTATCAGCAGAGATGATTACTGCTGGCCTATTGCTGGGGACCAACTTACAGATGTGGTGGCCTGTGTATCACATGGTTGTGAAACATCCTCTGAGTCTCCTTTTTCCTATGGGCTCTGTCAGGAGCCAGAAAGTTTCCTTCTGAAAGCCAGAGCAGACAGGTCATGTTTGAAACCTGACAGCATTGCCACTCCCCACTGCAGACTGAATCCAGTCGCATTCCTACGGCCGCAGCTGTAAAGCAAGTTTGTGGTTTTATTTTTGCTCTTTTCGAGCCATATTTTTAGTGCTCCCTATAATAAATCTTCATGTTTTGATTATGTGTAAAAAGACAGTGACTGGAGACAGAACACAGCGCTACCAAAATAAACTCACTTAATGCACAATGGTCCTGCCACAAGCACGGACTCCCATCTTTGCCTACACTTCATCTCATTTGAAGTGGTGCAGAGAGAAGAAGCACGGGCAGGAGGGAACAGCCCTGTCCCAGCGAAAAGAAAAACAAAATTAAAAAGAAAGGGCACAAATATACATGCTGGCAAGATGTGGCACAAAGGGTTGCCTAGCAATCCTGCAGAGTGTTTGGGCAGTCTGGGGACCGCGTTCTGAGTTAGCGTGAAGAAGGCACGGCCGGTAGCGCCAGACCCTTTAACGTGGCAAGTTGGCCACTGCCTCCTCAGGCTCAAAGTAGCAATTTGCTTTCATAGGAAATGACTCACTGGGAGGCACCAGCATTGAGACGTGGCCGTGGAATGGGGGGAGCATGATGAAGAGCCAGGGTGACTAATTTTTGATCCCCTCACTACGAGAAAGACATTGAGGTGCTCAAAGAAGGGCAACTGTGGACATCAGCCTGGCAGAGGCACAGGGACAGCCAGATCTCACCCCTGGCAAGCCAGACCTCAGCTTCAAGCCCTGGTGGGCACTTGTTTAACTTAAAGAGAGACAGAGATCTCCTCCCAGGTGGCTTTGCTGTTATTATGTTAATAAACCCAAGTTCTGCTCCCCTATTGGTTACCCCTGTTCCATATTTGGTCATGCTTCTGGAAACCTCTACCCCCAAGCCTGTCTATTGCCACTCCCTCCTCATTTCTGGTCTTTGGTATTTCACCCTTGCTGCCATTTATGGTCACTGTCCCTATTTTATTTTCCTATTAAAGTGAGTTTTCTTTTTCAGACATGCTCCGTCTTCAGCACCACGTTTGCCCTGAACATCAGGGAACCTAAAAGGCATGTCACAGCCACCCTCACTGGAACAAAGCAGGTGAAAGGTCTGGAGCACAAGTCCTTGATGAGCTCTCAGAGGGAGCTGGAGAAAAGGAGGCTCAGGGGAAACCTTCTTGCTGTCTACAACTCCCCAAAAGGATGCTGTAGCATGGTGGGTGCCCATTTCTTTTCCCAGGTAACAAGTAACAGGATGGGAGGAAAAGGCCTCAAGTTGTGCTAAGGGAGTATTAGACTGGCTGTTATGAGTTTCTTTCTCACACACAGGGTTGTAAAGCGTTGGAACAGGCTTCCCAGGAAATGTTTCAAAAAACATGCAGATCCTTACATGATTCAATGGTGAACAGAGCAGTGGTGCTAAGCTGCAGTTGTCCTTGATGACCATAAAGGAATTTTCCAACCTTAATTATTCCATGATTCCAATGCCACTGCTCAGCATTTGATGGCCAGCATGGATTATCCTGGGGTGCAGGCAGCTCTGAGACCTCCAGGGCTGGGTGGTGGATGCAGGAGCCCGGGAGGATGTCACTGTCCCAGGAGTGCAGCCAGGCTCCCATGGGTGTGCTGCTGGTTTCTCAGAGTTCCTCATGTCCTGTGCCTGCACACTTGAATCTTATAACGAAATAAATATCTGGCAGCAGAAGTGATTACTGCTGACCTATTGGTAGGGACCAACCTAGAGATGTGGTGGACCAGCCTGTAGATGTTATAAACCTTTTCAGAGTGCACTTGGTGGTGCCAAGTACTTTGGTTGAGAGGGAAGTGTTTTTGCATTCTAAATGCCTTTGTTAAGGCTGCATTTCCAAAAGCACTTAGTAAGCCCCATAGAAAGCAGCAACTTTTGAAATCTGCAGTTCTAAGTGAAGTTCCTACTTTTTTTGAAAAACGCTTTTTAGACATTTTCCTCTACAAGAACTTTCTTGAACCAAGAAGGTTTCTCTTTTGTCTCTTTCAGCAAATGTAATCACACTTGTCAAGTTCAAGTCTTAGCTCAGACCACATTTAATCCTAAAATTCTAATTTGGCTTCTCCTTTCAGTGTTAGTTTACACTTTCAGTGTAAAGTTCAGGTTTCTGAAATCCAGTTCAGTGAATTCAGTAGTTTTTCATGTTTCATATCAAATAGTGGGGAAGGGGATGAGGCCAAAGGAATGTTTTTCCATTTTTTTTCTTGGGATGTGGACAAGGTCTGTTTGGAACTTTCACATTTTTTCTTTATTAGCTTTTTCCTAATGAGTGGCTGAACACATTTCTAGTTTGAAACACAATTTTTTTTCTGTCCCTTGAAAGGCAGAATTGTTTTTTCTCCCAAACCCACATCTAGCACCTTTGTGGGTTTTTTTCAAAGATTGAACTTCCTAGGAACTCCTAGAATTATATATCTCATTCGTAATCTCTAAATTAACGAGAATTTCTATTAAACCATAAGTAAGGTACTTACTTTAGAAATATGTGTTCAAAGAAACCACTAAACTTCATGGCTCTATCAATATGTACTTATCTCCTAATGGTATACGTGTTTAATATATATGTAAATAAGAGTTATTAGCAGAGATTTCATGTTTGGCTATAACTGTGGGTACCAGAAGATTACCCTGGGGATCTTTTAAACTCTTCTTTGTTTTATTCTACATGAGAATGATAAGATTTCTATTGAATTAAATTTAGTTTTATTTACATTATCTGGATGTGCACCCGGAAAGTGTCCATTTAAAGGAAAATGTGCATCTGATTTCAGAGACTCAGAATGGATACTTCTGTACTTCTGTTTGGCCACAAGGGAATATGACAGGAGCATTTTATTTCACTATTACTTTATTAAGTAAGAGCTGATACAGAAAGTGTGATGTGCCCTGTAATTTGATATGGACTTTTTCTAACCCTTGAAACAAACTGTGGAAAGCTCTCCATGTGTATCAGTTCTTGGGCTAAGCTAGAGTGGATATTTTTTGTCACCTATTTCTGGTGTCCTGGCAGTATTTTTCCTTATCAAACCCATAAGTTATGTCATATCTATTTCTGTTCCTTCTTTGAATCAGTCAAGGTTGTGTGTTTGGGGTTTATTTTTTTCATTAGCTGTTTTACAGTGTCACTTCTCTTCCTGACATTTGTATTTCTAGAAGAATTTGTGTGACATTTTTGCATGCTTAGCACTTGCAAAAAAATGGAATTTACGAGCTACACTTTGCATGCAGCCACCCTACCTACATCACTGATGTTCACTAATTGAACTGGGAGCGTGTAAAGCAATCTTAGCACAGACAGTCCAAAAGGGGATGGGAAAGTCAAAATAGGTGTTGCAGGACTAAGTCTGGACAAGCATTTTAAGGGCTCTTCTGGACATGCTGCTGCAAAAGCTGTTTTAGTAGAGTGGAAAAGCACAAGCAGCTATCTTGTTCTGCATTTGCATTGTTCAGGGCTTCCCTTCAGAAAGTGGGTGAGAATGAAAGCCAGCAGCTCAGGCCTGGTGGGTTAAGAAGGATCTTCCTCACAAACCTGAAGCTCGCTGCTCCTCAGGACAATAGGCCTATTTCCCAAAATTTAGGAAAATTGAAAACCATAGGATTACATGGGTAAAATGTCCCATTCTGGACTTTTTTTTTGGTTTTAGTTTTCAGTATGGTTTTTTTTCAGGTCAGAGGAGGCAAAACGCATTTTCATAAGTTTTGGTCCATTTGCATATTGGGGTTTAATTGTCCAATTACAGCTTCAGGCTGTCAGGTCCCATCCTTCTTGTTCCCCCCTTCAGTCCACTGGTGTTTGTGCTTTTGGGCTGAATGTTGTCCTTGGTCTTCAGCAGGAAAAGGATTTGTTTTATCTCCCAATTCTGTGAAGAGAGCTGACCAAGACTTAACATGAGGCTCAGACCTGCACCCCTGGGCAGCACAGAACCTGAAAATATGAAAGCTAAAATCTAAGGCATCACCTGTGGCAAGAGTTTGTTCAAGCTCACCGTTCCTTTGTCAGCATCAGCAGTACTGAAGAGAGGCTGAAAATTAATGTGTGTGTGTGTTGCTAGAGTTGCTGGCTCCTTCTTGTAGAAAAACATACCTGCTAGGAGGAAAAAACCATCAAGTTTTATAAATGATGTTGTATCCACATGTCGAGGCCAAACCAGCAACTCTACCCTCATGAGAAATTTTACCTCTCCTTCAACAGGTTTGCTAAATGTAACTGGGCTGATTGGGTTCCTCTCCTTCATTTGAGGTTTTGCGGTAGAATTTCAGTGATATAAATGTCCCTCCTGGGTCAGATTAGATCTCACTATCTAATCTAACTTGAATATTGAAATTACTTGAAATTTTTCCTCCCCTTTTTCTTGTCAATTTTTTTTTTTTTTTCTTTCCAAACTGTTGCCTTTGGGAACATTTCACTCGTGGAAAAATACTTCTCTTCAGAAATAGATAATGGGAATTCTAAGAATTCCAAGTTTATTTTCAGACTGATTTAAAAAGAAGGGTAATCATTTCAAAATATGCTTCAGATTACAAATTGCAGAAGAACACCTACCAATTGATATGGGAGCATTGAAAATTTTCATTTTTTCTGGCATGTTGTGAATTAAAGCAAAGTAATTCATAAAATTTAAATAAATCAAATACAAAAATCAAGGTTAAAATAAATTAAAAACAAACCCTGATGGATCAAGTAAAATATTTTTTCCTTTAATTAAAAGGTTTTGATATTTGGAAAATAAATATTTAGACATAAGTGTCGTAGCTAGGAATTAGACTGTCTTTATAAAGGTTTATTTTAGAACATTTTAAAATGCTGTTGAAATTATCATGGTGAACTTTTTATCATTTTCTTCTTTTTTTTTTTCCCCCAAAGTGGAATGTTCTGCTTATAATCTGTTTTTCTTTCATGCACTACTCAGTCCAAAAAGCATCTAATGCCAACACATCAATTTGGTGCTATATTTAGTGCAATTCAGTCACATACTGAATTCTTCTCACCTTACTCATGGCATGCCCCTGCTGAGGTCAAGGGTTGGATTTGAGCAAACGTATTTTGGCCATTTTTTTTAGTTCCTGGATCAAGAATCCCAAACTATCTGGATGTGAGGGACCCAGACGAGCCCCAAGAAACAAAAATTGGAAAAAAAATCTCATTGCAAATCAAAGAGAAGTGACCCTTCCAGTTACATCAAAAAATGAGTGCACTGATTTTTTGTATAGTGATGCAAACCTTCTTACTACTCCCATTTGGGTGCATCAAACCTGTGTAACTGGGAGAAGAATATGGCAAAGTACCACTGCCTCTGTGGATGTGCCTTTTCTGGTTTGGTGTTACCAACTTAAGTGTCAGTTTGTGAAATATTTACTCTATCTGCAGAGCAGATGGACTGGAAATGTTCGTGTGAGTAAATATTTGCCATATATGCTCTGCACAATCTGGCTGCATCCTTGCTTTTGCTCTGTAATTTATGCTTTTTAAACAGCAACGAAGAAACCTCAAAAGATTCAAAAGTTCACTTGGATTCTCATAAACACCAAAAGCTTGGAGGCTTTCCTTTGCCTCCTGGGGTTTTAAAATTTCTGTAGGAAATTTGGTGAAAGCACTTTCTGTAGCTCTGTAGTTCAGAATTCTGGTTCTTCTGTCTAGGGTGCAGAAAAAGTGGGATAGCTGTAAGTTAAGTAAGTTAAGATGGACATTCACTGCATATAGTTAGGCTCTAATACATAGCACCATTCATATTGGCATCAAATATGAGGTTTAGTATAGAAAATCCCATTTTTACCTAAAATATCTCACCTGGTTTTTGTGTGGTTTTTGGTTTCTGTTTTTTAAACACCTAATTCTTTTCAAGACCCTCTATAAGAGAAGTTGCATTTGGCTCCTGTCAGTTGAATATGTCACCTAAAAACTCATTTACCTTCTCTTTTGCTGGAGAAGGAGAGTTTCAAAGCACATTCACCAAGAGGAGGGAAATAGGAAAGTGCTGTGTGGTTTTTTTTTTAATTATACTTTCAAATTATTTTTTGTCTGAAGATTTATTAAAAGGAGAAGAAAACCCCCTAAAGTTCTGAAGGAATATTAACATAACATGCCTGTAACTCAAGCTGTGTTTAATGAGAGGTGCTGGTTTTTTTCTGCCATGAGGGCTGGAGTCCAATGAGTGATAGCTATGAAAGAGGTCACATACATATTCATCAAATTCGACATGCACATGTAAACTGGTTTTAATAGGCCATGACAGCAGAAGTTGTGTCAGGCAAATAGCTGCACATGTGCTCATTCCCTCGACTGGCATATTTAGCCATTATCACTCTGGTATCCATGGATGAAATATTAGCTTGTTAACTTAAGACCATCAGTTGTTGCTGATGCTTAGTGGCAACCAAAAAAAGCACAGATTCCCTCCACAACTTTATTACGTGCAGGGCCAGCATTGAATTATTACAATTTCGCTGTGATATTTCCATTTCCTTCCCTTATTTATTATGGAGGATATTTGTAAGTGATAAATTGGAATGCAGCTACAATATAAATAACGGGACTATTGATTCAAAAATACTCCAAGGATCAAGCTCCATGAATTTCTTACACTTGTATGTTCAGAAGGGACAACGTTGCTGCAGCATTAATTTTTCTTTTCCACAAGCACACAGCAGCATGTTTGTGCATTGGCACGCACACACAGAGGTACAAAAATAAACCACAGGAAAATACAGCCCTTCAGAACCCTCAGCACAGCAAGGGGTAAACGACCACACTGGGACAGGTGTAAATCAGTTGTATCCACTGGATCCCACTGGGTTGTTTTGCTGAAGGGGTGACAGTTCAGTTAATAGTTTGCCTCTCTCCTAGCACTAGAAAAAAGGTATTCCAGGTCTTCCTTTTCCCTTCTTTTAGGGGAATAGTCTCTTCCTAAACTAGGGAAGAAGTGGTTAATGGCACCTCTGTACAGAAAACAGGCTTCCTTAGGCAACAGCTTTGCATTTTAAGAAGCAAGGTGTGCTGTATTTTGGTCTTTTCCCCGAAGTGATGTTTCAAAACTACAGATTTTGTCTGGCTTGTGGGACTGGGCTATGATGGTGTGTTTGAAATAGAGGTCCAGACTGCCACAGCAGCAAATGTGCCTTTGGATGGTACAAGAGGGTTGCACTGCTTCATAGACCTTAGTTAAGAAACCTGAAGTGAGAGTTCAATAGGAAGAAAAATCCCAAAATCATTAAATCTTTTGTGCTCTAATTATGTATACTGAGGTGCAAAAACTTTGCTTTTCAGAAGTGGTTCCCTTGCATTTCTGAAAAGCTTTTGCCAACACTGAGAGCTAGTGAAAGCAGATGTCGAGCTTGGACAAATTGTGGTGTATTTGATTGTAATTTAAAAGTGATAAAAACAAGTCACAACTCATCTCAGTGAAGAAGGAAGTCATTCCCTCTGTAAACAAGTCCCTCCCCTCTCATGTCAGGTCAGAAGGACAAAACCTGTAGGGTGCACAAATGGGATGTGTGGAAGGTAGGTTTCAAACTCTACGCTCCTCCAGAGTGCTGGCTCATGACGTGGTGGAGGAAAGATGGCAGGAAGCTCAAAATAATGTTTAGGTTTTCCTTTACTCCAGGACAGCAACTCTCTCCTTGGAGACAGCACTTGCAAATTCCTGGAGCATGCTGTTTTTTGGGTCACAGTTCCTGCTGTTCGTGGTCCATCCCCTAAAAATCTCTTTATGCCAGGTCTGCTGTGAAGTTGGCCAAGGCAGCCTCACTCCCTCAGAGACTGACTCTCCTCCCTGGAGGGAATATTCCCACAGCAAACCACAGCTGCAAGTGAATAACACCAAAGAGTCTTTGGAGCAGAGGCTGATGTTTGTTTTAAGAAAGCACACCTCCTCTTTGTGATTTCAGACTCTGGCACAGCTGGGAATTTTATGGCCAGTTGAGAAACCAGAAAAGCTGGGCTCCTGGGGCAGATAGATTCATGAATAACTGTCTGTGCCTTTGTATGTCTTCTACTGCTCCTATCTCATGTAGGAACACAGATGAAGGGCCATGCCATCTGCAAGGAGAGTCAGCTTCAAAGGGAAGTACTCAAGGAAATGCACTGTGTTTCAATTTTGAATGACTAATTCGAAAGCTGTCTGTATTCACGAAAGGTGAAACGTTTTGAGAAGGTTCTGTGTGCTGATTTTTTTCTGTCTTCTGAATTTGACAGGCTCTGAGGGAGGCTCATCCTCCAGCACAAAAATGGCCAGTGTTGCAAGGCTAGTCTTGCTCTAATCATCTAGAGGTGAAGATGGCATTAGAACCTAAAACTGCAAGCTTTACACGCTGACCGAAATATCAGTTAGCATTGAGTGTTGCTGCTCCGGGAAGTTTTGACATCTGTTTGATAAACAGACATTGACTCCTGCCAGTCTTCTTCCTTTCTGAGTGGGAAGATTCTGTTCCTCGTGAATCTGGAGACACAGGTTCTGGGTGTACAGGTCACTGGCAGATCAGAGTTTCTGAGTCTGAAATCATCCAGACAGCATCTTCCCAGGCAGCTCTATAGGGAGAGTCTAGTGCCAGGGGTCATGTGGGAGGCTCTTCATGCTGCTGTGCCACAAATGAGAATAATTTAGAAGCAGAGACATTGATGTTTGACACAGGTTAATCTTTTTCTTGCTCTGCTTCGTATCTGTTGATGTATCAAGCCTGATACCAAATATTTTGAAAGAAGACCTGAGATTTCTCCAGTATTTACTGTGCAAGGAGAAGTCTATCCTATAAAAAGGCTTTATCTTTTTATTAAAAAATGCACTAAGTCGTGGGAAAATATTCAAAATGAGGAATGATCTGATAAAAAACATGAGAGGCTTGGCTTTGGCTTGTATGAACTCCTCTGAAAGAGAAGGGACGTGTTTGTGTATTTCTTATCGAGCGGCTCCAGATTTATTTATATCAATCATTCCTGTAACATGACATGTGAAATTAGCATTGCGATTCAACTTTACATTACAGCAACAAGCAACATCGGTTTTGATCTTGTCTGGAGGGAGGGGATGCTTTTTAAAAGTGCTTTGCAATAAATGGGAGTGCTGGCTGCTCTTTAACAATGCAGAGTGTGGGTTTTGGTTCATCTGGGTTTAGCAGCACAATTTTTTATGGAAGCCAGAAAAAAGTTTTTTCAAAACTTCCTAGTCTTATTCAGAAACCTATCCCCAAAGCAGGATGATAATATGTTTCAGTCTTTGACAGAGTGCAGCCTTTGAGGTTTTCTTTCAATTTTCTGACCACAAATCAACTTCCCATCTTGAACATGCAGTAAACACTTGAATTTCATTAATTCCAAAAGGCAAACGCATCTGAGATACAATCACTGCTATTTATTTGATTTTTTTTTTGTGTGTGTGTGTGTTTGTTGGTTTGATTCTTTCCTGACAAGCTGTTTAGACTCTTTATTGATGTGCTGAGTTAATTCATTATGTGCATATGTAGGGGACTAGGGGTGAGCTGGGGTCTCAGCATTTGCAGCTGGAAGTCTAGTCAATGGATGAGGCAGCAAGAGCTGATTGGTCATTTTTGGGTGTGTTTTAGTCAAAATCAAGACATGCAACAAGTTCATGGATAATTCTTACACATGTGCATGCAATTAAACTTGCTGCAACTGTTCAACAGTTCCAAAAGCTTCTGGGTGCGAAGCAGTGTTCCTGTGGTGATATCCATTTGCTGTGTAATCCCAAATTATGGGTGGGATGAAGGATCAAAAATGAAAAAAAGAAGACAAAACTGAAGTGATAAGGCCCATACTTTATGTGACATATATAGAAGGCTATCAGAGTTTGTCAATTTTGAATTAAGTCCTCTGTTAGCCTGCCTATAGACAAGATTTCATGCATTAGCAAAGGGCAAAAGCATGTGAAATAAAACCTGATTATCTTGTTCTTTCTCCTTTTCTCTGAATGTCTTCTCCTTCAATGAAAACATCTCATCTTCATCCTAAATTTTTAGAAAAAAAACCAACCAACCAAAAAAAAAAAAAAAAAAAAAAAAAAACACACCAAAAAAAAAAACCAAACAAACAAAAAAACCCCTTTCAGGTGAGACTGCCTTTCTGTAACCATCTGCAGTACTCGTGTCCACCAAATGCCAGCCACACTTTCCAAAACAACTGACATGGCATTTCCTAGGGAACAAGCACAAACAGGGAAATGAACCCTCAGGTGTTTCTCTTGCTTCCCTGGCCAACAGGAAAAGTCCTGTAAATCAGTTCTGATCACTTTTCTGGGTCAGTAAAACACAATTTGGCACACAGCTCCCTAATGTTTATGGGGAGGGCTTTCTGATGACATGACATACAGAAGATGGTGTCTTGCATGGTTTTGTTTTTCCTTTTCCCCCTTCCTCACTGACTGCTGGGTCACAGTTGTCTGGTTGAATATGCACAGCCTGTGCACTATTGAATTCACACTTCCTTGGCTAAGGCACCCCATACAGAGAGCTCACTCCATAAATAACCTGGGCTGCCTGTTTATTCTGCTCTGAAATGCTGTAAAAAATAAAAGGCTACCTATCAAAGTTGTTTGTCTAATAATGGAGGAAGGGGATGATATTGTAAACACTGTCCAAATGAATTGTAGTAACCAGAATAAATGGTGGTTGCTGTTACTGAGCGCTGCAACTGAATTCAGGCCTTTCTAAATACATCACATGTGACTTTAATCCATTCCAGAGCCCAGGTCTCTTCCAGGCTTGGAAATCCGATGCTCTGAGGTGCTAAGCCCCCTCTATTGCTGCAGAAATCAATAGGGCAGCAGGCTGCTCAGCACTCCAGAAAGGTGACCAGCCTGTTGAGAGTCCAGCCCTCCAGGCCTGATCCTGCCCACTGTTTCTATCCACACTTCATTTTGGGCAAGGATATATCAATCACCTTCTGCAGGAGGAGCACTCACTTGTCTAAGTCAGCATGTACACAGGGCTTACAATGTGGTGGCCTTCATCTGGGTTCACTTTTCACATTGCTTGTTTGGAGTGCACACTCCTTGTTCTGCTCTACTTGAATAAGGGCCCATTTCTCTTCCCACTGTCAGTGGTTTCTCTCCTCTTGGTGGACAAAAATTCAAAGCCCAGAACCTTTTGATAGTAAATGGTGCCTAGGGTTTTAAAAAAATGTGTTTACAACCTATCCAAGAGACTGTAGAGGATAAAGTTGAACTGTGTGCAGCCCAAACTGCTTTGATGTACAAGTTTAATCCAAGGGGTGAAGAAACTATGGGGTGTGGAAGAGGTGGAGGAGACAACAGGGCAGAACAAAAATGTTCTCAGCCATCAGTATTTGTTGCCTGAGAGGGGGGTGAATCCTGCTTCAAAGAGCCCTCTAGACACCACCACTTCAGGGTCTGAAAAGGAGTTTTTTTTGAGGTGACATTCAAACCTTCGGCAGCAGGCGGTCGGTTTTGACAATAATGATCTTCTCTCCTGGCAGCCCAGCAGCTTTGCCACTCACTCACCTGTCCCCAGCAGCCTGGGCAGAGCAGTAACCTAATCCTATGAGTTTTAGGGCCGGGGGCAGAGGCAGTGCCTTGCAGGTCTCTCCAGCCCATCCATAATTATACAGCTGGCAGAGGAGTGCCTCAGGTTGCACATTAGGCCCTTGCTGAGATTAGTAATTATAATATCAGTTTTCTCCAAATGGGTCTGACAGAATGGCACTGGTAGCAGAGGTGATTCAAAGTTTAGTAAGTCTTGGGGAAAGTTTACTGTCTCCTGCTGCTTTCTGTCCCACAAATTTGGCCTTTCTAATAACCAGCACCAGCCACAAACAGTAGGAATCCTTTTCAATCACTATTAGCAACACTTCATTTCTGTCATATTTGACCCCTGGCAAGCTGCAGCCCAGCAAAGAGCATTCCCTGCAGAAAGTAACCAGACATCCAGGATTTACTCTGTGACAAATGACATTTTTAAGGGCCCTTAAAAAACACTGAGACAAATTCACAGCAGGAATCTGGAAAGCCCTTTACCAACCTCCAAATGAGATAAGGGATAGCACAGCTCTTACTCAGTAGCATCTCATCTTTAGCTATTTCTTCTGTGTGACTTCATCTTTGCTGGTACCTCCAATAGGAAACTGCTGCTCCCCTTCACTGTCTTAAAAGCTTGATAAGGTTATTTATGTTACATGCAGAGAATGTTCCTAACACAAAGACGTCTTTCACCTAAGATGTTTTCCCTTGCAGCTCTTTCTGAGTAGTTCAGCCACCGTGTTTTCACTAGGGAAAAAGTGAGGCCCAAGGAGGTTGTTACAGCCACTAAGTCAAGTTCTAGTCTATGCCTTAACTCCAAAATAATTTTTTTTTTCAGTTCTTCAGGAAGCCAGATCTTTCTTAAAATTTTGTTGTGCCCAAGAAAGAAGCCACAGGGGGATGGTTTGTTTGGGGTTTTTTTTTGCATGTTCAGTTTCTTGTCAAGACAGTCATACATTTGAGACTAGGTTGCTGACACCAGTCTTGGTAATTCACTTTTTTATGGATCTAAAATGAGTGCACCTGGAGGAGGCAATCAGAGGCAGAAGAGAGCAGAATAACTCTGTCTGGATACAGGAACAGGATAAATAGGAAATGCACAGACTTCTCCTCTTTAGACACTGCCAACTTGGTATTTTTTCAGCTAGATCATGGATGCTCAGTGAGATCTGCAGGATAAAGATGAGGCTGTAGTGTGCCAAGTATAATGAATATATGAAAAAGTCAGGAGAAAATGTGACAAAACAGATAATGCAGGGGGTTTGACGACACAGCTTTTAATTGCTCTTCCCGTTCTTCCTTCTTTATTTAATTTTATTTTCATCTTACTTTATGATTTTCTGTGACTTACAGAGGGGAAAAAACAGAAAAGCATCTTGGCCAATGGTTTACAGCCATTCTGGGGTCAGGGTCACTGCTGTTGTTCTGTTCTCCTGCCCAGAGCAGGCAGGCCAGCAGCACTGGGGGCAGAGAGCTACCAGGATGTGGCAGACCCTGCCTTGACCCTGAGACCTGCATTGTTTGCCCTTTCAGGATCGTTTTCTGCAAGGCTCACAGCTGAAATCTGAACACATTCTGGAGGCTGTGTTGGAGCTGCACCTCAGCCTGTGCCCACAGGGCTGTTGTGTCTCCTGCTGTGACCTGGGAGCCTCCCTGGAAGCCAAGGTGAGGAGCTGCTCTCTCTAGTCAGTGAATACATGCCCAGAGCATCCTTGCTTTGGTGACTGGTGAGGGGCTTTGCTCAGTGCCAGGACTCCTGTGAGGATTTGGGAAATGTGTTGGTGACTGGAGACAGAAGGGAGGACTGAACCCACTGAAGCAGTGCCAGGCTTTTTGACCAGGAGTAAAAGGCTTCAGATGTTCCTATGTGCTTTCCTTGCACAATGAGAGCTTCACCACAGTTTCTAGTCCTCTGTGCTCTGTCCTGCTTGCATCTTCCTTGGCACATTCCACTTCCAGTCACCCAGCCAGCACCCAGGGGTAGGGAGAAGAGGCTGGGTGCCCTCATGTGCAGCACGGAGTGATTAAAGGCTAGATGCCTGCTCAGCTGTGTGGTGGACCTTACCAGAGACTGGGATTAGGTGAATGAGGTGCAAGAGTTGTACTTCTCAGCCACTGATGTGATGGTAAGTGTTTGTTAAAAGGTTGCACACAGTGATGACTGCTTGCAGTAGATACCTGTGGGAGCGTAGGGGAGGAAAAAAGCAACCAAACTTGGAGAATTGCTGTGTCTTTACAGGCCTGAAAGTGAGCATTCTCTGGAACCTCTGATCCACAACATTTGGCTGAAGTCTAAGCTAGACTGATCAAAAAGACTAAGTTAGACTGTGATGAGGGACCAACTACTACATGCATTGTGCTCTGTGAGATTATCTTCTAGACTTTGATATGCTCATAATATGGAGATATTATAAGATAATAATTAAGAGAGTAGCTTAAGAAGGGCCAGCCTTGTTGCTGGGATTGTATACACTGAATTGAAAGTGTTATTTCCATCAAAATATCCCTTAAGAGTACATTTAAGTTTTGACTCATCTTCTCCCTTATGCTTCCTGTCAAGGCATACCAAGTGAGTAAAAGCAGCACAGCAGAGCTGAAATCCTCTCAGATGTCAGTGGGGTCCATGGTTTGTGCTAGGTTAGATCAGCCCAGAGAACCTGGATGAAACAAAGCATGTTGAGCATCTAGGAACAAACATGTTGAGCATTTGGAACAAAGTGTGTGGCCTACTACTGTCCCCACTTCTACCCCGTGCTTTTCCTGCCTCAGAGGCTCCAGGCTCACACATATATTTAAACAGCAGAAGTTGTGCTACTGGGCAACCACCTTGGCTGAGGCAACCACCACCCCAGGCCAAGCATCCCATTATTGTGTTTTGCCAGGTTGTTTTTCATCTGGCTGAAGCTCTGCAGCCATGCAGCCTTACCAACTCTCTGGCTGGGGTCAGTGGGGAGAGACACACGAGGTGTGGGGGGACACCCTGACACATGCTCAGCATCATCACTGCTTCAAAGCCCAGGAAATTCCTGCTCTTTTAGTGCTCAGTGCAGAAAAGACAGAAACAGTTTCCCTTAGTTATTTCTTACTTATTAGTTATTCCTTAGTTATTTCTTACTTATTCTCCCCCTTAATGCCATTAATTGATTTTCTTTCACTCTGGCTGAGGACCAGGGTTTCCAAGTTCCGAGTTTCCAAGTTTGGTCTGAGCCCAAAAGGTACAGGATTCTTCTAAAGACTCAGTGCAATTAGTGACAAAGCCCAGTTAAAATTCCATCCACTGCTGAAAATCCTCAATCTGCTTGTTCTGCAGCATGTGAGGCAGAAAAGACATCCAAAAAAAAGTCCAGTCCTGCCGAGGAGGAGAGGTGTGTCTTGTGCTTAATGCATGGAATAGGGATTCAGGGGTCAGAAGCCAAATTGATGATTTCTCAAGCTCCCCGCCTCAGCCTTGCTGCCTGCCCTTAGCATCGCCATACATTATCTGAATTTCTGTGTGCCCATGCAGAGCCAAATTTCCTTAAAAAGCCAAAATGCCCAACACAACCAAGCCGTGCTCCTGAAGTTGCCATCAGTGTGAAGTATCCCAGTTAAAGAGGGTGGCTGAATTCTGACCCTTGAGCACAACTTTGTTTCTTGATCTCTAACCCACAACGCAGAAGTGTTTTGGGGCTTGTTGACTCACTGCTGTGCTAATGCCCCTTGCCATGGCTCGTTTCTTCTTCGTGCGTTGCCCTTGTGTGAAAATCCACATCTTCACGTTTCCAGTGACAGTCTGGTCCAGGCTGGGTTAATATAAAGCTCTGCAGAGGAACAATGGGGCAGGCTGGTGTGAAAAGGAAGGGAAGGAGAGGTGACTCAAAGTTTAGGGAGTCTCAGAGAAAGTTTGCTGTCTCCCGTTGCTCTCCGTCCGACGGAGTTGGCCCATCTAAAACCAACACTGGCCAGCAGCAGTGGGAATCCTTTTCAATCACCATTAGCAACACTTTTATTTCCATCATACTTGACCACAGCAGGCTGCATCCCAGTGAAGAGCATTCCTTTCAGAAGGCCAGCAGACATTCAAGTGCAGCGGATTTACTGTGTGAAAACGGCATTTTTAGGGGCTTCTGAAAATGTTTAAATGAATGCTCTTTTTTTTTTCTTTTTTTTTTAATTCTTTCTCACAGCTTGATTCTCAGCTCAGAAAGCCCTTCTTGCTAAACAGTTTTAGAGCTTCCTACAGGAGCTTAGAAGTTAGGTCAACGTTTGCAATATAAATGTTCAGTTGCTGCTGTGAAATTACACATTTCTTCAGGCCCCTATATTGTTAAAACAAATGTTTGTAGCTATTTTGTTCAGGGTGAATGAATTGGCGTTTAGCTATGCATGTTTTCAAGACGACAAAAGGATTCTGCCGTCCTTTCATTTAGAAGAAACTCTGCAGTAATGTTTGCAAGGATTTCTTGCAAGCTGAAAAGAGCCAAAAAAAGAAAAATCTCCCCCCCCCCCAGTTTGGCCCTATTCCTAAAATTTTTCGTATCTCGTTAATCAGGAGACCGGTTTGAGGGCGGAGGGAGCCAGTGAAGGGACATAAAGTGAAAGCTTGTTTGTTGGAGAGAACTAATAAGGATAAAGTCAGTCTCCATTACCAGTCATAGCTGAGAGCAGAGTTACAAGGACCTGGATAAATTCAACTCGTGGCGCAGTGGAACGCACTCCTCCACTCCCCAGACTTCCCTTCCCTCCCCAGACCGTATTAAAGTGGCCCTGGGTTTGTTCCTTTCCTGTGTAGAAATGCCTGGGCTGATGCCAGTTCTGCCTGGAATCAAAGGGAATCTCTCTTCTGCAGTGAATTATGTGACGGGCAATTATGTGCAAATAACTGTAAAAGTATGGGGTTTGTCAAGTTCCCGTAAAGTCCCTATTTGTGTTCACAAACTTTTACTGTCTTCTTCCCCGAAGCTGAAGATTTCAGGAGCAGCTTGTGAACTTTGTGCCCCTCATAATTTATCTTTTTCTTGATCCCACTTTTTTAGGGGTGTGGGCTGCCCCTGTGATGGGTTTTTTTTATGATGGGATTCCACATACCTCTCCCTACAGAACCTGTAATTGTGTTCCAGGTTAAACCCACTTCCCCAAATTAATAGCTTAGTCAACAAAGACAATCTTCTAGAATTACCAGGGAGAAATTATCATATTTAGAGTGTTTTTCAGCCCACCTATAGGATGAATCATCTCCCTAAGTGATTGTAGCTCATTTTTAATTATGCAGGCTGGGTGAATCATCCTCTAACTGAGATGCCACCAGTAAAATCAGGGTCAATCCGGGCCTGGGGTGTTCCTGCAATTCAAAGCAATGGGTACAGGTTTGGTTTGCATTGAAGTGAAAACATCCTGCAAAATGCAGTCTGAAAACCATGTGCTGTGGAGCAGTCTGACATACTTCTGCTGTTCTCGGGGAATAAGTGTGGCAACACTTTGGGAGTTGCAAACGTAATTTGAATATTGGGCTTTTTAATTGATCCCAGTCCTGATGAAGACAGACTTGACATGACATACTGTATGATCACTGGCACAGCAGGAGCAGTTAGGCAGAGGGGATTGTGGTGTGTTAATGAAAGACCTAATGGAAATTAAAGATAAAATGGTGCCTCCAGGAAATTATGCTCCCCCACACATGTGGTGTGTTCTTTCTTACACCAAGAATATAGGGAATACTTAATGAACTGGATCTTAAGTCAGTAGAGTGTGTTTCCCACTGCAACTTTGTGGTCTCCATTAAATACAATACTGTATTTTCTGATGGGCAAGCAAATTGGCTTCTTTTGTTTTGCTTTGTGTTGCTGGCATTAGCCAAGAGCTTACATTTTCAATTTCCTACAGCAAATTGTGCTTGTCCACTTTTGAAGAGTGCAGAACAAAGGTGTATAAATGTGTGTGTCAGGGTGGAAGATGGAGTTCAATAGTGCAGGTCCTGCTACTTTTAAGCTAGATTGAGGTGAATATTTACTCGACTTCCAGTTGTACTTTTTTTCTAGAAATCACTGCCCTGCCTAGAGTTCTCATGTCCTTGTGCACTCCTAAATTATAATAATATTCAGTTAAAAGGTATTTGGGCTGCAATACTGCATTTAAATACTGACTCACTCAAGTGCACTACAGACTGTGAGTTAGAACTTCATCACAGATTGGCCAATTCAGACTGAAGGTGAAATGTGCTCCAGCATGAGTTTATCTTGTTTCTGCCAAGTAAAACCATTCTTGTTTTAATGGTATTTTTCCAGCCTAATGTCTATTATTAGGATGTAGGTGGGAAAGTGCGTGTCTCCTATTTTGGCAACAAAACCAGTAGCTGCTGGGTGCTGAGATGATTTGAAAGTGCAGCCAATGCAATGTTCACAGTGATCAAACTGGAGCTATTGCTGCTCTGTCAGCTGCCAAAGATACATAGTTAGAGACTTCATCCAGGGAGAATGAGGAAAATTCATAGTCCCATGACATTAAACAAAGAGAACAGCCAGGCCCCTTATTATGCATTTCCTTTTTTTCCATTTCTTTGTATGTGTTTTTCTCCTCCTTTACATTTCTCTGTGTCATAAGGGCTCTTTGTTTAAGAGATTTTGTAGGTGTTGGTAACAAAAGCAGCTGAACTTGTAGTTTGATCCATCCAAGCAGCTCCTCCTGCCACAGACAGCTGTTCTTTCCTTTCAGACCCTCCAAAACCACTCTGACCTAAATGTTTCATTTTTAATAAGTGAATCATCAGTCGTAACCTTTGCAGTGAGGAGAAGATACTTCTGGACAATAATTGCAAAATCTCCTTGCGTTCCTTTTCAAAGGGTGTCTGTTGCTCTTTGTGCAGCAGCTCTCCTTTTCCTGCACCTACCAGCCCTCCTCGCTCCGTGTCTTCTTTTTCATCCTCTCCCAAAACATGCTGACGCTTTGTCTTCCCACTTGTATCACATTCCCTTGGCTTTTTACCCTTCCCATCTTGTTTTCCACAGGCCTTTCCTGGTACCTCTGAAATTAATGGACATTTTGGCAGTTTCTCTGTCTGTAACAGAGCCGGATGCTGTCTGAGTGCTGCTGCTGCTGCTGCTGCACCTGGCCCAGTAGCCAAGTGGATCGGGTTGCCTGTGGAACTCCATCATGCTGGTGCTCTACAGGAAAGCTGTTTTTGTCAGGTTAGCCAGGATGTACATCACTGCTAAAGAAGCAGTCGGGATGGATGGAAAATTAAATCAGGCTCCCAGGATGAACTGGAGATTGGCTTCCTCCCAGTCCTGTTCCTTAGGCTGAGACCTTTAGCAGACACATGCTGGAGGAGGGATCAGGGAAGAAGGGAAAAGATGGAGCAGGAGAAAGGGGCAATTTAAATGCCCTGAGGCAAAAGCTTACCTGTCCTCTGCAGTAGTTTCTAACTCTCTGAAAACCTCTTGCTTTCAGCTGCTGAATGAGTACTCACCATTCCAATTTCTACTTTTTTTTTTTTCTTTCTCTCCATTAGGTTTAAATATCAGTCTGTCCAAGTAAGGTAGTTTGACTTTTGGAACAGACGAAGGTTAAAAAGTTGTTTGGAAAACTTTAGAATAATATATAAAGAGCTGGTCACCTGCCTTGTCTCCACACTGGAGAGCTGTGTTACAGAACCTCCACATGAACTGCTGGCTTAAGCTTCCTTTTTTAGGTAAAATAAGATTGTCCATGTAAACCAGACCAGGCAAACCAACTGGAATCTTAAAAACAGGGTCAAAGGTTGAGAGATGAAGGATCACAAATCAGGGATTGGAAAAAAATATCTATACTTTATCCTGGACTTATCCCCTGTAAGCACTTTAGTGATGCATTAGAAAGCATTTTCTTTTCTGTAGAAACCAAGAGGCATCTCCAAAGAGTGATTCTGCTCAGCTAAAACCTGAGTCAGCCTGTCCACAGAAAACATCTCCCCTTCTTGATGATAAGGGAAGCAAAAGGGCAACTCATTTTCTGCTTTTGGCGTTTCAAGCAAATGCTTAAATTTGAAAAGGATGAAATTGGTCCTTTGTATGTGCAAGTCTGTACGAATCTGGAGAGAGAAAATAGGACATTGGAACCAGTGACACAGAGGAGGGACTGGCACATGAATGAGGTTGCATGCATGGGGCAAAGGGAAGAGAAAAGTTAATGGTAACCAGGAATAGATGAGAGTGATGGGCACTTGACAGAATCATCTGTGGTGACAGAGAGGAGGGAATGTGGAACAAATGTCCCTGTTTTTAGCCGTGTTCAGTACACAGTGGTAACAAAGCAACGTTAGAAGCTGAGAGTTAGGATTGCCTGGGAGGAGACAGCCAGATCCTCTTTAGTTGTACTGGAGGCTGGGACAGATAGACTACATGCAAACCTCTGTTTCTGAGAAGCTTGACAAATCAGGGATTTTATGCCTAAATTGTCTTGCTCACTGTCATTAATAATTTGCAGCAAAAGCAGACAGAAATAAAATAAATTTTCCATGTTAAAAAAAAACCCCACCCTAAATGATTTTGTATTTTCTCTCAGATATTTGTGCAGGACCAGCAGGGTCATAGCAATCCTCTTGAAAAGTTAGAGAATTTGTTTGCTGAGAGACGATTGCTCTCAGCATTTGTTTATTGCTTCATCTGACACCTTAAGCACTTCCCATGTTGCTGAGGATTGTCTATAAATCTTGTGTCTTGTACCAAATTAAGAAGACCATCTGTTGAAGGAAGTCTGTGTAAGGAGGTTTCCTGGAATGCAGCATTGATGAAACTGCACCTCCACAATCATTTGAGGAGCTGCTTCCTCTGCAGAGAAGGGGCCAGGATTGGTTTTCTGTTCAGCAGCACAGAGCTCCAGTGAATCCGTAATTTGCAAATGTCTGTTGATTGAATTTGTGTATTAATGGTTATAAGGATCTTCCTCCTTCAGCCATAAATCAGATTTTATGGTATTAATTCATAGGAAATGATTAAAACATCCCAAATAGGTAAAGATTTACAGGCTTAATATTAGCTGCTTGACTGGCATCTCCTCTTGATGTTGTAGTGCCAGAAGAGTGATTGGAGTGTGTTCATTTTTATGGAGTTTTTCTTCATTAATAACCTGTTTCTGACTCCCTCAAACATGTGCTAGGGACCCAGAGACAGTTATTTGTTCTGAATATGAGGGACTGTAGGTTAAATGTTTTCCTTCATTTCACATTAGTTACAGTCCTGTATTCTCAGCCTTAATCAGCAACTCACTGGTGGGAGTGAAACAGCAAGGCAGTCAGGTTATGTTCTTCATGATGAGTTTCTAAAAAGTCAGAGAGGTCCACTGTGAAGAGTGTGCTGAGTTCTGGCTTTTTTTCTTTTTTTTTCTCCTCTGAGCGTGCAAAAATTATTTTCATTTTGAAGAATGTGAAATCTTTATTAACAAAGAAATAATCTTCCTGGGGATTTGAAGACACAACAGCACAGACAACTGGGATAACAATTCAGATAATGTTTTCCTAGGTAGGATGCAGCAAAAAAGAAACAAAATGTTGTAGTAGAATAGTTTGTGAAACAGTGCTTGTGTATTTGGAGAGGGTAGAGGGCAATGTAGAGAGGATAAGAGATGTGGTAATTGGGTCTGAGAAGGTCCTGGGTGGTCAGGAGAATGTGGTTGACTTGTAATGGTATAAAATAGGGAGAACTTTGTTGAATGACAGTTGAATTCCAGTGTTTTGGTGCCTGGATGTGCATAACTTGTATATCTCTAAGTAACCAATTTCTACAGAGAAAAAGTGTAGACATCTCAACTTTAATCTCCTCTTAAAAATAAACATTGCTGCAGAACTACCTCCATGTTCAATCCAACTCTTCAGGCCAATAACAAACTTGGGGGTGCTTCCTTTGATTTTGATGTAAACATTTTTTCTTTTCTGGAAGGCACTGTACCTTTTGATCTCATGAAAATGAGATGCTTTTTTGATGTCATTTCCTTCTCATGGGTCACACTGCTGTTCAGTAAACAGTGAGATCCTGACACTACTCGTTTCTCACATGGCTCAAACCAAGTTCATTAGGCCACTTAGGGATGAGGTATGCTCAGTTTTATCCATCAGGATGGATAAAATCAGTAGCTTCCAAACTGATATGCAGATACAGAGGTTTGCCAAGATTTATCTGATCTTGAGAATTTTTCTTGCTTTGATTCAGCTCTTAAATCATGTTTGAAGAAGTTCACTAGTCAGAAACATATCATCAGCTGATGGTGTGACTGGCAGGAGCCAGTGCAGCTCCACTGTGCCTGAAGAATTGTCTCTTCTCCTGGACTTTGTCCAAAATCCCTCTCTGTAAAAGGCAGCAGCACTGTCATTGCCACTGCAACGTGGTGTGGTTACTGGCGGGAGGGAAAAGACTCTTCATGATTGCCTTTATTTGAGAAATGTACGTGGTATAAAAAGTTGTGGGCTCCTCTGGCTTTCCTTCCAAGAAGTTGATGTGGAAGTGAGTTATTGCTACCGCAGAGAAACAGAAGAAGTGTAATATTAGCATGTTTATATTTTAAAGGTGATCCATACACAGTGCCTGGAGGATCTCGTGATGAGATGTCACATCAAATAAGAAATGGAATACTCAAATTCAGTTGTCATGAGAAGGTTTTACTTTGACTCTATTTCAGCACTGAATCCATTCCAGAAAAAAAATAAATCTCAGTTTCAGTATTATTTTTATTTTGCTTTGAATGCAGTTCACATACACTAAATGAAAAAGAACTTTCATGTTGTGATTAGAGAAAGCAGCTCAAAGAACATTTTAATGCTACTTGCTCTTACTTTTGATTTCATGTTCCAGAAATGTCTGTGGTGCTTGCTAAAGTACATAAAGCATCATCAACCTCTCCTTTGCCATGCATAATGAGAGCCAGGATTGCAGCAACACTGGAAAGAAGCTTTATTTACATTGCACAAAGGAAAACAACTTTTTGAAAGACCAACATTAATCATGAGCAGTACAGCAAATCACAATGTTTTCACAGCAAAACACAATCAAATGTTTTTACTTTAGCCAAAAAAAGGGGGTTTGATTCTTAGAGTAACACTGTTAGTATTTAGAAGGCCAAATGCTGTTTACCCTTGGTTATTTCAATGATACTTCTTAATACCATCTAGATTCTTACTTGTTGTCTTTCCTTCTTTGAGAAATGCAGTTCTTTTTACAGTCTGAAGGCAGTTTGAAAATGTGTGAGATTCCCAAGGATTCCCCCCACAAGACAAGTCAAATACTTGCCACCTTTCTGTTTCATAAATTGATTCCAGTTTTTAATCCTTCAAAAGCAGCTTGGTGCAGAAGTTGCATCTTCATGTCTCGAAACTCTACATTTCCTTCTCAACCTCCTTTGTTCACTGCTCCAAAGAGAGCACAGCTCCCATGCTTCTAACAATAATAATATAGATCATTAAATACCTTACTTGTAAGAGCTCCTGGGACATCTCCCTGGCAATTCCCTTCTGATATGATCTATGGGTGTTTACATTAAAAATCTGTGACAGCTTGAAAAACAAAATGGATCAGTATCACAGTGCTCCTGTTCCCTGGTCTGCTGCTGTTTTTCATACACCTAGGAAAGTCCCATCCTACCTAACACTAACCTTTTTGGCATTGCCCTTTAATTGCTGCCACCTACCTGATCAAAAAGGGGATCAAGAAGCTGCCTAGTTCTAGTGTTTCCTTGCTTTATTCCTTGAAGAATGTCCTTGCCTCCTCATTCCTGAATGTTTTCTGTCCATCCATTTGTGGCTATTCCCCAAGGTAGTGTGTGCTCACAATTAGCAGAGCTTTTAAGCCAATTTAGGCCACTGTTCCATAATCACCTCTTTTTTCCCCTCTTTTCCAGTCAGTCTTCTGTGATGGACAAATATATTTCATGACATAATAATGTCCCTTGGCAGATTTGCTCTCATTATCTTAACGTGGATGTTTATAGACAATGGACTCAATGTGCCAGTTAAAACAGCTTTTGATTTTGCTTATCTGAAGCCAAAGTTCTTGGCCCCTCATGCACAACCAAGCTATGTGTAAAAAGATATTCAGCTCTAAATGAGATCACTAACATCTGTTGCTGCACATAACATTTAATCTTCAAACACCATCAACAACAGCAAAAATCAGGCAATCAGAAATGCACAAGTGGAGTAACATGGGTGCTGTGAGTGCAGCTCTTTTCTGCTGCCCTGCCTTTTGCACACAGTGAGGTTCTCCTCTCAGCTACAGCAACCTGCCCTCAGGAGACCCTGAGGATTATTATAGGAAAGTAAAAAATAAAATTTTTGAGAAGAGCAACCCAAAATGCAGTCACTCCCTCTCATCCTCTGGGCATTTTGGTTCCAGCACAATGCAGGGGTGGAAGGGTGGTGAGAGAGGTACTGAAGTGGTCAAGAGTGTTTATTAAATAGTCTCTGATATACAGAGATTAGCCTGACCTTTATGGTAAAATCAGCTTATAATCACTCCAGTTTGCTCCTGATAGTATCCAAATATAATTGTGTACCTCCTCTTCTTTGTGGTACTCCTAAGAGATAAAAGATATTTCCAATTTTCCAATTGTCCTGAAGAATAGAAAGTATCAGCCATACCTTCAGGTGTTCTTTGCATTTGTCATTGAGACACATCTTGACAAACTCGTTTTTCTTTTCCTTTCTCTGTTCTGACAGCTGTGGTGTCTCCTGGATCAGGAGCTGAATAAGGTATCTGGGCTTTACACAACCTTTCAAAATGCTGGGAGCCCCACCTTGGAGCATTTTCAGAAAGCTTGGGAAGAGCCCTGCTTCTAGATAGATGTACTTTCTCATTTGGTGGATGGCAGATGGTCTTGGCTTGTCACAGAAGTGTCCCAGACTCTGATAACCTTAACCAACAGAGTCACAACCCTGTATACTCATGAATTCTTGATAACTTTGCTGAAACCTCACATATTCTCTTCACTGTTCTTCTTAGTCATAGGGATTCTCCCATGATTCACTCAGCACTCTGTCAGACTTACATTTGTTGTGCTCCACTGACATGTGTCTTGAAGCTACGCTGCTTTCTAAGTAGAGGTTAAAAATAGCATGGCAGTGATAATGGGAATAATATAACAGACTGATGAAATAAAGTAAATTAAAGTTTAATGCTAGCAGTAGAAGTTGGTTTTGACATTTTGGTTATACTGTTCTGTCTTCTAGAGTTTTAAGTCCTTGAAGTAGGAAATGTTTATGGAGTTTTGTTGTATAACATCACTGTTGTAAATGTACCTGCTGGTCTGGTGCTGTTGTGTTCCCCATCTCCTTGACTGCTCTGAATTTTCACAGATTTCACAGAAAGTTCATCACAGTCCTGCACAGGCTGTTCCATCAAATGGAAATTCGGGTCTCATGTCCTTTCCAGGAGTCACGGATGGTTAATGGACTTGCCCCAGGATTTCCTGCGTGACTTGTGCTCAGTACCTGTGGTTATACCCTAGCATTTCCTTGCAGTGAAACAGATGTTTGTCAGATGGTCCTAAACATACAAATCGTGCCAAAGAATTCAGTTATGGCTCTGAATGGGCCTGGCCCATAACACTGTGAGAGAGGAGCTTATTTAACAGAAATTCTAGAGTGTTTGGCACGTCGTGTTTACCAGGGTGAGGCCAACAGGAACGAAATGCAGTCCTGGAAAGGGAACTGTCATGCAGATGACTCACTGCAATCAAACACTTTTGAGAAAATATGGTCTCTAAATGTTATGTCTACAACTAATTAACTTTATTTATTGTAGGACCTATAGAAACACAGAAACTGTGAAGTTTAGGGAAAATTAAATTAGGTTTTCAAACAAATGCCAGGCTGCCCAGTGTTCTTTCTTTTTTTTTTTTTTTGAAAAAATTCCAACAATCTCTTTGCCAAGTGAAGTGAAATATGCTAAAATGCAAATGTTGATGTGTTTCAAGAAGGAAATTCAGTCACTGAATCAAGCCTTGCTTTAAAAAATTGAAATGTTAAAATCATCCAGGTTTCAAACTGAAAAGTAGGCTCACATATATACACAGACTTTATTTAATCAGAAACTTTGACATTTCTGCTTTAATCCCCTTCTCCAGACACTGTATATTTCCCCATTGAAACATGCACAACTTACAAAATGTACTCACACTCAAATAGGCACACTTGCACTGGAGCTGACAGACTTAGTTCCAGTTATGACTATATATGTGTGTGTGTATGTCAAACAATAAATAATTTTATTTTTTCTCTGCTTTGTTACTAACATATCTCAATATTGGTTGAGTATACTTGCATAAGAATTGATACCGCTAGAGACTTGATGCTATATGATCCTCTCAACTATTAGGGTGAGCAGGATAAAGATTAGGATTCAAATTCCTGAATGAATATACTGTGATCTTCAGTGCAGTGTGTGTAGGAGCAACGAACAAAACCAAGTGATGCTTTACTGATGCCCCAGTGATAGAACAGGCCATGTGTTCTTTGCCTAAGTATTTTGATGATTTGTTCCTTGCATCCAAAGACAAAGGAGAGGAGAGAGGAGGTGGATGTACCCTGTCTTTAAGGAGGATGGGTATCTGAAGGGCCAAACCCTCTGTGGGACAACGAAAATAATGCCTTTCCCAAGCAGGTCTTGGGAAACAATTTTTCCCTGCAAAAGCTACTGATCCTCATGCAGCACTGAGAAAATAGATTGAGTAGTCTGGAAATTAGTGATCTTAGGCAAATTAACACCACATAGCACAATCCATTTCAACCTCAGATCCTGGAGAAGCTGTTTGAAGACTGACTTCATGAGCAAGCAGTAGGCTGGCACTCTTTTTTCCCTCATCTGGATGATAGTCCCGCCTCTTGGCAGGCAAAAACCTGCTCTGTGAAGTCCTGCATCGTTTGGGGAGCAGTCCAGGAAATCAGGGCTCTGCTCAGCAGCCAGCATGGCAATATGGACGTATGAAAGGCAGGGATATCTTTGTCCAGCCTGGCCAGGGCAGTGTCAGCACAGCACTGAGTCTAAGTTCACAGGGAGCCCCGCCAAGTGCCTTGGGGCTCAGTGCTGGAGGAATTGTGCACAGGAGCCAGGAGAGGGAAGCCCTGAAGAAGGGCTGTGGCCAGAACTATAGAAATCAAGTCTAGGTCTGAATAAAGCGCTTTGCTGGCCAAATTTGGATTGTCACCAATTGCTTCTATTTAATGAGACCCTGTGGAAGGCAGTTCCTTACACTATTAAACTTCTGAAAGAGGGGGAGCAGAGCCTCTAGGTCAGTGATTAACCAACTAGGATAATGAGTTGTGTGAGAGACACTTTGGGGGATAGATGTGATTCAGTTTGTGGAAAGAACGAGGTGTCATTTCATTTTTTTTAGGGATGTAAGTTTGTAACTAATTTTTGTCTCTCCTTGCCAGCACAACGGTTTGAATGTTAATTTAATTTTGCAGAATATCATTTATGTAAATGTAATTAGAAGGGAAACATGATCGGGAGATGCATAGCACCAAAGAAAATTTATTACTCCAAGGGGTATTGCTCTAATCATTCAACTGCAATATTGAGTTTCCCAAGATTTAATCTAAAAGCAATAAATTACAAAAGGCTAATGTCCTGCCCAACAAAAAGCTGTCATGAACCCAAGTTTCTGTGGGGAAAAAATTCAACTTCATTTCAGCAACAGGCTCTCCTCGTTTACACATTCCTTTTATGATTCCAGTCGAGTCAAAGTAAAATGAATACAAATGTGAGCATTCAAACACTTTCCCTGAATATGTATGTGTGTCTGTTGGTGATTGTAATAATCAGCAATTCAGGGCACTGGGACTGTTATCTCAGGCAAAATTAGGAATGCAGCCCCGCAAAAATACCACTGCAAATTCTTCTCCCCACCTTCACATGACCCTTTGATTTAAGGGAAGGCAAACTTGAGTCTGATTAATTCCAGTGTCCATATGAATGTCTGTTGCTAATGTGCTGCTGTCTTTGTTCTGCCAACAAAATGAATGAGGAGAAACAAGCTGTCCTTCTGCCTGTGCTGGTGACAGCAACCTGTGTGCTCCGTGGGAAACACTGTCCACGTGGGGAAGTCACCCTGTTGATTCTGATGGTCTGGACTTACTGAAGAGACAACCTTGCAAGGTGGAATGAAAAACAAATCAAATAACATCGTGTGCTTGCTTCCCAAGGCCCTTGAAGAGCAGTTCTGCTGTTCAAGGAGCATCTCTCCGCTCGAGTAAACCTGCAAGAAAAAATTTGTCAGGAAATAAACAACAGCTAGGCGAAATCAAAACTGGTAAACTCACAAATCTGTGGGCTAAAACACTGTTAAATGTTGGGGTTTTGTGGTGCAATTTAGTCTGAAGGCCGATGCCAACATTACACTTCCCTGGAAGTGGAGTAATTAGTACAGGAAATAGGTTTCTTATGTTTTATTTAGCCAAATTCATCTCTGTTTTAACTCCACTGTAGCCTGCATTAAGTTTGCTCTTATTTCCCAGTGTTTCCCTGTGTAGTTCTTCATATCATGACCTTTAATTCACTGTAATTGTCTTTTATTTTAGGTAGGGGCCACAGTTCCCCTCTCAATTTGTTACTATCAATTATGTCGTAAGTTTTCGTTTCTTGGCCTGCGAAGCCAAGCCCGTCAGATCTGCAAGAAGTTTTTACAAAGCACTCATTGGCAGGTTTACAGATTCCCACAGCTGTACGTGGGACACAGGGAGAGGCACGGGGCTGCAGCCTCAAAGGCAGGGAGAAGCAGAGCTATGGGAGGACTGGGGGGAAATGCAAGGAACAGAGAAAAGCAATTCTGTTAAAAGCAGGGAAGCAGGGCCTCAACATATGAGCTGCTCATTTCCATGTGGACGAAAAGTGCATCTCAGGGGAATGGCTGAAAGCAGTGAGGAGCAGCCCAGAGGGTGAAGGAAAGTGACTGAACTTGTTGGGACATGCAAACAAGCTGGTGAGGCTCAACCTGCTGCTCACCAGCAAAGTCAAGTCAATTACGAATATGATTATTGAAATCAAATCAGTATCTTCTTCCTTGTCCCAAGCAAGTTCTGGAGACAATGATTGTGGCTGAGATGGCTGTGAGGATGTGGATGCACAGGTCAGTGCTGGGGTCCCCATGCTATGATGGCACTGGGGAGACAGGGAGATAGCTGCCTTCTCCTCCTCTTCCTGCCTCTTGTTGCAGAGATGAGGTTCTGTGCTGGGAACTTTTCTTACAGGGCTGCTTCCACGTGGCAGACACTCCAGCTTCTGTTTCAGTTCAGCTAACCCAAGGTCAAAGTGAAGGGAGGAAAGGATGGTTCAATAGATCCATGACAACATTCATGCTCATCAGCTTTTGTTCTGTAGGGCACTGGTGTGAAGCTGTTAGAGATGTAATTCTCCACCCACAGCTGTTCAGGGAGGTCCAAATGTGTGCAGCAAAACATAGGACAAACTGCTGTGGTTGCACCTAATCAACAATCAACATGCACAGCACTAATCACCTCATCCTTGACTGTGTTCAAGTGCATCACAGATCAGGACAACCTGAACAGAAAGCTGCAGGTCTCTGCTCCATAATTGCATGGAGGTTGTATCACAGCCAGGGTTAGTTCCATGGCTTTTTGGAGGCAGATCAGTGAAGGACAAAACCACAGAGAAACGGTGGGAAAGTGTAGGAGAAGGGGATACAGGTGCCCTGGCCCCTGATCAGTAACAGCTGTGTTAATTACCCAATTCAGCCTCACTCCTGATGAGTCACAGCTGTATCCAATAAAGATGAGTGTGATAAAGGGGAGTGGGTTGGCTGGTGAGGGGAGAATCATGGAGGAACAGGAAGTTTGAGGAAGAAGAGGATCATGAAGAAGGATCCTGAGGAGAGAGAATCCCTGCAGTGAGGTGAGTCTGGGTGTGCAGTCAGAGCCTGTTGTTGGAAGCTGCAGTCACAGTCTGGCTGGGTAAAAGCTGCAGTCAGAGTCTGCAAACTGGTCCCTGCAGTCAGAGTTCAGCAGGCAATAACCAGCAGTCAGAGGCTGCAGGGGAAACCTCCAGTAGGAGCTGCTGCAGGCAGAGTCAGTGAATGGTTGGGGTCAGGATGGCTGAGCTGTAAAGAGGAATGAACCAGGACCCTTTCCATGCTGTGATAAATAAGAAATCTGTGTCTCTGCTCATTTCTACCCTCTAACAAGAGGGCTGCTGCAACAGGAAAGGTCCTGCCTTGGTGATCTCTCCTGATGGACTGCATGATGTAGTACTAAAAGGCCTGAGGTGTTTTGTTTTTTTAATTTCACAGGATGTAATTGGTCTAGTTGTGAAATACTGTCTAAGATTTTTGTCTCTTTAGTTTTTGCACGGTGCACAGAGGGGAGCCCTGCGTCATGGAAAAATGTTTTTTGCCCCAAGTCAAGACTACTGTTCTATAATTCCTTAAGAGACATACATGAAGATTTTATTTGTCAAAGATGATCTTCCAAGATCGTCATCATTTATTACAGTTCTTGTGTTTTCATTCCAATGAGATTTATAATTATAAACTGGTAATTAAAGAGGCTCCACTCTGTAATTCCATAGGAATTCCACTGTGACCTGACATTAATTAGCAACCAATTATAGATTATGATATAACTTCTACAAAACCCACCAGTGTCTGGGTGCCTTCTATCAGTTACAAGGAGATGTTGGAAGGAATTTTGCCTTTGTAAGATGGAGCCTTGCTGCAGGTTGATCAGTAGCCCATGTTCATGGGGCTATGAACATATTTCCATGATGCAGCAACTGCTTGGATGGGCAGGTTCAACCTGTTATCTTCATCTTTCTTCTAAGAGGCATTTTGCTCACAGGATTTCAACTTTCTGTCATGTCAACAAGTGTGCATTCTTTGATGCCTGGATTTTACCTGACTTGTTATGTAAATCAGAGTGGTATGGTGGCATTGCCTGATGGCTGATGCAAGCTCTCTCTGCCTTGAAAGTGTGTTTTAAATAATTGCAGCCAATCAGAAAAAAAAAAAAAAAAAGAGGAAAATAGTCACAAGCTCTAGTGACAATGTCTGTGGGATAGAGAATATGTGACAGCAGGCTAAGGAGATAAATGTTCAGATTTCTGGCATTATTTCACCATCTGCATTAAAGATCTGATATCTGATGAAATTTCTATGTTCCCAAAATCTGACAGGTAAAATGTTATCTAGAGATATGTCAGTAATAAAACACCTGATGCATATGGATAATCAAGACTTAACACATCTTTTTCCTTTTTTTCTCCCTGTTTTTCATTGTATCTTCTAATTTTTATTTATATGTATTTTTTTTTGAACTCAGATCAGTTATCACCATTGTCTTGGTTTGACAAGACAGGTATCTGCCAGGGAAACTGGGGTTTCCCTTAGAATAGAGAATGCGAACCCCCCACCCCTGCCAAATTATAATTTTGCAATTAAGGGCTCTCAGGCAAAGATTTGGGAATAGGAATAACAGTTCTTTATTAGTAATATCAATAGTACAAATGTGGTAGAAAAACAAAACCACCCCACCAAACCAGCAAACAAACAAACAACAATTTTGGAAAGCCCTGACAGAGTCAGCTACAACCTAATGCCCTGTTGGTCAGGGCATTGGTAGCAGTCCAAAAGTCCTCCTGGGGTGGCAGATGTGGTTCTGTTGGAGTGGAGATGATCCTGAAGCCAAAAGGGTCCAGAGGTGGTGAGAGGGAGTCCGGTGATGGTGAGAAGGGTCCTGTCTTCCTCCGGTAATCGGGTGAAGCAAGAGAGATTCCTCTTCCAGAGTCCGAGTTTTATCCAGGTAGGAATGGTTGGCTCCCCCCACTGGGTGGAGCATCTCACAATAGAATGATGGAATGTGAATGTACTATCTTGGAGAGGGTAAGTTTTGGGATGTGTGCTTTTAGGGGTGTTTAAATGGTCCATTAGCAGAAAAAAGACAAGAAACAATGCCCTACCTGGTTTTAACAGTTGGGCCATTATCAAAAGGCACCCGCCCCACTCCTTCCAGAGTAAACAAGAGATAAAACAAAACAGCTCCCCAACTGCTTTCAGCAGATGAAAATAGAATACACATCCTAGGTTCCACAACCCAAGACAACCATTTAGCTTGTCAGAAAGAAATGGGGAGTGGGATAATACCTAAATCCATTACTTGCAAAAACACATAGAGAACAAGAGACCTAAAAGGAGATAACAGATCCTTTTTGCATGGATAAAATAACAAGGTAAATTTTCCAAGCCTTGCCCTGCAGTTTCATTACCACCAACCCCACTAAACCTAATGAAAATCACTTGTGTGTTTCTAAATATTTCTCAGCACGCTTCTCTCTTACCTCTTTGCATCTTCTCCCTATCACCTCCTGCAACTCTTTTGATCAAAACTCCAAGATTTTTCCTGCGAAATGCATCACACATCTGATCAGATTGGAGTTTGTACAGGCAACACAGTAAAAGGAAGTGTGATCTTTAAGCCATGTCCACATCCATCTTCCTTGATAAAGCACTTCTGATCTGAGCACAAAACTGTTCAGGAAAGTGAAAGTGTGGCTTATTTAGCAGCCAAATTTTGTTGGCTTTGGAGTCCCCACTGTTCCTCAGAGTCATTGTGGTTGCATGGATGTACATAATTTATCTTTCCAATTTTTTTTTTTTTTTTTTTTTTTTTTTTTTTTTTTTTTTTTTTTTTTTTACAACAGGGAAACTTATGGGAGCAGTCCTCTTATTTAAACTCAGACAAATCTGACAGTCCTGACCAAGGAATAGTCCTGACTGTTGTGTTCTCCCTCATTAAAGGGACTGTACCTTGTCTTCTATAAAATAGGTGAGATTTCAGCTTGGAAGTTCCCATGAAAATCTCACTGTGTTGTGTTGCATCTGACTTTTTATCAGGATGTCTCTGGACATCTTTGGCAGTAAGCCGGAGATGTGTCGCTGACAGCAAGGAGCAGAATGCAGCTTTAACACAGGGAAATGTTCTCAACTCCATCAGATCAGCACCAGCAGTGACTCAGTCTACTCCTGTTGGACCCAGAAACTACACATGAGCTAAACTTGCTGCTTTTACTTGTAACTATCCCTAAAAGGGATTAAGTTTTTAAGATCTGGCTACATGCGTTTCAGATATTAATATATTCTCTTGGTTCTGTGCCCAAGTAAGATTTAGAGGAATTTGGAGAGCAGCTGGATGCTAAAGCTTTAGGAGGTCCAGCCTCAAAGCAGGGCTCATAGTAACCAACATTCTGTCAGCAAACCCTAATGTTCTATATTTAACCTACTATTAAAATTATGTTTTGGAGGGGTTTTTTTGCTTACCTTAATCTGAAGCTTTGTTTTTTTGTAAGTTTGCAGAACAAGGCAAGCTCTTCAGGCTATAAGATTTCTCTCACTGCTTTTTGTTTTAGTTCAATGTTGATTTGATGGCTTTTGAAAGGGCAAATGAGAAAGACAGGTATTATGTTTCAAGGAGAGAGTTATAAAAGCCTGAACTGCATCTGAAGTATATTTTACTCCTAATAATGAGAACTGGATGAACAGCATTTAGAAAAATATGAACCTGCCCCAACTACATTGGTTCAGCTCTAACTGATCTAATGCAGTTCTCCAAAGAATAATTGATATTATATAATCATAACTGGCAGTTTATGTCATGAAAGTGACACTTGACACTTTCCTGCTAACTAGTTTAGCATCATCAATTAAGACATCACTTGTGTAATGACATTTTAGTAACAAGTTTAATATCATAAATTATGACATCACCTTCTTTTATGGCATCAGGGTTGAATAAAAGGTTTTCTTTAGAAAAGTGAAAAACTAAAAAAAAAAAAAAAGAAAAAAAAAAAGGAAGCTTTAACATTGCCTCTCATTTTGTCTTTATAAAAGGTACGTATGTTGTATTCCTCTGGCCACTGTCCTCATTAGGGAGGATCTGAAAGCCAAAAAGCTACAAACAATGGTGAAATAAAAATTGAGATGAACTTGCTTCAGGTTAACACAGAAAACCCCCCAGCAGATAGGAGTGTCCTTTGCATCATACCAATGAAAATCTTTGAGAAATTCAGAAAACATGGGCAAGCTCTTGGAACCTGATGAACTCAATTATAGTGCAGTAATATTTCCTGAGATGTGGTGTGAAAGTTCAAGATTGCATCATCGCCCAATATTCAGTGTTCTTTTTCTTCATGGTCAGTGCCTTTGAAGTAATCCTTTTTTATATTGTTCTTACAAAAAGGTCCAGTTTTGGTGCTGGAGTCTTCAGACTCTTCTGTATTCTGGCATTCAGACTCTTCTGGGCACTAGATTTTCATGACTCTTACTGATTTGAGTTGGCAAATTTATTCACATCTATGCAGGCTTATGAAACCAGACAGGAGCCAGACATGAACTGAGTTCAGAGGGTTCCCAATTAAACAAATGTCTCTATGAGTGTGTGTGTCTTTGTAGGATTAACTGCAAGGAGTCAGATATTGTCAGTTTATCGTGTTTTCAGGGCTGGCTTTCTGAAGGCACATGGCATCAGCTTCACTCTCTTCCAAGGTCAGTAAGTGTTATAAGTGACCACAGCCACATGCAGAACAAACCATAACCAAGCATTTTCATTTTTTCCAGATTTTTTTTTTTTTTTTTTTTTTTTTTTTTTTAAAACTGAAGCTTTATCGTATTAAGTTGTGCTGAACTCTGCTGGGCTCTGTCCTGAGGTAATGCTTATCTTCTAGTGCTTGTATGGAAACTTAGCCTTGTACATGCAGATGGTCCCTGTGAGCTCATGTGCTTCTCCCATGCCTTGCTTTTAGATCACGTTCTTGGTTTCGGTTCCAAGGGTTTGAAAAGTGGGGTAATAATCCTAGATAAGAAATAAAACTCACTTTGTAGAAAAACTGGACAACTCTTGTCTATTTACTGGGGCAGACACGTTCCCCTGAACAATCCAGCATAATTTCCCTTGCTGATTGCCAGACTGTAAATCCAGGATATGACAAATGGGTGCCACGTGGCATCTGGGCAACTGCTCCATGCTCTGGATCAAGTGTCCAGTGCTCAAGAGATGCCCTAATTCCAGCAAGAAGGTGATAATTCAGTAAGCATGAAAACACTTCTTAAATTACACACAGAGTTTTACGCAAATCTATGTAAATTGACAGTGCATATCTTAGTGGCCTCCTGAGGATGCCCTGATCTGCCTTCCCTCTTTTTTCAACACTTTTTTTCAAAAGTTTATTTTCCCCCCCATGAATATTTATGTCGATGCCTCATTTGCTGACTGAATTTCCACTCTACTGGAATTATGCTTCCCCATAGTACATGCAGGAAAGGTGAGCTGTTAGAGGTGAGAAAAAGGGACTCCATGACCTTTAGGAAATAGCAAGTGGCACTGGATAAAACCTGTTCTGTGAGGGGTTACTTATGGATTGGTTGGATATAATTACCAAAAAAAATACCAAAAAATTATTATCTCATTAATCTCCATCTCACTAATGCAACAATTAACTTGTGGTAGATCAGAGTCTAAGTCTCCAGGAACTCTGAGCTTTCACAAATTGGCTTTGCCTGTTGCCACTCCAGGGCAATGAGTAATTCTCAAAATAGGCATGAGTGATAGATACCACATAATTCCAGTTATGAGTATGGACTTATTTACAGCTGGCATTTTTTTTTTAAAGTGAGTTGTAAATGTTAAGGTGCTAGATTCGATGCTTATAAATGTGTTTCCTTGGTGATAAAGCTTTCACTAAGCACGTTATCTATCTGTGCTCTCTCACATGCAGACAAGAAATGATTCACTCTGTGTGTTATAGGTCTCGTGCTTTAAAATTGAATCCTCTATTGACTAATGGCTGAGAAACATAGAAATCAAATCCACAGCTGTTCCTTCTTAAAAGTGAAGTTTTGGCAAAGGCTTTTGTGCATTAGAAAAGTGTGCATTTTTAAAAGTTGCTCCACTTTCTATTTTCTCTCTGCAACACTCCCTGAAGTTAAGAGTTTTCTTGTGTTTCATCTTGCAGTTTCAGCAGAACAGGGCTTTGATTTGGCATGCCCCTCTACTGCCAGCTAAATGCAAAGAAGATGTTAGTTTGGAGGGGGGTACACATAGTTAAGAAGTAAACACAGAGAATGAAATCCTTCTGGGACAAAAAAGCAATTTATCTGATGGCTGAAGCAGTGGAGGTTGGAAATCTCTTCAGTGGAGACACAGAAATTACTTGGAAGAGGTGAGGCCAGACAGGAAGACTGAGCAAAAATGCTCCATGCACTGACAAAAAATGTCACTTAGGTTAGAGTGAGAAATGCTGGCCCAGTGGATATCAGTGGGAGTTTTTACATTCTTTCCACTGTAACTTCCTTCTGTAAGTAGGTGTTGTTGGATATTTGTGAGCAGTTACCTGCTCATCCCTCTTTTACTCTGGCCTCTTCTAAAGGGATGCTCTTGCACGTCATCAGCTCCAGCACCAGGGAGATCAGAGGGGCACAGAGGAACAGGAGGATGCAAAAGACAGAGGGCTGCTGCCAGTGGGACACTGCTGGTCCCAAAACACCCTCATTCTGGCACACACAACATGTTAGGGGCTGAGAACTATAGATGGCATAGGGTTATGTGCATTAATTGCACCCTAAAGTGGTGGGGCCCCAAAGGAGACCTGGTCTCAGCTCTGCTATAACTGGAATAAACCATTAATGAGCGAGCTTACAAACTCATGATGCAGGACAGGGGCAGGGTATTAGTCCCCTATTCTCTGTGTTTGAGACTTGAGTTTAAATAAGCCCATTGTTTGCATGAAGAGTCTATGGATTGAAGGGCAATGGATCTGACTTCTTCTTAGCCCTATTGCCAGTTTCGGGGGTTGGCTTTTCTTTCCTTCTTGTTTTCACCAGCATGAGCTCCAAAACCCCTCTTATTTCCTCATCAAAGACATTTAAATTTGCTTTTTATCTCTAATTTCAACTTTTTTTTTTTCTGTGGCTTAACATTTTGACAGCTGCGGTGCTGTAAAGTAAACTGTGGAGTATTCTGTTCCCAATGATCTTATCTATTTTTTTTAAAGTAACCTGAAGAAGACCTTACATATGCAAAACCATTCAAAACATTTTTTTAAGGATGTTGTTTTGGGGGGCTTCAGATAGAGCAAAGTTAATACAAGAACCCATTCAAGTGGCATTGAGTTTCTGAAACACAGTGAAGAGAGAAACCTTCTGACCCTGCAGCTTTGAAAACCTCTTGTTGGCCACTAAGGAAAAAAGGGAGACAGATTCAGATCTCCTTTGCTACTTGTTTAGCCAGCCATAGCCCGGGCTGTAGCAGCTGTGTGGGAAAATGGGTTCCCTGGTGTGTGGTGATGACCCCACACGGGTCTCAGCTCTGTTACTGCAGCAGATAGAGCCTTTCTGGCAGCCCTGGATAAGTGCCTGTGCCACTTGTGGAAGCTGCCCAGGGCTGGCATTGCTTTTTTGGAGAAACCTTAGAGCTGGAGCATAGGGCCGCCCCACCCCAGGAGCCCACATGGAGACTCCCAAGGCTGTAGGAATGGCTTGATGTGCTCTCTGTCTCATGGGTAGGGATCCTGTAGGGCCCTGAGAATTTTTTTCATTGCTGGCTGGGTGTGAAAGTAAATGTAAATATAAATATCTTGCATGTCAGGCTCCAAGAGGACTGTGGATGGCTCTTATAGGTTGGATATTAGGAAAAGGTTTTTCACAGAAAGAGTGATATAGTACTGGAATGGCCTGCCCAGGGAGGTGGTAGAGTCACCATCCCTGGATGTGTTTAAAAAAAGCCTGGATGTGGCACTTGGTGCCATGGTTTAGTTGAGGTGTTAGAGCATGGGTTGGACTTGATGATCTTGAAGGTCTCTTCCAACCTAGAAATTCTGTGATTCTGTGATTAGAGCCCTGGAGAGAGGGGGGGAAAGTTGCAGTGCCTCCTGGAGCACACAGTGCTGCTTTTGGATTTGCTGCTGTTATTGTCTTGATTTTGGAACAGCTTTTGCTGGAGCTGTTGCCTAGGTCCTGATTTGGGCATTGTTTTGTCTTCACTTATGCTGGTTTGTCTCAGTTTATATTTGGCAATGTCCAGAAATGGAAGGGGCACCACTTTGTCAATAGTGCAGGGGACAGAGAGTTTGTCTCCTTCACTTTGGTTGGCTTTGAAATTCCCCTGAATTAATATTGTCATTAGATTCTCACTCATATCATCCACTCTGTCTATCTACTTTAATATACCACCTCCAAATATAATAAATCTGGGAAAATGTGCCTATTATTTTTCTTTCTAAATCCCATCCAAAGAAAATGAACCAGCAGTGTAGTTCCACTGTAGGAACTGCTAAATTTTGCCACTTCATTTTCTCCCCCTTCCTTCTCTTTTCCTTTGTTCTTCCCCTGTATCTCCAGGATACAAAAACTCCTTGTCACTCTATGCAGCTGTCTGTCAAGGAATATGTGGTAAAATTCCTCCCATTACCTACACCTTGCACTCAGACAAGCATTAGGCCAAGGTCCACAAATGGGATTTGCTTGCCCAGATTTCACCCATTCCATGAGAAAGTTTGCCATTCAGGAGGAGGAGACACAAAGCATTCAAGCTGCCCTCAGGCCTGGAAAATTCCTCTAGAACCTCTCCCCTGGAAAAAAAACACGTCCATCCAAACAAACAAATATAAGGATTGGAAAGAATTTAGTTTCACCTAAACTGTGACTGCTTTTAGCAGAGACCAGTTTCCTTTGTGAAAACTATCTGAAAGTGGAGTGAAATGAAAATAAGTATTCCTTCTGTTTCATCCTTGTCTAATTTATATTACTTGAGAGCATTACTAATAGAAAAGGACTTTGTAGGTTCCTGAAAGAATTTGAAGAAGGCTGGTCCCCAGTCTTTTTATTTAAACTTTTTAAATGTTAGTAACTGAAACAATATCTGAAACAATACATTATTGTCAGTATTTAGCGTCTGTTTTGTCAAAATTTCTGTATTTATTCTCAATTACGAAGCTGGTAGTTTTTGATAAATTGGTAAATTACTGGTAGTAATTTTTTAGGAAGTGTTTTCATTAGTGTTGTTTCCTTCCTCCAAGCTGAAATATTTTAGAAAAGGTTTACAGATCTGACAAACAAAGCAATAAACAAAACCAGACAAGGTGATTACTTTTCTAGCAGGGTGCTTTCCTAGTCATGGGTGACATTTTTAATTGTTCTCACAATGGAGTTGTTTTGTAAGCCCCTTCGAGTTCTTCCTCAACCAGAGCCAAATCTCCAAAACAAATTCCTCCTGACTGTTACAACGTGATTCTTCATTCATGGCATATCTCTTTCTCAGAGCTTGATTATGAGCTAAGGATTATGAAGTAGTTATATTTAAGGCTCTAATTTGGTTTAAAAAAAAAAATCGCCCTTGTCATTCCTCATTTTTTTGCTCTTCCTACAATGATCTTTCAAGAGCACCTGAAATTCTACCAGACACCAAAAGAAGAATAAAGGCAGGTGTCCAGGTGAATACCCAGCCATTCTGTTGACCTCTGGCTTTGCAGTGAACAGCAGTTTTGATTTTAAAATAAGCTGTTGCTCTGGCATTGCTGGAGGAGGAGAAACAAGTGAACATTATATCATTTTTTTATATATATCCACTGCACTTGCCTGGATTCTCCTTAGCTGATATACCAAGCCTTCATTAAGCACAAGATAGATGTGCTAATAGATACATCAGTTAAACCAAGTTGAGCTGAAGTGTCTTAGACAATAAAGCTTTGTGTAAATTCTAATTCAAGCAATTTCATCAAAAAGCATAACAAGTAGCTAATCTGGGATAAAAATGTTTTTTATTTCAGTGCCGTGTTCCTCATAACATCCTTCACAGATGCTGTAACGTTATTTTACTCTTTAGAAAAATATCTAACAACATGATTGTCTCACACCAGGCAGAATCCCAGTGGAAATTAAAATTGCATGCATTTTCTCATCACTCTTTATTTAACAACTGGGAGAGTTTTAATATTTGAAACTCAGCAAGAAAATTGTCTTGAAACACAGAGATTCCTTTGGGGTAGTTTCACTTTTGTTTTGTGTGAACTTTAGCTGAGAATTTTTTTTTAAAGTAATGCAGATCTCTGGATTGAATGGCAGTTACATGACTTTCTATCTGTGCTTCTCACCTAATATAGAAGAAAAATATCACAAGGAATGTTCTCATAAAATAATTTGAATCAGCTGCCCTTATTAAAAACGATGCTTTGATTTAGATTTTTAATTGTTTCTTTTAAACCCAAATAACTGGGTTGTTTCATTTTTTTTTCTCTGCACCTAAAGTGAATACTAAGATTTCAGTAACCTGGTAGTGGATCGAAAGACCACGTTTCTGAACAAAGAGTGTTGTTGCTAGACTTGAGGAAATTTCTGACCACCCTTGTGATCTTTATGCCACAGACAGGGGCACTGGGGTTGCTGTCAGTTACTGTGTGCAAGCCAAGAGCACCTGGAGGGCCACTTTAAACCTGTTTTTGTCAAATCTCATACCCTTCAACCCACACAGTCACACCTGCAAGGTGTCTTTGGATCAGTTACTTCTGCCTTCTGCCCAGGCTCTGCCAGGCCAGGGGCTGATTGTACATTCTAAGCCTTTGAAATTGAGTTTAAATTGGTTGAAGCCAGCATTCTTTGTTTTGTTTGTGCAAAGCCTAGCACAGAGAACACCAGCCCATGATCTGGTTCTGATGTACAGTGGTGTTGTGGAAGGCTAGAGATCCATATCAAAAATTAACTGCTTCCTGCTGAAAACCCCTGCCATCACCTTGTCCACACTCAGGATTTTGGTTTGTGTCAGTCATAGGTGACTCTTTAGGAGTGCCCAGATTATTCAACAAGGCTACCACTTATTTCTGTTTGCAGACCACCTTGGTTCCCCTTTTAAATATTGCACCTCTCATTTTCACAATCTTCAACCCTGTCAAAGTCATCATGATTATTTCCTAGTGGCTCTTATGCCTGTGTTAGCACAACTGAGACAAGTGCACTAAAAGATTTCCCTTTTATAATGCAGCCTGAGTACAAGTATTTGAGGAACAAACACTAATCTGACTGACAGAAGTTGCTTGTGCTGGACAGCATATTTTTTTTTCTTATTCTCTTTCTTTTTAACAAGGGCAATCAATTTATTTCCAAGTTCTCTTGTGAGATTTTGCCTTCTGGGTAAAGAGCATCTTTTGTCTCCCCTTCTCCCCCTTTTTCCCAAACCTTCTTCTGTGCTCAGAAGATGGAGTGTATACCTGATACCCCTTTCAGAAAATATATTCATCATATATCACAAGTATTGTCATTATGATGTATTAACATAATGCATCATCAGAGAGCTGTCAGGGTGAAGATTTATTACCCTAAAATAAGTTATGATGAGACACTGAGGAATGGGTTGAGAGAATTTTTTTGTTTATTTTTCTAAATTAAGGACTTTTAAAGTAAGTCTTAAAATCTCTTACCTTCATGAAGCAATAGAGTTGGGAAGGTCACAGAAAAGAGGACTTGATTCAGAAACACCAGGACTCAGAATAAGAATGTGATATATTTTTTCCCCAGGTATTTTCTATGAGTTCTGTAAAGTTTTAGTTTCTAGCATAGATGAGCGTTAGTGGGCAGCCCAAGTAATTTTAATCAACCTGAACCAGACTTCAGTGTTTACCCTTTAAAGAAAACCTTCACCAAAGCATGAAGACTTGAGCTAAAATTGGCAAGTTGTGTTAAATTGGTAAAAGGATGATTGCATTTTTGCACAAAAGGCTATTTCCTTATCCAGGTGTGTTCAGTGGACTTGTCAAAAACCTGATGGCAATACCCTGAAACCAGGGAGAGCTTTTCAGCAGGTTTGCACAGACTTCAGCTCAAGCCCCCTCTTTGTATCATGTGGTGAAGAGCCATGAAACTTGGCACATTTATAGCATTGTAACACAAAGCCATCTGTGTACGAGCACAAACTTTTCCTCGTTGCCAAAGTGCTTCATGTAATTACAATCAGGCTTGCTTCTCAACTCTGCTCAGTTCATCCATATGCTGAGATGGATGAAAACTTGCACTGGGTAAAGAATCCCACAGCATCTGAGTTTGTGTGCCGCTTACAGCAGCGTGCATCGCTAACCTTGTAAATCTTAGGCACTTCTGCATTTTAGGAACACACATAAACTTATGGGATGTCTTGCAGGAGAACTCCTAACAGAAACGTGCCCAAAAATTCAGCCTGGATTCATTTCTTGCTAATGACACAAGACACCTGGCTTAGGAGCTCAGTTGTCCTTGCTTCCCAGTACAGCCCATGAGAAGCCAAGAGGTGACACAAGGTTTGGGTGCCTAAGACGGGAATTGCTTTCAGCATGTGACTTTTACTCTTTGCTGGATGGGAAATAAATGCAGAGTTCCTGCTTGCCTTGTTCCCAAAGAATGTTGTATTAATCCTGAGTGTTGGCAAGCAGCTGCAAAGCAGTTGCTTCGCCTTAAAATTCAGGCTGTGTTGACTTCAACTGCGTTCAAACACACTCTGATCCCACCGTGTTTATTGCATCCTCCTATTTCCTGTGCCATGGTATTTGCATGCAGTTTATTTCATCTGGATGTGAAATTGGTCAGTGTCAGGTGAATACCAAGGTTGGTTATAGGTTAATCAATGCACTGTGCCTGCTGCTGACTGATACAATTGCTGATAAGGTGGTACACTGAACTTGACCCTACATCCTGCAGACACGGACTTGACTTGGTCAGTGGAGATGGTCCATCCAAAAGGAGCACTAGCATTAAAAAGAAACACATGCAGGGGTTGCCTTTGCAGGCACAGGGAGGTGTGTTTTCAGGGAAAAAGAAATTGCTGAAGGCAAAATGTGGTTATGCCAGAAAAGTCTGTGAATTTCTCATCCTGAAGGAAAATAATGATAAGCCACTTGATTTTGGCCAATTTTAGGAAGAGAGTTTAGCTTATTACCTAAAATGTAGGTGTGAAATTGTTGCCAAACTTACACAAGTTACCTCTACTCAAACTCCTTTATAAATTCAGATGCTATGAATATAGGAAAAAGTTTTCTTCTTCCATAGGTCTCAGAATGGCTTAATCATCTACAGTGGCACAGAGACATTGGCTCAAGCCAAACTTATTTTGAGCTGTTAGCAGAAATGGATATTTAGAGATGCTTATAAAGCAACTGCACTTTGCAGATGCCAAATAACCAGTTTCTGCACTTAAGGAAGGCTCTGCTGGCTCTCCATCAGGATGTGTAAATATATGCTTGCGGTTAAAAGTGGAGTCCTCTGCATGGACACCCTATCTCCATCTCAAATCCAGCAGATTTGCTTTGCTAAACTGAGATGTACGAAAGGCACAAGATTTTAACTGGTCAAAAATTGTGTATCATGTACTCATGATCAACTAATCTGCTGAATGGAAGAGGGTGGGCCTGATCCTCTGTAGTGTCAGGGGGATGAGCTTATCAGGATCACTTTATGAAACATGTGAATTGAGGGAGGATTTGTGTTGCTCTCTGTTGTCTGCTGGTAATTAGTTAATTTCTTAATTTTGTCATGCCAAAAGGAAGGACTTCTGACCCATGCTGCAGTCGTTAAGAGGCAAGCAAGTCTTTCATTTGAAGATTTCTATGGTATTTCTGTTGTTGCATATGCTACAAATTAGAAGCTGAAGTGGTTTTTGGTGCAGAGATGTTGGAGTTACGAGGGCAATGTCCAAACTGCTGCCCCTCTGTGAGCAGGGCTTAACACTCCCATTTAATGTTAGTAGTAGTGGTTGCTCAGATCACCAGTTAAAACAACCTTAGGTCAGTACATTTTGGAGGAGGTAAAATATCTTGGAGAGGCCATATGAAATCTATCATGGAAAACCACTGATAACTCCACATCTTATTAGCTTCAATTAAGTATTTCCATAGGGAACCATGGAACTGTTTAAAGTCATGATGACACACACACACTTTGTTCCATCCAAGGAAATAATCTGTTTTCCAGATTTCCCAATAGCCAAGCTATTTTGTTATTGTTGGGAGTTTTTTTCCTCTTTTCTTTTTCCTCCTTTTAAGAGAAATAATTTATAAGAATTTATCTCACTGCGGATTCAAAAGGAGGGGGGGGAAAAAGTTTTCTTCTGTCCAGCTTTTAAATTATATGCATGACCAAAGATAAATATGTTTTTTATTTATAGCTGTGGAGAGATGCCAAACAAAGCCTTTCATATGACACACCGCTGCTGCAGTGGAGGAGCACTTAAAACAGTTCCAGTCCAGTCAGGCCCCGAGACTTTTCATTGAAACTTCACGCAAAAACGGTTCAGACCTTTCATTTATTATTTCTTTCCTCCTCTTTTGAACATCTTCAAAGGTTACAAGTGCAACATGCTCGGAGGATGCCAGGCTTCTTCCTGTCACGCTGAGAGGGTCTGAAAACCACATTGAAACACGGGGAGGCTGCAGCTACCACGGGTTGCAGATGAGGGTTTTTTTCCCTTCATGGGCTGTAGATCTCTCCTGCCCCTCCCTGCCTTGGTTGGTAGGAGTTTGGATGATGGAGGTTGTGGATGGAGGCTGGCAAAGCAAAGGATTGGTGTGGTGTTTTGGGACTGGGATGGATGGGCTTTGGCAGTGCTGCTGGATGGGGGTGCTTGTGCAGCTAATACAGACAATTTGTAATTGTCAGAGCTGAAAAGTAAAAACATGATTATAAACCGTGCCTAGGATCAGCTTATGTCAGCTTTAAATGATTTAGAAGTCTAGTGTCTGGAGCTGCATCTTACTTGCCTATAAAACCCCTTAAAGAAGACTTACAGGATGGTATAAGCATGTCACTCCCTTCCTGAGCATTTATTGTGAAAAGTAACCCTTCGCCTACCTGACAGGAGAACAGGTTTTTAGGACAGATGTGAAGCAAAGACTTCCAGATAAGCCAAAAAAATATGGAGTTTCCCATATTAAATAGAATGAGACAATTGCGTGGTAAGTGTAATTCTTAGAATCTGTTTGTCCTTGTTTTATTCAGGGACAGGCTCTGAACAGTGGGTGCTGATGCACCTTGGGCACCTGGTGGCTTTTGCTGTGCCAGGCTTGGAAGCCTGTTGTGTGGATGTGAAGAAAGCCTGTAAAGGATGCAAACCTCTCTGAGAGGAGGGAAGTAGCAGAAGAAAGCATCCTCTGTTACCTGGAGCCTGCCGTCATTATGCCTGACCCTCTCTCATTATCCCCTGCTATCTGTAGCAGACGATGACCTTTGATGACACGGCACAAGGAGATGCCTTCCCTTCAATTTTGGCTTCTGAATGCCAAATGTGGGGGGCTTCTTCCCCATGCTGCATCCAGCCTTCTTTTGCTCAAACACAAGCACAGAAATTAAAATGATACCAAATAGTGCTCAGCAGCACTGCTTAGGTATGAGGTTGCTTTTCCAGCTTTGGTAGGAGAACGTCTGTCTTCCCATCACTGGAGAGGCTGGGGTAGGCTGGAAGCAACTAATTTACCATGTAATAAGATAGGTTCCTGTTGACACAATTCAAGGGCAAAACTATTAAGTCATTAGGGCTAATGTTGTAACATTGTGATACAAAGGCACGGCCGGGGCCTTTCAGATGTACCTCTGACCTTCTGAGGATTAGGTTTCTTCGCAGTTTATTTTTGGTATTTGGAATCTTTTTTCCGCCCCCTTCTGCTTCACTTGCATTGATCTTTGGTCTTGTGCAAGGTACAGCTTGGAGAGCAGCTTCTGCAGTCTTGATTTATCCTAATTTTATCAAAGAAGACAATAATTTAGCAAATAGGATAAGAATTCATCACATTCTTAATCCTGCAATAATAAAGCTGCATCAGGTATTCCTTTCCTCAGCTTGGCCCATGGCACTGCTGGCAGGAGGGAGTCAGGGAAATAGAATTGGCTCTCAGGATTCCCCCACAAAATAAGAAGGTGAGAATTGTTCAAAGCAGTGTATCTAGACGTCATTTAAATAAATAGAATTTAAAAAGTGTCTTGCTCTAGCCCTCTGATATTTTGACGAAGTGACTTTTCTCAGATTTAGTAGTATTGTGAATAATATAGTTCCTATGTCTGAAACTTATGACCAAAATGTTTCAGAGCATGTACACAGCCTTATAATAACTTATATAAAGGCCTGAGTGTTGTTGCCAAAGCTACCCAAAATTGTTTAAGACGTCCTTTCACCAGAAAAGCTCTTTCTGCATGATGCTTTTCTTAGTTATATAGGGATGTATTCAATGATGTGGAGAATTCAACCAAAAAAAGGTCTGAGAATGGTTTAAATTTGGTTTATAATTTGTTTTTTAAAGTCTGACTTTCTTATGCTTTTTAGATTGTCCTTTGGGATTGCTGAAGAGGGTTCTCTCTGTTGAGGAAGAATTAGCAGACCACTCTCTAGAAGAAAGGTTTGGGAAGCACTGCATCCCATGAGTTTGTGGCAGGAAGCTGTGGAATGTTATATTCATTAATTTCTGACATATTTCATTTTTGCATTCAGTCTTTTTAAATATGACCATGCTGAGGAGATGTATTTCATGAAGGTGTGTTTGATTTTATTTTATTTTTGCTTTCAATGACTTTAAATACAACAGTGACAGGGAAAAGGAAGTTGGAGTAAAAAAAAAAAAAAAATCTGCTCTTACATGCCAGCATAGGTCTGGAACGGATGCTCATGGCTGAATTAATAAACTCTGACTGTGGAGGTTTCAAACATGAATTCTGACAGACCCTTCACTATGACAATACAAGTGGGAGTCACAATAATATCATCTGCTGCTGAACATTGCTAGTATGTGAGTACTGTTGTGCCAAAGGTTAATATGCCAGTTTTATTTCCTTCTCTCTACAGCTATAATTTAAATGAGTTGCACACATAAGTGATGTTATATGCATAGGGTTTTGCATTAAGTTTGCTATGTCAGATTTGTTTATAAAAATCATATTTTGAACCACTTGCCCAGGGGCTCCGTTCTGGGAAGCTGCAAGCTGATTTCTTTTAAAGAGGCAGTTTTCATTTTCCGTGGATTTTTTTCAATAGAGGTTTTGGAGCTCTGAATAGGGAGCTCAGTTTTAAATTCAGCACTTTCCCAGGTTTACAATTAGGCTTAATTACTTAGCAACAGAGTCTAATCTAGTTTTACATGTGTGCCACATGACCCTTTCCATACCTTACTGGGATTGGAAGGGCTGCCTGCCTCTCTTGGGGAAAATTGCTTCCAACATTTTTGGAGCCCGTTTACAATGTTTTTATTCCTATGCTGCAAAGTTAACATTGCCCATAAACCTAATAGTCACACAGTAGTTAATAAGGGGCAGAAAGTTTTATAGTCTTTTTCCGCAGTTGTTAAAAAAATCTTGCTACTGTAGCTCAGTCCTAGCCACACAAAACCCCATCAGCTGTGAAAAACAGGGATGCTGTGTGTTGGTTTATTCCTGGAAACCAATGGAAGAGGGGACCTTTTCCCTGAGAACCTAGCTTGAACGTAATGAACTTGGGGATTATTTAAATTGCTTGGCTTGTAATATAAACACTCGAGGGCTTGCCAGCAGTGCACCTTCAGGATGTGTGACTTTCCTAAAAAAAAAATCATTTGGGATTTTTTTTTTCCCAAGAATCCGTTGCAATTAGTGGCACCGTGGCAAAGGATGATTTATGAAATCGCCTTTCAGTGAGGGGAAGTAGAATCCATTAATGATGTTACGCACATATTTTTAGTCAGGTTCAGCAAAAATAATTTCCTAGCTGTCTTTCCATGTCATGTGCACTAAGAACATTCCCAGGGTACCAGCTGGGCTGTCCTTTGGGCCTTGCAGACCTTCAGAACGGTTTTGACCTTCTCCTGCTGGAGGAGATGCTGATGTTGACGACTGCACCAGCAGAAATGAGGTACTGCCCAAAGCTAGTAAGATTTCTAGACTCAAACCTGGACTGAAATGGGCTCAGATGTAATTAGGGATTGGCTCCTAGTACCTCTGGGGTACACACTCATTCCTGTTTCCTTACCACGTTGACAGGGAGCAGGAAAGGCTACAGCTTGACAGAGTGGTCACTGGAAGGGGTGGCAGGCAGGAACAGCTCTGAGAAGGAGCATTTCACAAATTTCTCTGAAAGAGAGCTTCCTTTGCTTCTGTTAATAACTAAACAGTTACATTAAAAAAAACCCAAAACACCAAAATCCAGCCATTAATAATCCATTAATATTTTCTCAGGAGGTCCTTGTTCTGCTAGGGTGTGGAAAGCAGGTATAGAGATTAGCACACAGTAGTGAAGAGTGGGGGCAGAGAGGAATAAACAAAAGCTTATTTGTTTCAAAACTGAAATCCTATGGACACTGTGAGCATTTAAGAGCAATGATACTGCATGCTGTCTGAAAGAGCAGAGTTCTAATTACTTGGCTGCCATGACTGTACTTCAGTGCTTAAAATGTGATTTCCTTTAGATTTCACCTTCCACCTGTGTTGCCTGGGATTGGAGACTGCTTTATGTTACATTTCTAAAATGCATTTTTCCACAGATTAGCAGTGCATACTTTGTTAGCTACATCCCAACACTGTTCTCCTTGCATCCCAACACTGTTCTCCCATGCCACCTCTGAGCAGAGGGTGGTGAGCTATCTTGGATCAGCTTGGCACAGGGTTGGCATCCTCTGAAAACAGCATGCAGTCAATTCTGTGGTAGTCAATTCTGGAGTAGAATTCTGTGGGTTTGGTGTTGAATTCAGTGGGACTTTTAAATGCAGGGAACAGATATTTTAACAATGATAGAAGTGAAGATTATGCTCTGTTAGTGGTGGGCAGATGCTTTAAGGGGAAGAGTCTGTGAACAAGGCTAGAGCTCCACACTCGCTTCCCTGTGCACTGTGCCAAAGTATTGCTCAAATACCATGCTGTAATCAAGGTCTAAAAAGGAAATGGTGCTATTCACTCAGTAATTTCTGACCTGTTGCATGACTACACTACCGGATTAATTTTGAAGTGCATATATGGAAGTACCCATGTAATTATCTGTCTAAAAATACAGCACTGCCATTTCTGGGTCGCTTTATGAAGAGTGGTTGCATAAAACTTTATCAAGATGCTTAACACACTTGTGCCACGCTCTTCTTGGGCTGAGTTGTTACTGGGAACATAAACTTAGCCTTGCAGTGGTTGCAGTGCCTTCAAAGTCTGGCTAACTCAGTGCTCTGGATGTGATTCTGCACATCTGAGATTCCCATGGGACGCAGGCTGGATGGGTAGGAAATAGCAGCAGGTCCCTGTGCTGAACCCTTCCCACACAGCCTGGCTTCCTTTCTCCTTGGGGATCTGCACCCATGGTCTGGTGCCAAATGCTTCCTGCTGAACCCTGGGGGCAAGCCAGAACCTCCTCCCTGGTGCCTTGAGGAAGCTGTGGGGAGACAGAGGGAGACTCCTTCCCTGAGATGCTCCTGGACACCCTAGAGCTGTGTAGAGCCTTCAGCATGGGTCTGCCCCAAAAGTACAGCCTGCTGCTGCCTGACAGGCTGCTCCTACCAAGAAACATTGCTCTGGAAAACAGACTTGTCTTTGTGCAGTAAGTTTGTTCTCCTTGATCCCAAAACCACTGAAATCAACAGTGTTTTGAAGTCAATTTCCACTGATTTCCATGGTCTGGAGATTAGATTTCACTGCCTTTTCAGCTCTGAATCTCAACAATTCCTTACTACTTCACTCTGGGTATTTTTTTTTCCCCACTGTGGGATAAAAAGATGCTATTTAACATGGCGAGATTTAAATAACTGGGCACTGTGCATGGAAACTGCAGCTCTATTGTGAGCCCTGTTTCACAGACAAGGAAGCTGTATCTGAAATCATACCTCCAAACTGCAGCAAACCCAAGAACAGACCCAGCTTTCACTCTGTAGGTATTCTACTGTAAGGAAAATGTTCATCTTCATTTTAATTTGCAAATATTTCCAAGCACCTTCCCTTAGGCACAGTTTCTTCCAAATACAACTGAGAACTGTTGCTTTGCTGGATTTTTTTTGGTTGGTTGTTTGTTTGTTTGTTGCAGTTATTAAAAGTTTGTGAGTTAATGGATTATGGGTAAAAATATATTAATAGGTAATTGGGCCTTTTTATTCTTGTTCTGATTGAAGTAGAATAGTACAGGGAAAATGCACTGGTGTTTTCAATTTGAAACGGGGAAATATTTTTCCAAAGTCGTGCTGACTTATAAGCTCCAGCTCTCATAACTTTGACTAAGAATTAGGGTCCTTAAAAGACAGACTGAGACCCTTTTCAGATTTCCCATTACCTGGGAAGCATCCTTAGTTTCAGCAACCAGTCAGGGAAGGCAGCTGGAGAACAATATTGCAAGTGACATTTCAGAATGGTATTTTTTTCCTCAGTATTTATCAACCACTGTATCTTCAGCTTGAAGGTACCGCTGTTTTTGTGTCCCATAATAAATTACAGAATGTTTACATGCAATTAGGCATGTGCCTACGGAGGGGAAAACACTGGGAAACAGGATTTTCCAGAGGCAGTAGCTAGTTCAGAGGCCCAGAGCCACTGCAGAGGCTGTTGTCAGGGAGCACTGAGTGGCAGTTCTAATTACTGGTGTCTGCACAGGTTTCTCATAGGAAGGTGCAAGCTGTCACCATCCCTTGCCAATCACATGAGAACTGACCTGGGGAGAACATCAGCTGAAGGTGAGTGTACATATCCAATAAACCCTGTCCCCGTTGCATTAGCTTATTTTTAGGATGGTCCTGATAAGACATTCAGCCTGTATCATAAAAACCTTCGGCTGAGCAGAAAATACACAGAATGATGATGGCTTTAAATTTGGGTTCTTGTCCTCTGGGGCATGAATTCGTAGTGCTTCAGATACAATTTGATGAGGTACTGAGTGCTGAAAGAAGGGAGGATCTGTAGATGAGCTCATAAACACAGAGCATTTCTGCAGTGTCGGTGCTCTTCTAATCAAAGGAAGCAAAGTGAACTTTTCTCTTAATTTTGCTGCAAATGTTGCACTTAATTTTCAGGGAAACCATGCTCTCTGGTTAAGATGTTTCTCAGAAACAGAGCATTTAAAGCTGGCATGTAAATTTATGCTTGCAACTGATGCACCATTTTCTGATTTTTTTTCACCTTCTTCCATTTGAATGTATTAGAGTCTTGTTCTTGAACGTAGTTTAGACAATACATGTGTCACAAGCGATGATGAATCAAAGAAAGAAAGCATCCAGAAAGGGAAGTTAACCAGACAGGTAGGCCCTCATCAGCATCACATTCTGTTCCATAGCTACAATAACAGTAATTGAGTCAGACACATGGATTTTAAGTGCCTCTTAAAGAGGAAAGTTAGGGAGAGACACACTGGAAAGAAAATTATATACTGAAATGTGGCATCTCCGTTTTGCAGCTGCCAACCTTCCTCTGTCAGTAGCCACAGCTGTTGCCTTTTCTTCTAAACTTAGCAGGGGATGGGTGAAGCTAAAGAGAAGCAGGGCAGACACTTCAGCTGATAAGGAGGCGTGGGTCCAAGTCCCTCTGTGTGATATCAAAGGAAGCCTTTAATAAGCTTGAACTCTTGGGAGAGGGGGAGTTGTTTTGTGTGGCCAGGAGCTCACTCTGGGGAGATATGTGCCTGCCTGGTGGCTGGATGCACCCTCAGGATGCTCCTCCTGGCATCCTTTGTGCACCAGTTAGCTTTTCCTCCGTTCTGCTGTTTTGCCACTCTGTGTTTTGTCCATCCTGGGCAGCACACTTGCTCAGTGCCATCTTTCCCAGTGAATGAAAGAGAATATCTGTCAAAAAAAAAAAAAAAAAAAAAGGGAGGAAAACCAGTCTCTGCTTCTGCTGCTGGTTGAGTGTGGTCTTTTTAGCATTTTGTCCTCAACCCCAGAGTCAAACCTGGTGGATTCCAAATCTGAAGTGATGAAAAGTACAGGCTTGTTATATCAGAACTCATACCAGTTTTCAGTCAGAGTCTTGCTGTACTCTCACTGAATTTCTGTGGTTGCTTTGGTTGCTTTGGGTTTGGTTGTTTTTTGTTTTTTTTTAAGTGTCATCTTTAGACAGGATGAGACTAAGTATGAATATTAACTTTTTTCCTTTGTGTTGTAGAAGAAAATGTGGAGACATGATGTGACATTAAAAACAAATGCAACGACTGAAACAAATAATCCACCAGTTGTGATTTACTTTTTCAGCATTTTTTTTAAATGCAGTCTTATGCTTAAAAGCCACTTCTCTGCTCTTTGATCTGCTGCCTTGGGATTTTTGGGTGCTTTGTCTTTCCATGTGAAAGTCACCTGCCAGTGATGATTTGGGGAGGTGAACCAAATGCAGATGTAGATAATGTGAGACATGTTCCTGCCCCCGTTCACACAGTCTGAAGCAATCTGGCCATGAAGGGTGTTTATGGTGCAAGGGTCTGTTGATGCAGGGTGGGAGGACCCTTTAGGGTCACAAAATCTGATGTGGTTTTGCCCTATGAGAAACATTCCTGGGACAGAGTTACCTGCTGAATGTCTCTCACCTCAAAGGGGATGTTGGCTCCAACACAGAAGTTGTGGGTGATTTAATGTGGATAATCAGGAGAGAAATGGGAATATGACTGCCTGACAACAGAGAATACAGCCCTGTGCTTATGGACAAGATTCCCCAGGGGATAAAACACCCTTTGCACCAAGCATGACAAAGCTCATTGGTAGTGAACTGCTCTGTGAGCCACTGAGAGCAAAGAGGAGAAGGTCCTATGGAGACAGGAAATGTGGGTGTTTGTGTCATATACAGAAAATCTGGCCTGGCCTGCATGCCAGATGATATCCTTCCATCTGGTGAGGCTGAGGATGCTGAGAGCAAGGAGAGGAGGAAGGGGTCCATACCCAAGTTAGATCTAGGCACAACGTGGAGTTGAACAAAATAAAATATTCCTTGAGAAATGATTGATGAGGGCTACAGCTCATAACCCCTGCGGTAATTTTGTCACTTTTATCTTCGGGGTGGAGATCACTACATGCCAGGCTGCATTCCTTCATAGCATCTGAATCATTCTTATTGTCTCCACAAGCTGAAAATGAGAAACAGACTGGCAGGAAAGTTAAAATTTTCAAGGTGGAAAGAGCAAGGAATGGCTTGATTCGGTTTTGTTTTGGTTTGTTTTTTGGTTTTGGTTTTGGGTTTTTTTTAAGATTAAAAGTTCCTGCTGTGTTTTTGCAGATAATAATACACTAAATTTTATGATTCCTTTGTTTTGAACAAAAGCCTGAGTTTCCTAGATTTTGAAGGTGAGCTAGAGCACCTGAATAAAAGGGCTTTCTTCAGTGCTGTCTATATCCAGTCTGGCTTTCCGTGAGCTGCATGAAGGAGAAATATTTCCAAGGCACCAGTGGTTGCCATATCCTGTATGCAAAAAGATTCCATAAATGTCTGAAAACAGATGGAATGCAACTTTGGAGGAATAAATGGATTTTTAATTTTCTGAACATTTTGGATTCCATCTGGTTGAAGTAACTAAGTGACCTACTAGAATACTTTTTTACCTTTCTTGTGTAGTAGAAATACAGCTTGCATTGCTGCTTGACTGACACATTCCTCATTAGTTCATGGGGTGCACTTGCTCATGCATTTGCTTATTTTTAATACTTCTGCCTGTATGTCAGGGGATGCACCTCTTCCCACATGTCAAATCTGAACGTTGGCCCTCTCTCAGGTCATGATTTATCCTTGCAGCTGGTAAGGAGAAGCTCTAAGCCACCTGCCTAAGCCCACCTGACAGTAGTGGGAGTCTAAAGAGCTAACATACCTTAGAGTTATCTCCCTTTTTTTTTTTTCCCCCAAGAATTGGCGCATGATAAAAAATACATATAAAATGCTCTTAGTTTTCTGTCTTGCTTAAAGACAAAGAATGAGTAGAGGCTTTGTGTACAGGCACTAATGAGGTGGATTATTTCTGTTTATTGTTTTTTGTTACTGCCATTTAGAATGTTGTTAAATGAATCAGGGTAAATACACGTGTGTTTTCAAACAGGAAATGAGCACTTCTCTATGAATAGGAAATACAGGCAACTTGAACTCACAAGAAAGAAGTCATAAAATATACTACTCTGTATAAAAAATTGATGACCTAGGTTTATGGAAAAGGCCAGTTTTGTGCCTTTCACCTCAGTGAAGGGTAGAAACCAAATCTGCTCACCCTCCTTGAGAGAGAGGATGGGTCTTTAAAATCACTAATTTTTTAAGCCTGTGCTTAAAGTTGTTCTGCTTATGAGGTTGATTATTTACGATTGCCATTTTGCCATTCGGAAAATTCTACTGAGAATAACTATTTTCATGCTGATAAGTTCATAACTAATAGTTAGTAGAATATTGACAATGTGTTTGATATTAGTTTTCATACTTTTTGGCACTTGGGAACGTTTCTCGGGGTTCTCGCCATGAATATGGATAAAACATTCCAAAGAATGGGGAATAACAGCATTTTTTAATTTTTTTTTATTATTTTTTTTAAGGGTTGTTAGTGAGACTCTTTCCCACTTCTGGAACCAAGTATATTTGTGTTTCATTACCAGCTGTTACATTTTAGGAAAGCAAGTTTTAGTCTGAAATCACTGAAAGTTTTCCTTTTTGCCTGACGCAGTACTGTTGTGTAAAAAAAAAAAAAAAAAAACCCACCAAAAAAACTGTGTTTGCTCAGTCCTTAATAGGACAAAATATAGCATTTCCACTGCAAACAACATTTATATAAAACTCTGGTCACCATAACCCCATAATTCAGAGTCGGGCTTGTTTCTTCTCCCTGAATTTTGTGACTGTGAGCTTTCTGAGGGCTGGCAGGAGCGCACAGGGGTTCAGCCAGCAGAACTCTGGAAATGGTGCAGTCGTGTTTTGAGTGTCTTTTGCTGGGGTCCAGGAATAAGTTTGCCTTGTATGGCATTGAGAAAATTGAATTCTCTTTTGCATTATGCACTTATGTAATTGCATTACTGTCTCTGAAGCCTTTTCGCCCCTTTATAAATGATTAAAACCCTTCTTACACAAATTTGGGCTTGGGAGACACATGTAAACCTCCTTATACAGAATGTAAGTGGCTGAAAGACTCACAGCTGCCAGCACTGAGGATTTGCTGTTCTGTGATTTTCTAAGAGTTTAGAGTTTTCTAAGAGAAGTCTGCATCCTGCTAATAGCACTCATCACGTGCTCTCTCATTTGTATAATTGAGAAAATTACGAATATAATGAAAACAGCTCCATCTAAATAAGTTCTCCATCCACAGCTAATAAAATAGTATCTACCCTCAGAGACCTGGAGTTTCTCTGCAAACACTTTTAGTTAAACAAAGCGTTTTGTGTACCTACAGCAAGCGCGATATTTATTTTTTCATTATTCATGAAAGAGCTTTAATGTCACCGCTGATTTTCCTGGTAGGATGTTCAACTCCAGCGTACCAGAGCTCACGCTGAGTTGTAGCTGAAGATGTCATTCACAATAAACATGAGCTGCTGTGACACTGTGATGGCAGAAGGTGAGGAATCTCTTCCCTTGTGCAAGGGCAGGCATGTGTCTCCGTGTGTGAGAGAGGGAGAAGGAAGGAGATTTGATTGTGTTTACAAGATTCATTCATGGCACAGCAGGTAGTAGGCACGTTGTAATATTCACCTTAACATAGCTAATTTGATTTTCAACCTGGTTATCATGCATTTAGACGTAAGGATACGTGAAAATATGTGCTCTAGCAGTGCATTTTAAATAAGGCTGCACACTCTAAGTCGGAATATATTAGAGGTAAGCATCGATTTTTTTGCAGTTGCAGGAGACCTGGAAAAGCACTACTTCGTGTATGTTACAAAATTACCAAGACGAAAGTGAATTCCAGTGGAGATGTCTCAGGGACTGCCACCATTTCTGGGCTGAGCTCAACAGGATGGGTATCCCCCACATCAGACTCCTCTAAAGATGTACAAGTTATTTCCTTTTAGAGCTTCACATACTAATGGAATTTCATTCCTGGGTTTCAGGTTGTCTTCTGACTGGAAAATGAAGAGTCAAAAAGTCCTGAGGCCTTTCTGCCCTTCTCACTGAAAGGAGAATGGCAGCCTGGTCATGGGATGAATGTTGTCTTGGGTCACCATCAAGATCCTGACCTGCCTAAAGGACGTGACACAAGGAAAGAGGTATGATGATATTTGTCAAGAGCAGAGACTCATTACTGCATCCTGGAGCAGCCTGAGAGATAAGGGGATCTATCAGCAATTTAATTATAGTTGTAACACACTAGCCTTCATGCGAGACAAAAAGGAATCTGCTGTTTGCACTCTGAGATTTCAAGCTCAATTTGAATCTAAAGAGGGTGGACGTGGTTGGGCACGATTTTGTGAGTCACCTCCAGCACATTTGCACAAACAAAAGCAGGTATAATTCTCCTGAAGTCAATAGAGTTGAGCGTGTTTATACCAATGGGGCATTTGGCCCAAACCCAGTTGGAGCCTTTGCAGTTGTAACACCTCTGAATCTTCAGAGGTTTCCTTTAGAGTCCTTAATATTGAGGCTGTGTGTACCCAAGGTAATTATCCATTACTCTTTGAGCCTGGCCCAGGAATTGTTCCACAACATGTTGCCTCATTAGTAAAATATAATGGAAAAAAACCCAAAACAAACCAGAAACAAACTGGAAACTAGGAAAATAAGGGTGCTAAAAGGAGGAGAGTGTGAAGAAAACAAACACAGTGGGGTGAGATCCTCTGATGGTGTAAATCAGTATCACCTTCTGTGAGGCTCTGCCAATTTACACCCTGTGATGCTCTGGCCCATGATTATTAGGAAAGTATGTTGTTGATATGCTCTATAATGGCTTCCATTACCAGCCCATGCTAAAAGAAGCAGCTGGTGAAAGTTATGTTTATGTTCCACAGATGGATTGGCAATGGCAGACACACAGCTCTGTGTCTGGTAAACAGGTGTTTTACTTTATGTTTGCTAGCTAGCCATAAGAAGTCAGATTCTTGGTGAGGGGTGTAGGCAAAGATCAGCTCAGTTTTTGAAAAGGAAGAAGCAGTGCTTTTTGGTTGCACTTTATTTTCTTTTAAAATGGCAAGTGGTGTCCTGAAGCCCATCCTGCCTTTTCAGCATAATCAAAGCCACCGAGAAGAAAAATAACAGAGGAGAAAAAAACCCCAAGATGGTATTCAAATGATGATACTATCTCATCTCCTTCCTTTCTTGCCCATTTTCATCAGGAGAAGGAAACACTTTGACTTCAGATAAAATAAAAGCTGCCTGTAATACCATCAGAACTTCCTGTGCCAGAGGAGCAACTTTGCCAGTTAGTACAGTGCAGAATGGGGTGAATTGAAATTACAGCAGAGTTTGTCTATGCCTTTGGTGGGAGGTGGAAATATGATCCTCATTTTAGTAAGTAACATTTTGCAAACCAGTTCTGACACCTGTAGATTTAATACTTACATGACCAGTGCAGAAGGAGAACTATTGCTTTTCGTGACTCAAAATGAAGCATTTATTTTGACCGTGTTTATTCATTTCTGATTGCCCAGAAAACCAAAAAATGGCTGGGATTTTTTTCCTGATCTCTGAATGACGAGCACTTCTAGATGGCAGAACAGCAACCTGTAAATTCTGTGGTGAACATCATTGAGGCTAAAATTCTTTAAACTCTGAGGGTTTGAAAGCACTTTCACAAATACCCAGCAGTAGGCTGAATATTAATTAACAGCTAATATTATCACAGAATCTCTAGGTTAGAAGAGACTTTCAAGATCGTCAAGTCCAACCCATGCCCTAACACCTCAACTAGATCATGAATCATGGTAACACAGATGAAGAACTTCTAGTTGCAAATCAGATTATTATCTTTTTCTTTAAGCAGCTCTAGGGAAAGGTCCTCAGCCTGTGGTCAAAGGAAGTAGCCTGAGGGAGTAGAGCAGGCTGGTGTCATTGACCTAAAACTTGCCCACACTGCTGCTGGGCGTTGATCCTTCTGGCAGAAAGTTAAATGCATCCTGCTGAGTCCTTGGAACCAGTGGCCAAGGCAGGGCCAAGAGGTTCTCCAAGACAAAGCGGGGAGAGTGGGAAGAGCAGCTGGGATGGCTGAGGAAGCTGGGCTGGGCCCAGGAAGATGCTCACCCTCAGCATTGTGAACTCGTTATCACTCCTGTTCTTTCTATTGGCGCCCAGCAGCTCCGAGGGGCAGCTCAGGAACCCTTGTGTCGGGGAGGTGGCTGTTCCAATGAAGTGTGAGCAGAGCCTGAGCTGGCTCTGAGCTTCTGGTGCAGATATAATAATATATGGAGGAGCAGCGAGAGCAGCAGGTGCTGTCGGGATTTACGCGCGAGCAGCCAGCCCCCACAGGAAGAGCAGTGACAGTTCCTGCAGCAGATGGTCTCAAGAATTATGGATGTGGGACCTTGTCCCCAGCTGCCCCTGTAAACTTGGTCCTTCTCGAGCAGGAACCAGAGCCTGCAGAGTCAAGCTGAGCAGCAAGAGTGGTTGGTGGTGGCCAGGGCAGCCAGGCTCTCCAGCTCCACCCTGGACCAGCCCTGCCCCAGGCTGTATCCATCCCTGAGCAGTGCTGCTGGCTAGCAGAGATACATCTTGAACCAGTTGGGAATCCCAGAATAGAAGTACTGATAAAGGAGGCTCATGAAGGAATTTAACTACCCAGACATCTGTTGAGTAACAAATACAGCTGAACATGCATCATCGCAGAGGTTCCTAAATTACAGTGAAGACAACTTTATGATCCAGAAAGTGGAGGCTCCTGAGGAGAAGCCATCCTGGGTCTACAGGAGTGTATTAATGAAATTTGCAGATGAAACTTTGCAAGTGCATTAAAAAATACAGCAGCATCGTGATTTAGGATTGACTTTAGCAGAGTACCATGTGTGTTTAGAGTAGATTTGTCTTCATCATCCATGTATTAATTTTGAGAGTTCGAGCCCACCTTCTCCTGTCTTTAAACCTGTTTGCATCATCCATGCACACCAGATATTTGAGATGGACAGACTCTCAACTCATGCACTTTGCAAACATCTTTCTTGGGTAACACACAGCTCAGGAGAGAGACCAAGAGAATTTAAAAAATTGGTAGATAATAGCACTCTGCCTGTTGCCTTCAAAAAGGCATATATGCAAGTGCATAGCTTTTGCAGAAAGTAAATCATTTGAAACAAATGTTGCAGGGGATGAGGAATCTTAAGAAGCAGAAATATTGAAAAGATAATAATGAACAGCAAATAAAGCATGAGTTTTCAATAAAGCACAAGAGCACGGAAGGCCTATAAAATTTTGGAGTACAAACAAAGAAATATTGCATCACAGGGTGAAGTTCAAATAGGGCTTTTTTCCTTTTTGGTTTATAAAAAATAGATATATAAAATGGGCTAACACACTGATATGTGTGCAGCAAAAAGGTTACACTGATAAAAATTATGAACTGACAGACTTCTGAATTTTTGAAATGTCTTCTAGAGGTTTTGATTTATAATGCCACTTAATAGAAAAAGACAAGAAATCCCAAAGAAAAAGCCCACAAAACTTAATTTTGTTCTGAAACAAGGGAATCTCTGAAATCTGAGGAGGACAAAAATCTCTTAAAATTTCTCACATAAGTTAGCTAATTTTTGCCATCCTCAAAGAAAAGCAGCCCTGAATGAATCCTGCTTCATTCCTCAGATTCAACACAGGGACAATGTCAGGTTTACTCTCTCATGATTCATCTCTTACAGCTGGAGCATGTGTCTTTCAAAAATTTAGAGTGGAAAAAACCAATTTTTTTTTGTTCTTTCTTTCCAAGTTTTAATTTTATTCATCCATTTCTTCATTACGGTTCTGTCCCAACATTTATTGTCTCAAACACTACTCAGCAAAACCTTTTACTCATCTATTCAGGAAGGTAAAGTTTCAATTTACATTTGTAATGACAAGGTATGATCATGTCAGTCGGATGGCAACCTTAGTAATCTTCCTGCTAAAAACCCGTTAATTACCTTTTAGATAAAATATGCCTTTGTTATAAATATTTCCAGAAAAGAACAAAACTTTGCACTCGTCTACGTTAATCCTGACATCTGGTATGGGTCATATGGAGAAAGAAACCTGCCTGAAAAAGTTATTCCAATTCATAATTGTATTAAAACTATCATCAGTAATTACACTGCACCCCATCAAGGGCTTTCTCAGCATCTAATGCTGTTGAAGCCTTTGCTTGGTCAAAGATTTCAGACTCTCCAAAGCATCACCTAAAGGGTCACAGAGGGTTCAGGAAATGTTCAGCTCTTTGATGAGAAGGAACCAAAAGCTCCTTTTTTAACTAAATAAATATTCTCAGGAAGACTGATCTCAGTCCAGGCACAAGCAATAGTGAAGACTTTTGTCCAAGGTGTGATCTACCTTTGCAAGCAAAGAATTTGGAGGGAGATGAAGAAAACGGGTGAGAATCCCTCTGTGGTTATTACTTCTGTCTGAATTCCAGTTCAAATTGGACTCAGACAAGCATGCTATCAACAGGATAGCAGCAGTGGTACACAGATCACCACTACTGAACTCCCTTTGTGTGCCCAGGGAAAGCCCACAAACACCCACCTAAAGGCTCTGCTTGCTTCAGGCTGGATGGATTTGCATGCTGTTCTTGCTCAAAGTTAATTTCTAATCTACAAACTCATTCTTCTATCAAGAGACACAAAAAAAAAAAACCCTAAAGGAAAAAAAAAAATGGCAGAATCTCTATCAACCTCAAGCTTCAATCTTTGTCTGCTGCACCTGGACTGACATACACGGTCACTGATCTGAATCTCTTCAAGGTTTCAGCACCACAGCAGAAGCAAAGAACGGTAAAAGTCACTCATAGATTCCAGTGTCAATGAGGAAAGGTAAAAAAAGGCCCTGAACTGTCTCTGAGCAAGGTTATTAGTTTGAAAAGCACTTAGCTGAAACTCTTTCCTGGTGCCTTGACTCATGCCCTCCACTTCAGCAAAGCCAGATTATGGTGATTTGCCAATGACTTTGTGGCTGCAAAATGCAGGAAGGTATTTTAATTGCATTTTCCCCCTGTGATCAGTTCTGTTGCCATATTCTGTGGCTGAAAACTCACTGGAATGTTTTAAATAGAACAAAGACCTGGTCAGCTATTGCCCTTCCTCTTTTTTCACCCAAAGTGGTCCAGATTGCTTGGATGAAAATGGTACTTTAATCTGAAAGGCTTTTCACTAGAAAGTGACTACAGATGAACCGTGCCGACAGGAACTCTACATAATCACTGGCTGGGGTTTTCTCACTGGATGTATGTTTTCCAAAGGAAGTACACTGAAATATTTGTTTCAGGTTTTGAAATGGAGTGGTGTGAACTGACTCAGTGCCATCAATATGCCTGATCTACCCCAGCTGAAGTTCCTGAGCTGCACGAAAAATCCCCCAGCCTTTAATATTATATTGAATCAGGCGTTTAGTAATCACCAGATTCTGGAGGTTTTACTCCCACAAAGGGCAGGGAAAAGGTTTTTATCATATTTTGCCTCATGATCAGCTTTGAAGCCTTACCAGTGGATGAAATTCCAACATGGTCTCTTTTTATTTGCCTTAATTCAGAGAAGGTTAGACCAGTTGCTCTCTTCTTGCTCTCCACTCATATGTATTCTCCTTGATTGATAAGAATATCTATAATTTGCCTCATTCACCCTAATGGCCCATCTGGTGGAGGTGCAGAAATGGTGATCCTCAGGTCCTGAAAAGCCTCAAAGACACATGCCCTCTTCATTCCTCTCCTGAACTGCCTGGTACAGCAGCTTACCTCCTTCTGTCAAGTGAGACCAGCCTGAGGTCAACTCCTGCGAGGTCACAAAACATCCAACAGCATTTCCCATGAAATGTTTGTGTGTAAGCAGGGCCTGGATTCACACGGAGGGCGAGGAGTGGGGGGTGGAAGCCACGGGTTGATTACATCCCCTGGTCAGATTGGATCTAGTTCCTATCTCGTGCTAACCCACCCCAGGCTCCCCGCGGCAAGATCCAAAGCTGCATGAAGCAGATAAGAGGAGAAGGCAGAGGGGGCTGCTCAGGGGGGGTGTTTGTAAATAAATCTGGAACCTGGGATCCGCAGCCTGCTCGGCTATGGTTCCGTGGAAGCGGAATTACAGCATAAAATGAAAGCAGGCTGTGCAATGAAAACAAGAGGAATGCCATCATCCAGGTTGGCTTGTACTGCAAGCCACGCTGGTCAATCATCCGAGATGAATGGAGGTATCCGCTGAATAACCTCACTTTGCAACTTTTATGTGAAGGTTTGATAAATGAAGTCAGGGAGAGGTACAAGAAAGTGATTAAAACCAGCCTGTGCAAAAGGCAGTGATAACCTCCCTGGGCTTTAAACTTTTTTTCTCCTTCTGCCTGAGTTTGTTGGATAATTAACCCTTTCATCCTTCGGTCTCTGTACACAAACAATTGTATATTCCCACAAAGCAGCTGCGTTTTGACAGGCAATTTGTCATTGGTAATAAATTGAGCCCAGCATCAAGGCAAACCACTTTCCACGGGGATGCGTACGGCCAGGTACCAGGATCTGGAATTTCCTACTGGCCTCACTGTAGCAGGAGACTTTTTTCCAAGGTTTAGCTCCCTCATTTTTTATCTCTGGATTCACTGAGATGCCCAGCAGCTTGCTCAGGCAGCACCTTTTAGGAACCCTATGGAAAGAACATGCCTCAGGCCTTGCTGGCCAAATAGTTTTAGGGGATCTTAGTCTGTTGTCCTGCTGTCCTAGAGCTTGAATGGGATGTTATTGTCACCCAAACAAAAGGGAACTCTGGCATTTTTGATAAGCAGGGGCCAGAGTTTCTCTTTGTGGGCCTGGAACCATCATCTGTCGTGGTCTGTGGTAAAATTCGTGACTGGCCTGGGGGATGGCTTGAGCATGCAGAAGAGCATTTTGCCCACACGTGGCATGGTTGGAGTTTAACAGAGTTCCCGTGCCCAGGTACATCCCATTGTGCTGTAAGTGCTTGCTAGGTTAAAAAGAAAGGGTTTGGAAAAAGGGTCATGCAAGCAGACCCTTGCCCAAATAGTCAGAAGCTGCTGCTTATAATTCAGTTGCTTCATTTTTGGTCTCCCCAGACAGGTCAGGATGCCAAATCAGAGTCTTATGGAAAAGCAGCTGTCAGGAGTCTGAGGCAGACTCTCAGGTGAAGATTTAGAAGTCACATTGACAAAGTGCACAGAAGCTTACTTGCATGTCAGAGAAATGAGCTTTTCTGGGGGGACCTAGCCCAAAGAAAGGCAGCAGCACCACGGCCTTGACTGAATAAAGCTCTTTAAACCCTTACTGAGAAGCAAAGTCTCTGCTGAGAAATGTCAACAGGGCTTTTACAACAGCCTGAAAATTAATTGTCCTCTGAAATGGCAGTCCTCAATTTAGGCTTAATCTCTCTTGCATTACTCAGGTAGCTATTGTGAAGTATCACCCTGCTTGCTGCTCTTGCTGACAGTTTCTATATCCCTTCACCACACCCACTGGAAGGAAAACAATCACATAAATCCCTCTTGCAGGGCATGCTCCAACTTGTTTCTTATTGTGGGGCAAATTTATGGTCACATTTACTATGTGATCTTTAAAGGGGGCTGGCTGGTGGTTGAAGGTCTAAAATTACAGATGACCTGCCTGTAAGCAAAAGTGGATTTGTTAAAAAAAAAAAAAAATCTGTATTTAAGGGTGGAGAGAAGGGGGTGAGAGAGGAGAGAGCTAGATGTTCCCCTTGCAATCTGTGACCTTTCCTAGAAGAAAACCCCAGCCTTCCAGAAAGGTAGAAAAGCAATTTCCATCCTCTAAACATGTGTTTATCCCTCTGCTGTGGTGTGAGCATGCCCAGTTGGGATGATTTAGCACTCTGCTGATGACTACCAGCGGAAGGACTCCATGTGAAAAGGTAGTCTGCCACGGCTAATGGGCTCTTGTTTCAAAGGGATGCTGTGTGTACATTACTAGTGCATGGAGAAGGTGCAGAAAGGCCTCAGCAGACATTAGGAATGGAGTGTTGTTGATGATGAAAAGGCACTTTGCTGTTGAGGGAATGGTGGGAGAGAAAAGGCGTATCTGTCTTTTTGATTAGAAATGCATGCTTCCTTTCATCATCTGAGCTGAAAAATTGGCTTCTGCTCTTGGTTTATGAAACCATTTTTCTTCCCCTTCTTTCCCAGGTTTGCAAACTCTTTAATAAATTAGTTACTGTGAGGTGCATGGGTGCAACAATCACCTTAGAGGCTTTTCCCAAATGCATCTTTAATATTTTATAAGTATTTAAATAGATTTATTCAATGTGAACAGCCTGATTTATTAACACTGGCACTCTGGCATGGAAAGGGGGTTCAATACAAATTATGTTGTGTCAGAAATTTTTAGCAGCTAGATCTCAATTTACCAGTGGATTCTTGGAAGTCAGGAAATAATAGGACCCACCCCGTGTTAATATTTAATCACGCTTTGGTGCCAGATAGGAGAAGCTGTGGAAGGAAGGGGGTGCAATGAGGGGAGCCCTGCATTACATTAAAACATTCATCATGTGTTCACTTCTTAGATGGGGAGGGGAGAAGCAGGTCAGTTACTGTGGTGGGAGGCTCAGACCTGAATAAAGATGCTTTGTCAGGCTCCCAGAGCTCACCAGATGAAGCCAAAGTCTCGCCACAGCACACGTGGGAGGGAAACCTGAGCGACCAGGTGTGAAGTTTACTTCCTTCTTGGCGTCCCAGGACACACAAGGATGCACATCTTTCCTTGGCCATGTTCAGCAAGGAATGTAGGACAGCAGAAGTGCTGAACCTGACGTGATAGCAGACGTGACTTGTAAAGCACTTTGGAACTTTGATGCAATGAGATGGATGCTACCAAACACAGTGCTGTCCTACTTATCTCATGTACCAAGGTGTTGGATCATGCCCTTTTATGACCCAGAGATGGGGCAACTGAGAGGCCTTTTAAAGACTTTTATTCCATTTTCAGCCTCACGTGAAGGGTGAGATGGTTCAGATGTTATAATTCACACCAGCACGATCAGAAGCCAAACTATTTCCTAATTACAACGCATTATAAGCATTTCTTGGCCTATCAGTTTTGCCACAAAATGCTGTTAATGCCCTAAAGCAAATCATCTAAAATCACCCCTCGTGGGTCCTACTACAAGGCACCTTTCATAGTTCTGTTTCTCCAAAGTATCTAGTCTTATTTGCAAGGCCATCCTTTGAAACTGGTTTCTAGTTCCATTCCTCTCTTAACTATGTCTGTCCTACCCTATGGCATCTCTAAGTCAGCCTTTCTTATCTCAAAGGTTGCATACAGATGCACATTATATGAGCCTTCTGTCAGGCTTGAGAATTCTCTGTAAATCCATTTCCCACACCAAGGTGCAGGGGAAGGGCAGGTCCTCTGTAGGTGAGCACTCTGTAGGTTTCTCTGTTTTGAATTGCCCCAAGAGCATTTTCACTCTGAAGTGCCACATAATATTATTTTTAGTTAACAACACCCTCATAAAAAATTATTTCTGTATGGACACACCAAATCACTTTCTCAACCAAGATCTTGGGCATAAATTTAAAATGCAAGGAAGATGAGAGGCAGCACGGTGGTGTTCACTCACTTGAACAGAGGAGATGAACATAATGGTGCAATTGCATAATCACTGCATAATCAGCAAGTCTTTCCTAAATCTCTGCACCCAGTGAATGTTTCAGGATGAGCCAGTGGTCATGGTGATGAGTAGGAAACCCTCCAGTCATCAAAACTGCCCAGCCATAATTGCAGGCTCCTGTGCAACAGTTGGGCTCCTGGGAGGGTGTGAACTAGAGCAGTGTGGTAGAAGTGCCTGGAATAGCACTGGTGGACACTGGCTGAAGTATTGGCCTGCAGCTGAAGTCCTGGTGACAGTGAACTGCTCTTCTGGCAGGAACTCCATTCACAATTTCCTCTTCTCACTAAATTGTGTTTATTTCTATCCCTTTAAGCATGCAGTGTGTTTAGTTTCCCTGTGTGCATTCTTTATTTAAAGAAAGAAGAGTTCAACTGCTAGTCCTTTGTAATGTTAGCATTAAGAAAATTGGATGATGCTTCAGGGACTGAGTCGAGACAAGGATCTACTCCATACATCTCATTCTGCCAGAGTTTGATTGGACTGGTTTATTGTAAGGTTGTATTACCAGGGAAAATGTCTTTGTTTGTGCTGTGATAGTTGCCTGTTCCTGTTGGTAGCTTTATTGAGAATATTTGGAGGGGGAAGGTAAACAGAGGGCCGGAGCAGACTACTGTGTTAGATTTCTTTATGCAGTTTGTGGTTAACTTGAATTTATTTGTGTGGGGTGTGCATTTTTGTGGGGTGTATGTCTGAGAATATTTGGTTGACACGGTGAAAGACCCAGAGCAAGGTCAATTCTCCATCACCACCTACAGATCTCCACCTCAGGGGCTGCAAGGTAGGCTGGCTGCTCAGAGTGGGACTGTTGGTCTTCCACATGGTAAATTTTTAGCTGTTATTAGTACATACTTACGCAGCTCCTTAAGAGTAAGGAGAGATGTCATGGTGTACTTTACATAAAAGTGAAATATATGGAGTTGCACCTGCATCAGCTGTGAGAAGGATCACAGATTAAACTTCATTCCAGGGAAGGAGTGTGTCCTGTGGCTTGCAGGGTTAGAGTTCCAGGTTTTGGTACAAGAGGTCCAGGTTTCTAATGAAGTATCTGGGCACAGCTGTTCAGGCCTTGCTTTGCTCTGCTGGGCAAGAAGATGTGTCTTTATGCATTACCTAAGGAGTCTGCAGCTGATCTACACTTCAAGTTATCATTTGCTTCTTATGTGGTGCAATAAAAAAAAAAAAATTGCATTCCACAGAGTTAACTTCTTAAATTCACTGATTTGCTTTTTTAAACCACTGCAGTTTTTAACATCTAATCTCAATGTTCTTAGTCATGACTTATTAAGTCTTCACTGTGCCATGTTATGTCGAAGCAGGGTGATGTCTTTGGTTGGCAATCTTCTAGAGTCACAAGAAGAGAAGATTTTTTCACTTTTATCTTAGGAAAACAATACCATCATCTGCTCCAAACTCAAATACGTATGAATAAATTTTACCAAAATTTTTTTTGGAATTGGGGATAGATGGGAAAGAAGAAGAAAAAAGAATATCAGAAGGAATAGAACAAGTTTCACAATTCACACCGGCATTGTGGCTTGTTAATGATAAAATATTATTATATCATTTAAAAATTATTATATAATAATGCAAAATTAAGGTGTTGGAATGGTGAAGACCATCCAGTCTCAACTCCCCAGGGCGCAGAGACATCTCCCACTAGAGAAGTTTGCTCAAGGCTTATCCATCCTGACTTTGAACATTGCCAGGGTTGGGACAGCCCCAGCCTCCCTAGGCAACCTGTGTGTATGTGTGTGTATATATATATATATATATATATATATATAAAATGTATATATGTTATGCTATTCAAATCTCAGTTCAAATATATGAGGCATAATTGTTGATATTGGGAAAATATTAGAAAAAATATTGCTATGGAACACTGCAGGAATTTAAAATAAAATGTGCAGTAGGATTTTTAGTTAAGTCTCTCTATTCAGAAGCTCATCTAGATTTGTAACAAGTTTGATCAACTGGAAATATGCCTGAAAGCACTGAAATTCCAGTCCCCTTCTTCCCAGAGGAGACAGCAATTAAAAGAGATGAACAGTCTTTCACCCAGAAATGGTCTTGCTCTGGTCCTCTAGGACAGTTCCAGAGTCCTACTCTCTGCGTGAGTGAGGCCAAAGTGGTTATCTTGGAAATCTGAATGTGATTTTAATTATAGCTTTTATTATTGGAGCAGCTGTAACCAAGATTTTAACAGTCAATTATATCAGGGGCTTTATTGGCAAAGGGTGTTTAATATTAAACAATCATTGCTAACCATGAACATACCTGAGATAATAATGAACTTTATTTCAAAGATCAGCAAGAGATAAAGGAGTTAAATTTAGCTGTACAGCCTATAGCAATAGCACGAGGGGAATACTGTGAATTCATTTTATTTGGAAACAGAAAACTCTGGATGTTGTTAGATTATCTTTTTGAGAGCATAAAGTAAATGTTTGGTAACCAGAGATTTGTATTGCCAGAGAGAATCACTTTCACTGCAGCTACAGTAACCAAATGTTTAAATGTGCAGGGCTGAACTGTCAAAGCACGTAACAACATCTTTAAATAAAATGGAAGCTGCTAGAGCTGCCTTCGTCTGTGTCCTCCTCTGACAACTGCTCAATTCTGTTCCCATTGAGGTCAGGGAAGAATCTCCTGGTGACCTGAAATGATTCATGGCATGGACCTTACCAGGGAAAAAAAAAAAAAAAGGGGAAGCCTTGAAGCACCAAGAAAAGTGTGCTGCTGTGCCCCAACATGTGAGTTATCTATTATACCTGAGCTGCTGCCAGCCCACAGCATTCCTAATTGTGCCTTGAGCCACTTGCAAGGGCCACGCCAAAGACAAAAGCCTTAATCTCTCCTCAGGAGATTTTTTTGGGTTTTTTTCAATCTTCATGTTCTAAGTCACTGGACATTTTTTTCAGTCTTCATGTTCTAAGTCAGTGGGCATCTTTGGCAGCTCTAATACTTAGGTTTTCAGCTTAACTAAAGGCTCAGAAAAGCTCTTGCACTATTTTTAGGGGTTTTTTTAATTAAAGCTGACAATCTCTGATAACCAACGTTAGGCTAGCAAATCCAAAAGGGGCTTGTGTGGCAAAACCTGCCCCAATCCCACACTGAGAAAGCAAGTGCTGGCTGTGCCATATGCCTGGTATAGCAGGGTTTGTTGGCTGGTTGGGGTTTTTTTTAATTTTAAATTTGTGTCAATGGCCTGTTTGGCCTAAAGAAGGAATCCTGCTGCAAGCAAGGAGGAGGGATGTAAAGTGGCTGTGAAATGCAGGGATAAGATCCTGCAGACCACACTTTCACACTGGCAGGAGAACAAGCTACATCTCCTCTTTTCAATCCCTATTATTATTATTATTATTATTATTATTATTATTACTACTACTACTACTATAACTATTATTATTATTAATCTCAGAGGCTAAAGTAGGAGATGGCATTTTTTATTTATATTTGTGAGTTTATTTTATATTTTATTTTATATTTATATTATAGAGTCTTTCTCCTCAGTCCCATTCCTCTGATTGCCTCTGTCTGGGCCTGATGGACCAAAATCCTGCCAACAGTGTTTTTTGTCAGTGTGTAGACTGAAATACTCCAACCAGAGCTACCCCCCACACACACACTTCTCAGTTTCCAAAATGCAGCTCAAATTCTTAATTGGGTAACCTGAACTTCTCCCTAATCTGCGTGTCAGCGTGCATGGATGTAATGGGCATGTCAGTGCTGTGTACACTAACACTTTTAAATCATATAATGAGCCTGTTCACTAGAAGAATAAACACACAGTGCAATTTAACTGCAAACTGGGGGGTGGGGGGATACTGAGAGGAATGAATGTTGGCTGAAGGGTTATCTCCTGTGTAAAAGCATTTCTTTTCCTTTTGCAGGTTTTGGGGGTGATCTGTGGCACTAGCATCCTCCTTAATTTTGAGAAGGGTTTGCCTAACTGTTTGAGTGGTAGGGGGAGAGGAAAAGAAATTGAGGGAATTTCTTCTTGCAAGCACTTTTCAGTTCTTAAGAGGCTTTTTTGTGCTGCCCGTGCAAGCCTACAATTGGATGTCACAGAGTACAGTGCTTTTATGCAGAGGAAAGGATTATGAAAAAACCCCAGAGGTGTGAAATGTAACAAAAGGCAATGTTTGGAATTGCACTGTTAGGAGAGGCAGCTGAAGTCAATGGGAGCTTGATCCATGAAAGCACAGCGGGACCATGCCATATATAGGAAAGCACAATCTGTCAAAATTAAGTATGTAGTTTATGGTATGCTTTTTTGTTTGAAATAACATATTACCTCCTATTTATAGTAAAGCAGACTAAACAGTTCTATACGTCTGCATTTAAGGTTTTCAGACAGAGAGCAAGGATACCTTTTACCTGGAAATTGTAGAGTCAGAGCTCAAAATTGTTAGCAGTGATAAATGAATACCTGTGATTTTACAGGCATATAAATCTCAGGCTTCTGCTTACATAGCCCCACTCTGTCTGCAGTATTGGCTGCAGCTGAATCTCACTGCTGGAGGACTACTAGGAAACAAATGAACTTGCAATGCATAGTATTTTAAAGGAAACTATAAATGGGATAGGTCAAGGACTAGGCATGTAAGCGACAGGGGAAAAAAAAAATCTTCCTTTTAGTTTATACAACTCCTGCTTCCATGTCTGTGCAGATTCCTAATAAGGAATAGTAACTTTTCGAGGCACTAGGCCTGTACATATTTCCTGACCTTATAATTCTCACAGTTCTAGACATTCCAAGGTAGGGGGTCATTCAGACAGAGTTGTAATTTCTCGTGCATATTTATTTCCAGAGTATCTTTTGCATAGTTTCCCAGTGAAATCATGTGCTAGGGCAGGGGAATGCTAAATAGGTTATTTTTCAGTCTTGCATATAAAGGGCCTGTCAGAGTGCACTGTTTTGGAGTTATCAAGTGAAAGTGAGGAAACCCAAGCGTGATGGGTGTAGCTTGTCCTTCCTAACCCCACTGTGAGTTGGGCTCCCAACCTTCCAAAGGGAGATTACATCAGGTTCAGGAGCTCTGGTTTTGTTCTCAATGAGGATTTTAATGATCATAAAAGTCTTGAAAGCACACATGGCTCAAGAGGAGCTTGATATGGGCCTTCCCCAAAACCTACATTTTGCTAGCCCTCTGCTGCTATGTTTGTGCTCCTTCTCCTTCTCATTGTGTAAATAAAAACACAACAAATTTTTAGGGGGGAAAAGGTTGCAGAAGCTCAGCCTTTCTGTAAATAACCTTAACTGGTTGTGAAAGCACATTTTGAATTCATTTTCCCAGTCCTTCAAGACACATATTTCTTTTCTGAAGTAATTATATTTATCTGATCAAAGAATTAGATACACCAGGGACCAGCCAAGACCTTGTGGATTTTGAATATTCATTTCTCTTAATCCATTGGCCCAGCAGCAACTAGAAAGTTATCTTACTGTCTGAAAGAGGTTTACACAAGGTATTTGTCTGGCCATTTTCAAAAACAAGAGCCTCTGCTAAAAGTCTTGCAGATAATGTGTTTGTCAAGGAGAGGCTGAACTTGAGCTGGGAGAGTTTGCTGTGGATGCCCTGCTTAAAGCAGCTGGAAAGGAAAGCCAGTCAGACCTCAGCTTTTATCTAGGGGTGTCTAACTAATCTAAATTGAAATGTGGGTACTTTTCCTTCTGAACTCAAAATGCCTGCAACACGTTTGGGACCGAAGGTTTCAAAGCCTTGTCGAAAAGCAAGTGTAAGACTACATGCTTACAAAAATTCCTGGGGAAAAAAGAAAAAAGGAAAAAGAAAACCTTTTTCCTAAGATTTTGAAAAGGATGACAAGGGGAAGATCCTGTGGAAATTGGGACTGTTCTCTCAGATTGCTGGTGACAGTAAGTAACATTGTATGAAACTCCAGTTAGGCCACAAACGGCATATGGAGACAATTTCTGCCTCAGCTATATTTACCTTTCCCTTTGATCTAGTGGGAGCAGTGCATGGATACTGAGAGACAGAGCTTGGTCCACAGCATCCTGCTCGGTTTTGTGTGTGGGAAGAGGTTTGGAATAGCTAGGTTGACACAAGCTGCTGTAACTGAGAGGGTAAGATGGTGCAATGAGCCTGATTTAGGCACGAGGAGGGACAGCCACAAGGTGATGTGAGTGAAATGCATGAAGTGCTGCCTTTTGCCTTTATCATCAGAGAATCACTGAAATGTAAGACTGGAAGGAAACTCCATAGGCCATATATCCTGTTCTCCTGCTCAAAGCCAAGATCAATTATACAGCCATCCCTGGCAGCCATTTAAGTAAAATATTACTGGAATGAAGAGATATTTTTTATATTTAGAAGGGGTAATACTGCCAGCACAGTGAGTTTCTTACCTTCTGAAAAAAAAAAAAAAAGAAAAGAAAAAAATATAAAAGAGAGGTTATTGCAGCTCTTTAAGAGTTATCATTCAAATTAGCTTGGATGATTTGCTTGGGATCATTGGAGAAGCCTTACTAGAAGAGATAAGTGGAATGTAAGACAGGATATGTGGAAGTGAAAAATAAGGAGATATGATCACAGTAAGGCAAAGGAACAGGTTGAACAGGCTTCCAGTTGAGGTGGTGAGCTCCAAAGGCAATATTTAGGCAACAACTGAGTAAGCACGTGGAATGCAAAAATGAAAGGAGCTGTGGGTTGTATCTTTGAGCTTTGAATTACCTGGTGACTCCTTCAAAGGTTAGAAGTGAAAGGCTTGCCCCTCTTTAGTTACTATCAGAGATGTCTGTGTGTGTCTGTGTGTTTGCTTACACAGCACTGTTCTTATTCCCCCTGGAAAAAAAAAAACCCACAATAATTTTAGCATTCTTTTAAAAAATAAGTTTTAAAGGGTCTAAAGGAGAGAGAGAACAAACAGCATTGCACTTCATAGCTATAGGGATCCTGCTTTCCTCTGCTGTACTCGCATCACTCCCTGACTGACTTGCAATTCGTTTTTTTGAAGGCCAGCCCACTTCATTTGACTTTTGTCAGAGCTGCAGTTTTCTCTGCTGTGCTTTTAAGTGTAAACACTGCAATTATTTTCAGAGTGTTATTGGTCATTTATCTTATCAATCTAATATTCTTATATTACGAGCCTTACAACCACTATTAACTGTTTGGGGTCATTTCGTATTTGTACCCCAGAAAACTGCACCCAGTGTTATTACTTATTGGTCATAATCAATTAGGGAAGTTTTTAGGCTATGGCAGTCTTATATAAATACACTGGCAAAGTTCACCTCCTATGATTTCTGACAATTAAATTGTTCTGTCACTTTGGGACCTTCATTAATCTCAACTTGTCATCCTTGTTTATGCAGGTTATAATGGCCTGTGTGTGTAAGTGAAATGAGATGCTAAAAGCCCTTGGCTGTTTAACTCTTTGATGAAAGTCAAGCAGGAGTATGATGTTGAAGGGAAAAGCTAGGGTTTTGTTGTTCCTTTTTTTTTTTTTTCCACCCCCAAAATAGCACTGGGGAAATGATTGCACTGTTTAACAACTGATTTCAAATAAGTCAAGGAGGAGTTTCACAGAGGGGTGAAGGGAACAGTTGACAGTACTGTTATCACAGTCCTTTATGTGTCTGTGTGAGTACACATAGAAATAAAGATATGGCAAGGTAGATTACTTTCTCTTCCAGGAAAGTGGAATGAAGACATCGTGTCCCAGCAGAGGGATGTCATGGCCAGAGATTTTCAGATAACCTTGCAGGATCAGTGTGACTCAGGTCTCCAAAGTCTCTTGAAACTCAGAGATTTATTATTATTATTATTATTGTTATTGTTATTATTATTACTATGCCTTTTTGGTTTGGGTAATTCTGGCAGGCTGATTACTTGGGACTGCCACAGGCACAATTCTGAGGACTTTGGGTAGCAAAAGTCCCTTTAAAGAATTTAATTTACTAATTAAGTTCCTGGAGGAGTTAAAAATTTTCTTCTCTCCTAAATTATCTCCTGGAATTCGAAGACCTGCTCTGTGATGACTGCAAATCCAGATGGTGGCTTGCTGTCTTCTGCCTTCTTCTTCATCTTTTGAGAAGGTCTTAAATGGCTTTTTCGAGTGGTCACTCTAGGGCAGCAGCACTGTTACTTGTATCATTTTCAGGCAGAATTCCTCAGTGATCCTTCTTTCTGGAGTGGTCCCTCACTTTGCAGCCCTCTGAATCATCATCACACCCTCACCTGGCACCATGCAGGTACCTTTTCTTCCATGAGTTCATGAAACCCAGTGTTTCCTCTTGGGCAAGTGCCTACTGAAATTGAAACCCAACCTTAACAGGTTTTTATTCTCATTTGCAACTGAAGGTGAGGGGCCAGGTCAAAGCAAGCAGTGCAGTGTCCTGTGCTGGCAAAGCTGGAGATGGAGTACAGGTCTCCTGACCTGCTCTGAGCCTCCATCCGTTCACAGCTGCCCAAGGTTAAAAAATAGGAATAGTCTGGGAGTTATCCATCTCAAATCTAAAAGGAGTGTAATGATATGCTATTCTCTGCACCCTGAGAAACATACGAGTGACATCTTCTCTCAGAGCACTAATTACCATAATTCTTAGACAAGAGAGAGATCCAGAACACTGCACAAATTATCACCCAATATCTTTAATAAATGTGGATGGTAAGTTACTTGCAAAGGTGCTGGTTAATAATCTGGAACACACATTCCCAGACCTAATTCATTTCAGTCAGGTGGGATTTATTAAGAATTGTACTGTCATGCAGTGGTGTGAGGCAACTCTTCAGTACAGTTACTTCATGGATCAGCAAAGGAGAAATACGAAACAGGGACAGACTGGTTTTGACTTTTTCAAATGTTGGTCTAGGAGCATCTCTTTGACACTGTGCAGTAAAATCCAGTGGCACCCATCAATCTGTTGTAAAAGTGCCAATGCCAGTGGGTTAATGGGTAGGTTTCCTAACAGCTAAGTTACAAACAGGAGAAATGGTAGAGCTGCTCTCCCATTTCTGATTGATCCAGAGTTCACATCATAACTGTGTTTCTCTGTAGGAGAAGGGGATACAGGTGCCCTGGCCCCTGATCAGTAACAACTGTGTTAATTACCCAATACAGCCTCACCCCTGGTGAGTCACAGCTGTATCCAATAAAGATAAGTGTGATAAAGAGGAGTGGGTTGGCTGGTGAGGGGGAATCATGGGGGAGGAACCTGGAGGAAGAGGGAAGAAGAGGATCCTGAGGAAGAAGGATCTTGAGGAGAGAAAATCCCTGCTGTGAGGTGAGTCTGGGTCTGTGTTTAGAGCCTGTTGTTGGAAGCTGCAGTCACAGTCTGGTTGGGTAAAAGCTGCAGTCAGAGTCTGCAAACTGATCCCTGCAGTCAGAGTTCAGCAGGCAATACCCAGCAGTCAGAGGCTGCAGGGGAATCCTCCAGCAGGAGCTGCTGCAGGCAGAGTCAGTGAATGGTTGGGGTCAGGATGGCTGAGCTGTAAAGAGGAATAAACCAGGACCCTTTCCATGCTGTGAGGAACAAGTAGTCTGTGTCTCTGCTCATTTCTACTCTCTAACAGGAGGGTTGCTGCAACATTTCTCTTTTCTTTCATGAGACTAATTTATAGAGAAAACCAAATCCCTTGTGCCTCAAGGATGTCCATTTTGGATGTGGCTGCCTTTCCTCCTTGCCCAGAGAGGAAACAAAGTGATGGGTTCCTACCAAAGATGCGTCAGTGTTTGTGTGCCTAAAGTTCAGCAGGATAAATGTAAGTCTTAGAGGCAATCTGCCAGATGTTATTTGTCGAAGCTGCCTCTAGGCTGCTCTGAAGCATACCAACACATATGTCAGGGCAGAATGAGAGTCAGGGCAACTTTCCAAATTTTTTTTCTTTTTTTTTTTTTCTTTTTTTTTTTTTTTTTTTCTCCCAGAGGCTCCCCAGGGGAAGCTAAGTTTAGGAATAAAGACCATGAAAATGAGATTGGTGCAGGGTCTAATGCTGTGGCAACTATAAAACATCATAGATGTGATTTCACAAATTTTGAACACAAAGCAATACAGGTGTCTTTCTGAATGCTTTGGTGTGTGGTGAAGGGGCATAAATCAGATGCAAATACTAGTGACAGCATTACTACTTCTGCTTTGACAATGCCACCTGATCGTGTACTTTGGGAATGATGTAAGGCTTTAACAGCCCTTTTGAAATAGAATTTTTAAAAGGTACGCTGGATTTTATTCTGGATCATTCTAAGAAAGCCCAGAGTTTAGCTCATTCATTTCCACCCCTTGTCTTTGTGCATGCATCTAAAACAAACAGACCAAAATATATGTAGTACTGGTTGCAAAATAAGTGATTCATTGTACAAAAGTGAAAACACTTGCCCAAATAAACATAACATGGTGGTGAAGCACTGTTCTTGAAGTAACAACCCACAAAGATGCTAGTGCTTATATTCTTGCATTATCATCTTTCTATGAACAGACAGTTTACTTAGACTGCTATCTATGGGGAAAGTCTATTTTTAGCATGTGTTTGTACATTGGCCAGCATAGCCAGATGCTGATGCCTGATACTTGCCTATTGAAAGTGAAAAGACAGAACTTCTGTAGTTTAAAAAAGGGAGCTCTCAAACAAGTGGACTATACTATGCAAAGGGTGGATATTTAGTCCTTCTTTGCAACAAGATATAGCATTAAAGAGATGACAGTGATGTATTTGTTATCCTACCTGATAGTCTTGCCTTTTTTTTTTTTTTTTTTTTTTTCACCTCCTCTTGCAGTTTTACCTTACTGACATTCTCCATCTTAATGTTTGCATCAGACACTTTTGGTAGTATGCAAATTACATTTAGTACATAATTATGCACAGCCGCAGGGTTGCATAAATAAATTTTCATCAATTTTGCACGTCAGCCCTGAAATGAGTACACCTGTACTAGCTCAAGACCTGGAAACTGATTAATTGCACCAGGACCACTCAGCTCAGGTGGGATTCTGCACTGAGCTCTCCCTCTTCCAGAACCTGGTCAGTCACATCTGCACCACACTGTGCCATCCTATGGATGGATATGGGGAGATGTCAGAAAACAATTACCACCTCCCCCAAAAGTGGTGGCAGGGAGTGGAGCTCAGTGGTGGTGCTCTCAGGGAGAGAAGTGGGGTCAGCTGCAGATGGACACTTGGGGCTTTGACTCAACTCACTTTTCCATGTAAAACTCAGAAATTTACTTCATGAGGTTATTTTCAAAGCATTTTTCAGAACTGTATTTGTACGAACAGTGGCTCTGATGAAAAGTGGAGATTTTCATATTTAGTTTCCTTGGAAGCAGTTTTCCAGTATTCATTCCTCATGTTTTAATGAAAATTCCCACTTTTTAAAATAATTTCTGAAGCATCTTGTAGATTAACTCAGAGAGCAGAAGGATAAAATGCAATTCACAAGTCATTTATTTCTCAATTGCAGCCATCTCATAGCCTCTGTGTGTATAAATCAGTTCACTTTAGCAATGCCAATTAAACAAACTGTAGCTTTAAAAACTCAAAATATACTTAAATGAAATGAAATATTTGGTTTTTTTTAATGAGCAGTCTCACGTAATTAATTAGTTTGAAGTTTTGCATAATAAATGAAATAGAGGGACATACAGAACCTAGTTTCTGTGGACATCCAAGTGTGTGTGGGCACTTACGTGTTTTTTTTTATACCCAGCACGCACTTTTGGAGCCCTACATGTGAAAACACACAAGCATGTATGTGTATATTTACACATGCATAAAATCACTGATGGAACTACTGGTGACTACCTCTCCAGGCAAATAAGGCTCATAAATTGACACATTTTGCTTAATCTGTATGTAAAGCGTGTTACACATCACTGTTACAATGCAGACATCTTAACTTTAAATGAGACGAAAACAAACATAAAATTAGCACTTTAGGGAACCCCCTACCACTCAATTTGTGTTGGGTTTAACACCTTCTTATTTTATATATCCTTCTACATAAACAGTTTTATATCAGCCCCTTTATATGGTGCCTTCAAAGAATTAAATGTTGAGCTGTTTAAAAGCACTAATTAGCAGCTTTAATACAAAGGGGAGCATAGTTATTAGTAAAATCTTGTAAACCTAGAATACCCTTCGGGCCCCATCATTTGTGTGTGAAATAACTCAATAAAAATATTATATTGTTAATCACAAAAACCTTCAAGGGAAATACTAAATCTGGGAAGAAATATAAACTGTACCTTTCCAAACAAAGGAAGAAAAGTGGCCGTCCTCCACATTAAAGCAAAGCCATAAAACCCCAAAAAGAATATATTCATTGATAAAGTGCAGCTTGTTCCCTACTAAGGGGTTTGCAATCTGTAACCTCGTGCACATACAACAACAAACATGCATTAATGGTGTTTAGTTTAAACACAGCTAGTGACATATTTATTAAATTAACACTTCATTCCTTTCCCTAATGTGCAAAAAGTGGCAAAGCTTTTGCAAAGGGTAGCTTTTGGTAGTGGTAAGATAATCTTTGAATCTATAGTTATTTTGGCACAATGCAAATTATATACACATGTATATATGTATTATGTATATATTTATATATTTATGTACTGTTAAGAGATGTTAAAGGCATTGGGACCAATCTCACTCAGATTTTCTTTCTAGGTAACTAAAAATACCTTTAATTTTTAATATTTTTTTATACATTAAAATCATGCTTGACAATGCTGAGTTCTACTTCTTCCAAAACTTCACACATGGTTTATGTTAATAGTTAATATTTATGAGGCAAGTAAATAATTATATTCTTAAATGTTTAAAAATTAGACTTATTCCAACATTATTAAGGAGGTAGTGTTTCTAATTTATACAATGTAATGGAGCTGAGTGGCACTAGATGAAAGAAGAAACCTCCACAAACGTGGAGAAAAATTTTTGACTGACAACCAATGCTTAAAACATGAAATACTAAGAATTGCAGAATTTAGAGATGCTAAAACCAGACATAGAACATTGCTATTATGGGTAATAAGTTATTTCTTGAGATAGAGCTGAAGACTTTTACTTTAAAAAAATCTAACTCTGTGCTAGTGCTTCACTGAAAGGTGTTTGATCAGTACTTTAAATTTTAAATTTCAAGGGAAGGATTCTGGGGTATGTTACCCTTCTGAAATCATTATTTTTATAGCACTTTTATATGCCATCATGCAGTATCAATATTTTCAGCTGGTATTCTTCTTCCCCTCACATTTCCAAGGAAAAAGATTAGCAGGGGAGAAGCTCACCATGCACATTTTAACCAGTATCATCATAATGGTTGTTTGCTGATCTTAGTGCTAGTGGATTTTGTATTTTTTTAATAGGAAAAGTAAATAAGCATAGTTTCTAGTATTTGAGGACAATTTTAAGTAGAAATTTCTCTGTAATTAGAAATGTCTATCCTTTCCAGCTGTGGGCTGCTCTGAGAAAGACAATCATTCAAAACCTCAGTATATTTGCTGTGAATATATATTTTAATGCATTTCTCTAACATGAAAGAGCTGGCCAGAGCTTAAAGTTGGTTGGGTTTTTTTTCTTTTAGTATGTCAAGCTTTGCTTTTTACGGTGTTTTATGTTACAACCTAATTAGTATCTTACAGTGCCTTTACATGTACTTAGGGTGTAGGGTTTCACTAAATACACCAAACGTTTTTATTTTGGGGGGGGGACCTCCGTGACACACTCCGAAGCAGTTTTGGGCAGGCTAAGGATATGTTTCCAGTCAATCAAGCCTCTGGAGATAGGTTATCCACCTCTGGCTAATGCACTGCCATAAAACCTTCACCGGTTCTGACTGCGCGCTACAGCCCCGTTATTAAACCCCGAACTGTGCGCGGCCGCGGGACTCAGGAGGGAGGGGTGGGGAGGGGAAGGGAGACAATCATTCCCAGTGCTTCATAAAAGCCTCCTTCAACAAATTACGTGGAGATTAACTAATAGCAGCCTCAGCCTTGGATGGCTGGCCAAATTGGGTATGACTTATCAGGCTCTTTGGAGCCTGCCTGTGCGGAGAGGGTCTTTCAGTGGATGATGAGCCAGGTCCTCAGCACAACAATAGAAATATCAGGGCAAACTCTGCAGCTTGATGTTTCAGGCTCCTCTGTGGAGAGAGGCGGCTCAGAAAGCCAGTGAGGTCTCCGAGTGTCGGCGGTTTCCCTGCTGAGGATTAAACGCGCCTGCACAAAGCCAGGACACCCCACAAATCAAAAGCAGCGGGCAAAGGAGAAGGGGCAAGCGATGGGAGGCGCAGTCCAGAGCACCATGATGGATTAGGGAAAGGGCCTTGTGAATGCTCCCTTTTCTGAGGGGGAGATAATCCGTCAATCTCAACAGGGCAATCCTGTCAGGGCGTACCACGCTGGAATCCCCAGCATCCTCTTTGGTTTCTTTTATCTGTCCTGTGGAGGGCACCAGCATCCAATGGCAGTTGCTACCCTGGGCATTTGACCAAGAGCCGAGGAGGGATATGGGGCACGTCTGGGAAAGGAACTCTCTTTTGGCCACTCTGCAAAATGGCTGTATTATCTTCTGTCCTTGGAGGGCTGGGGAGAAGCCAGTCCAGGATGTTTTGGAAAGGCTGACATCTCTGGCCTTGCAGTAATAAAAAGCAAAATACATTGTTCGTGTTTAAGATGTCTTAAGATTCAGAGAGGGCAAACTTAGTCCAGTACCGTGCAGGTAGTGCACTTGCTGGGCTAGAAGGGCTTCTCAGGAGGAAAACCTAAGAAGATCCAGACTTAAGCAGAGTTTATGTTTAACCATGAAGGGATCAACCTGCTCTCTCTACAAAGACCTTTCATTTCCATCTGGAATGAGTATACGATAACCTAGTCAGACCAGCCTCTCAGTCACCAATCAAAACACTGACTCTTGACATTTGCCTAATTATCTTTTCTCATCATCAGTCATCTCTTGAAGTCTTTGCTTCATTCAGATGCCAGGTATTTCCGAAATTAATCATGTCATTGAAGGCGGCATCTTTTCATGTAAATGGACTTTATTATCTGGATCGAAAAGCTCTCCCCCCCCTCCTCCTTTGAGCTGCAAAAGCCCATTTGTAGCGAAAGTGTCTGAAATCTGACATGCTGCCTTCTCAAGAAAGATTCGTCGTGGTGACCTCCCAGCAAGAGCCAAGCATCCGTCACCGGGAGTGCGTGTGTGTGCTGCTTGCACCCTTGGGCTGGATGCATGCTAATTTGCCCCATTGTTTCGGGGTGAGTGGCTTTCCAGCACTTCCAAACAAAGCCTTTTTTGCATAAGCTCCTGCGTGTGCAATTATTTTACCTTCGCATCATTCCATCATCCTACGTCCATCCCTGGTGTAAGAGGGGATGGAAGTGCCTTTGTTTTCTTGTTGCGCTGGGGATTACAGGCTGGATTCAGCACGTTTAGCCAGGCCACTCCTCTTTCATTAAATCCCATTTGACAAATGTTTGGGACCATAGGATTGATCAGCCCGTTGCTCATCCTAGCTCTAACTTTCAAAGGGCTGCTGTCTTCAAACCCTGTTGATTCAACAAGAAACCAATCCACAGTCAATGACTGTGAGTGCAGAGCATTGCAGGGATGGATGAAGAGGTAAAAATGACAGGCATACTCTTTAGAGTTATCAAAGCCTTGGTAGAGGAACCCATTCATTTTGCTTATTAGACTCATATTTTAATTAATTCTGTGATGGGCAGGATTAGGAGCAGGTCAGCACTGATAATGCAGTTCTTCAGTTTTGGAGATTTCACTTTTTAAGTTTGTGGTGATGAATTTAACAACTCCTTTCAAAAGCACCCTGCTATTTTATACCCGTTGAGCTTCCCTCTGGGGCCATCTGAGGACTGCATTATTGATTGTTGGCAAGCTCTATGCTCAGATTTAAAACTTGGGCATCATCTGACTAAAAGGTAGAAGTGGAAGCTTCTCTCTGGACTTCTGTGCTTACACTGCAAAATACTAAAAACCTTAAGGTTGCTGCTTTTTATCATTGGCAATGATCTGAAATGATCAACAAATTTATTAGGAAGTTTTCAGCATTGTGTGCCGTGTGAGAGTCACGGTCTGTATTCCCTGGTAACAGTCTAAAAATATGAACAGACCAAAAGTTGGGATTTTTTAATTACAGGCACACTGTTACACATCAGTGATGACTGTTTATTAGTGTTTAGATGTACTGTATAGATTTTTGATTTGTGGATGCTAAAGGCAGAAAGAAACAAGGCCATTGCCTAGTTTGCTTCTCTGTCTAGTAAAGGCCACAGGACTCCTTGAAGGGTTTTATGGTTCTGTATATCTCAGCAGACCTTCTAACTATCATGATGGCAAAGCCACCACAACATCCAGTAAATTGCTCACATTGCTAAGCACTCTCATGGTTAAAAAAAAAATTCCCCTTAATTTCTGGCATGAATTCATCTAGCTTTGACCTCTAGATGTTAGGTCTTGTTTTACGTACGTCTTTGTTAAACTGAAGAGCCCTCCATCAAATTCTGTTTCTTCTGAAGGTTCTTGTATACTGTGGTCAAGTCAATCCTTAACCTTTTCTCTATTAAGCTAAACAGTCTGAGCTTCTTGAGCCTCTCACAATTGTTTTCTAATCCTCACAGTGTTTTCGAGTCCTTTAGCCATTCCCTTGGCTCCTCTCCCTAATTTATCAAAAACCTCTTTAAACATAGGCACCAGAACGATTCCATTAGTGGTCACAACAGTGCCACAGAAAAAGAAAGTGTAACTCAGGCTTCCCCTGCTTACATATCCTAAGGACTGAAGTTACCCTTCCAGCTACAGCGCTAACATGTAGCTGACCAGCCACCACCCTGCCATGTTCCTTTCTGGAGCCATTTCATTCCAGAAAAGAAGTCATCCCCTTCTGTAACTCTTCCCTGGACTCTGTTTACCCAGAGTTATCATTTTACACTTCCCCTGGCTCGTTGTTGTCTTTGTGGATCAGTGTCCTGTCGTCGCTACTTAGGGCCTTCCCAATCTGTGTCAGCAACAACTTCATGTTTTCTAACAGCTGTGGGGAGTGTTGAGCAGCACCCAACCGCCCAAGAAATGCTGCTTCCTTCCCAAATTCTCAGTAAAAAAAATCCCCATGCAGAGAGAAAGATTACCAACTCCTGCCTTGCTGGGAAGCTTGTGCACTATAAAGCACGGAGAAGAGGCAATACCCTTGTCTCTGCCTGGCACCTCACGTCATGCCGACTTTGGTGTGGGATTTTTCATTCTCTTCCTTTTTTTTTTTTTTTTTTCCCTGCACTGTCCTGAGAAAGTACATACACCTCATCCAGAGACAAGAGAGTGGGAAACTATCACCTCTACCAAGGAAGAGTTAAAACTCTTGTCTGCCTGATAAAAGGATGTGTGCTAAAGCCAAGATGCATTTCACCAAGTGAGGGACATTTATAGGAACAGCAACACTTGCTTCTTCACATTTAGGTTTGCAGTTTTGTGTAGGGTGGCTGCAGTTTTCTGAGATTGACAGGTTGCTTGGTGTTTATCGTTAATTATTAACATTAATTTATTGTTAATTATCATGTTGTTATTGCTGTGGTACTGCGTTGGTACTAAAGGGATGGGCAGAATCCATTTGTATGAGTAAAAGCATAGGCTTGTCCTAAGGAACTGTAGGAAGGCTTTTTCAAAAAGTTAAAATAGTAATGAAAAAAATCCTCACCAGTTTTAAATTATTTCTCGCTATCAATGCATTTTAATGGATTTCCCTGCACTAGCCATAACATTTATTTTTCCCAATAGTTTTCAGTAGTTCTGGGAACTGTTTTTCACAGAAATGTCTAATTATTATCATTGGTAATTAAATTTATTTATTGTGTTTTGCTGTTGCTGAAGGAGCTCTTCATGCCTTTGATATACTTTCTTGTACACTCTCACCGAAAATGAATGGAGGTATAAGTAAATTCCAAAAAAATCGTCGATGTTGACATTGTTTCTTTTTCATAAGGCAATTTGTAACCATCTCTGATTTTTGTCCAGTTTAAACCTTATTTCGTTTATTTTCTATTTTGTAGTTTTTGAACACACCTTTTTTTTTTTTTGCCTTTGTGTCCTCTATGCCCTCCTCCTTTTTTTTAAATTCATTCCTATCCACAAATTGTCATTTGTATTCTGATAACTTTTCAAGAAATCTTGGAAAGCATCAGCTCCAGACTTGTCCTTTGCCTCTTTAGCCAAAATTTGTTATTTCCCTGTAGCAATTTGAAAAAAATGGGTGCAGTGGAAAAAGAGAAGGTGAAATGAACAAGAGGGAAAGAATTTTCTACCCCAAATGAAACAATATTTTTGGTTGCAAAATATGGGAAAAAAAAAAAGGAAAGAGAATTTTAAAACTTTCAGTTCTGATGGAAAAATAATTGAAGTTTTGAACAAACAGAAGCGTATTTGCAGAAAGGTGAGATTCTGAGATGGGTAGAAAAAGCAAAAGCAGAGGGAATTTTGGAGGATAAAGAAAAGCTGTAAGTGGCAATTTTTTATTTTTTTTTTTTTTTTTAAGCGCTTGCTTTCTGCCCTTTTTTCACAGAGCGTTAGGACACACAAGGGGTTAAAGGTCCAGGAAGAGAGCTAGGGAAGAAAAATCCCTCTGTTAATTGATCTGCCTGTCTGGTGACGAGGGCCAGCTGAAGCTTGTCAGAAACTGTATGAGCTGAATCAAGCTTGGGGCCCTAAGTAAAATACAGACACCTGGAGCGAGGAGGGGCTGGCTCGCACTGCCGCAGCTATTTAGTTGTTCTTTTAATGTAGGCAGGGAAGGGAAAGGGTCAAGCAGCGCTGAGCCCGGGCTTGAGAGATGTCAAATAGTTTTTCCACTGAAAAGAAACAAGGCTAAAGCCTGTTAATGGCATCTAATGCTATTATTGTGAAAGTCTGTGTGTGTACTCGAGGGCTTGCTGGTGTATGTTGGAGGCACGTTTTGGCAATTGAGGAGGCATTGTTGTTTGATAGCCTTACCCATAGGCATGTCTGCTGGGCAGGCAGCAGTGGAAATTCACAGTGAAATCGGCACAACTCGATTTCGGTTCACGCTGCTCAGGGCAGTGTGCTCAGAGGGGATCCTCCTGCCCCCGCTTCCCTTTCCAAAGGGTGAAGTGATCCAGAGTACATCCCGAAAAACATTTTTCTTTCTCCCTGCTCTTGGTTCTGCCTCCAGACGCCTCTGCCGATGCAATCTGGCTGGGATTCTGCATGCCACTTTGTTTGACCCTGATGACATAAGTTGACGCATGTACTTTTGAACCTCCCCAAGAATGAATAATATCCCTGCAATAAAATGAAATCCTAGCATTTTTAACCCCCCAAGCCCCTGTGATTGTTGGGGCTGGGCATGTCAAATGGTGGAGGCCTGAAATGGAAGTGGATAGATTTCAACCCCCCAAACAAACAAGCCATTGAGACCTGGCACCAGCCCACTTTTCCCCTGATACCTGTGATGAGCACGTTTGAAACACTGAAAGCTTTTTCTTTTTTTTCATGGTCAGTGGGAGGAGAGAGAGGGGACTAAAGGAGGTGAAAAAGAGCAAGAGAGACTTGTGGCTTCAGATTTTAAAGGTGGCAAGTACCCCAGGAAATCTCAGGGGGCTGGGGGAGGCTGGCTGGAACTAAAGCTGCGAACCATCAGGGTTGCTTTGATTCTCTTGTGTTAGGTATAACTTAAAATAGGTCCTTCCCTCCCCTTTGTCCTGAGTTCCCAAAATACTACACTTCAATTAGAGATGGGCCTCAAGGTTACACCAAGTTCAGGCTTCCGCCGATTTTAGTGAGGTCAAACCCAGAACTTTATTTGGGGATTTCTATGCTTTTTGAAGACTTCCGTACACCTGGCTGAGCCCAGGCCATATAAAGGAGGACACAAGACACAAATGAACTGCATCATCATTATTAATGTAAGATCTTAAGCCTCAGTTATGCCATTCCTGCAGCTCTCCCATTTGGTGTCCAGACATGCCAAGAGCAGACCACAAGGAGTCGTGAGCAGAGCCCTTTTCTCCGAGAGAAGCTGCCAAGCTTCTCCTTAAAGTCCTTAAACCCTGACAAGGCACTGTGAAATACCGAAATGGTCTTTTTCTGGAGGAGGATTGTACTTAAATCAGGATGCAGGGATTGTATTTGGTTGAACCAGCGTGATAACTCTGCATGGCTGAAATAGAAACTGCCAGTATTTATTTGTGTGTACTATTTGTTGGATGCCATGAATCCTTTTTTCCTCTGGACTTCTAGTACTATTCACATTGATAATGGAATAGAAGGTTTTCCTAAACATAGGAAATCTACATATTTATATTTAAATATTGCGTTGAGAATGGCAGGGACAAATAAACACATGTGTTAGAAGGAGATTAGGTCTCTCTTTGATTAGATCATTGTTTTAATTTAAAAGAAAATCAGGTTTCATTTTTTTTAATTTGTTTAAAATGATAAGACTACCTTGAATCTGTCTTTCACACTTCAATTTTGTTTTGTTTCTTGAAGAGAGGCACTGAGGAGGACTGATTGCAGTTATTCTTGACATTTTAAATGGCCATCCTTTTCCTCTTGGATATGGTACCCAGATGTATAGTTAGAAAGTTAAAGTGGCTCAGCTAAAGATAAGGATGCTGTGAACTTCGGTTTTACAACTCCTGCCTTGGCCTCCCAGCCCAGCTGATTTAGTAGGGATGAGCTTGCCCAGCTCACAGAAATTCAGCCTGGGGTGTTGCGGGGGGAGGAAAAGGAGAGGGGGGTGGGTGGAAAAATAACAGCACTCCACAGACCTCTGCTCCAAATGCACGTGGAAAACTGCTTGGCCGGAATGTCGAGAGCAATCCTGGGCTCTGCAGCCTCAACCCCAACCCAGGGGCCTGGGGGAGCTGCCCACGGTGAGGGAGGCTGAGCCTGAGCAGTGCTATGGGCAGGAGCTGGGCTTGCCTGGCTGGAGAAATACAGGAGATGGAAAGATAATAAAAGGAAAGCGTGGGGGAACAGATTTGCTTGAGCAGAATATTTTAGCTTAATAAAAAAAAAAAAAAAAAAGAATAAAATGATAAATCCGCAGACAGCTCGCTCCTCTAAGATTTCGGTCCTCTGTATGAGACTGGTGAAATTTATACAAGAGAGAGAGACAAGGAAAGAAATTGTTTATTTGTTTGTTTGCCTTTATAAAACCCATTTGGGAGGAACATCAACAAATATACCATACATCAGTTATCTGCCTTATACCAGTTACACTGATGCTGGAGACATCTTTTGTTAGAAATTAATGTATGTAATAAAGTTTTACATTTTTCATATGTTTTGAAGTATGTGGGTCATAATTCTTTTGACTGCATAATTACTTTTTCTACACAAGAAAAATGAGGTGCTTAGTCCTAAGTAAATAACCTCAAAACAAACCAAGAAAAAACAGTTGCATCTTTTTTATCTTCTGGGTTTTGCACAATAAATATTTTGTTAGAAACTTTAAAAAAATAGTTATATATTCTCGATATAATTTCACTTAAAAAAAAAAAGAGACCCTCTAGAATCACATTAAAAATACACTGAAGTTAGAGAGGAAAAGAAATGTATCATTTTGTGACATTTTTAGGTGCAGGTGAAAATAGTACTTACTGGAAGGGTTTGCCTGGTTAATCATTTTAGGTTTTCCTCTCTTCACTTCTGGACCATCAAGAAGCTTCAGTAAATGAATTTCACTTGGTCCAAGGACATTTAGTGCTCTTGCTGCTCTGCCTCCATTCCCTTTAACTGAGCCTGAAGCCATGGCTGAAGAGCCAGGGTGCTGTGCAGACACATGGGAAGGACAGTCCAGTTGAACCAGCAGGCAAAAAACTCCCTCTGCAAATCAGACTGCCTTGATTTTGATTGCTAATGGCAGACATTGGTGTGATAACCCCCAAAAAATAAGTCTGGCTTATATATCATACCAATATAATAGAAGGTGTTGTGCTGTGGTGTTTTTTGCCTAATTCAGGACCCTTTTTGTTTGTTGACATGTTTTTTCTAAATTTTCTGGATTTTTTTTTTATGTTCGGTTTATGAACCATTTTTTGTTTTGTTTTTTTTTTTCCCTTGAGCACCAGAAACTTTTTAGAAGACTTTTAAAGAAAAAAAGGATTTACAGAGATGGCAGCAGCAGCAGCTTAGGTTCCCCAACCAGTAAACAACTGCAAATATGGGGTGCAAGTGGTTGCTCTGGCCATGTACCACTGGCAGCAACTCAGTCCCTGAAGGAAAAGAGCCCTGGAAAAGGTCATAACCAGTTTGCCATTTCTAATCCTTAAGCACCAAACTAATGTCAACTCAGGGTCATGTAAATACAGATAGGAAAAGGGGAGGAAGGAATGCTTCAGGGGGAAAAAAAAATCATCCAGATATGGGGTTTTTGAAACCGAATTGAAATAAGCTACTCTTCCTCAGAAATCAGGGAGTCGCACCGGGTTTGGCGCTGGCTTAAATAAATCAATTAAAGTACTGATTTAAGTTAAACCAATATGCTAGCAAGGCCTTAGGTTTTCATCTTCTGAAGACTTATGTGCATGCTTGGCTGAACAGTGGGAGTGATTATCTGTATAATTCATGGTAGGAATTCGGCCCTATTATTTAAGGATTCGGCTTTAGGATATACTCTGTATTTGCAGATTTTTGCCTCTGTACGGGGCTTCTGTGGATTTGGAGCCACTTTCTCTGGGTAAAATGTATTTCCAGCTCCTCCACCCAGCCCTTTATTATGCTCCCATGGTCGTGGCTGTTGTCTCTTCCTCATCTGCATGGATTGCACTGCTGGTGCTGGTGAGGGATGTGCCACTTCTGCAGAGCCAGGACGTGTTTTATAAATATGTAAATAAAATTTACCTTCTTTTGCTGACCCCTTGAAGGGCCATTTTTGGCCTGCAGCAAATATTTATGTGCGAGCTGTAAACCCCTGAAACTGAGGGGTTATAGTGGAAATGCTGACAGAGTATTAAGAGACCTTTAACCCTTGGTTTAGCTGGCCCTGCTATAATTACAGGTCTGTCTGTTATTTTCAATAGCACTCGTCATGACCTTGCCTCTATTTTTTAATTATAGTAGAAGTTGTGAAGGGAATTATTACTAAGTTGGGGGTTCCCCCTCTCTCTGAATTCAATCTTTATTAAACATGTAAAGCGCTGAAGAGGCAGGATTGGGCTAATAGCCTTTTCCCTCCCTTTCCCTCCCTCCTTTCTGGACTGTGGTTCAAGTTGTGCATAAGCCCTGAGTAAAAGCCCTGTGATTTGAGCCTCCCAAGTCCCCTGTGAGCACTGAAACTGGCTGTACAATAAGAATCAAAGGTTAATGAACAAGGGGAAAAAAAAAAAGTTGACATTTTATTTGGTAATGATTCTGGTGCATGAAATCTGAATGGAAAAGATGAGATCCAGGAGAAGGTCGCTTTTCTTTTTTCTGCTTTCCCTCCCTTTTTTTTTATTTCTTCCAAAACCCCCGTGTCTGGAGGAGGCAGGTCCCATCAAACCCCAGAAATGTCTGTTTAGGAACATTTGTGCTCACAAACAAGCTTGCAGCTCAAGGAGACCAGCTGGAATACATTTTTCAAGCAGGACTGTCAGTCCCTGCTCTGACTCCCCCCTACTCTGGGGAGGGAGGGAACTCACTGGGGCAATGATACCCAGCCCCTCTCACTGCTGACCCACAGCAGTTCAGCGAGCTGCTGAAGGTGGAAAAATGCCCCGTTCTCATCAGCTGTGCAATGTCCCTCTGGGCTTTCACACTTGGCCCCTGCAGAAGTTCCCTCAGCCTCGATTGCCCGAACTTAATGAGGCTGAAGAAGCTGCCCACTGAGTCTGCAGTGTGCAGGGAATCCCCAAGGAATGGGGGATTTTACAACTTGGTGTGCCGTTGCTAAAGGGATGATGGAGGGATGTGTGTTTCCCTGGAGGGTGAACAATTCCCAGGAGCCTTTCCTTTCCTTTCCTTTCCTTTCCTTTCCTTTCCTTTCCTTTCCTTTCCTTTCCTTTCCTTTCCTTTCCTTTCCTTTCCTTTCCTTTCCTTTCCTTTCCTTTCCTTTCCTTTCCTTTCCTTTCCTTTCCTTCCCTTCCCTTCCCTTCCCTTCCCTTCCCTTCCCTTCCCTTCCCTTCCCTTCCCTTCCCTTCCCTTCCCTTCCCTTCCCTTCCCTTCCCTTCCCTTCCCTTCCCTTCCCTTCCCTTCCCTTCCCTTCCCTTCCCTTCCCTTTAAACATGGTACTTATTGTTGTTGAAGGCAGTTTACTTGTGGTTTTTTTTTAATAAATAAAATGTTCAAAACCAGTTGTTTCCTTCTTGAAGGCAGGTATTTACCCTTCTGCAATAATTTGTATATTCCCTAAATGCTATAGGGATATTCTTCTCCGTAACTCTGGCTAAAAGAGAGTGTAAGGAAGGAAACCACTGGCTGTGTGTTAGAGCAGGTCAGGAAAGGGGCAAGTTGATTTATGCTGTGCCCTGGAAATCTCCACAGAGGTGACAGCAGCACCCATCCCCAATATCACCATGGGACTCTCCTGAGACATGCATGGTTAGAGTAGTGGAGGGGCTACATACAGCCTGGAGAAAGGGAGATCCTCCACCCTAAAGCTTTTGGGATGAGCGTTGGCTTTTCTTGTCGTGGGGCTGACCTAAACTCTGCATTTTGCATCTGCAAACCCCCTGACACTGAAAGGAGGCAAGCAGAGAGAAAAGTCACAGGTTTTGTGTAAAAAAAGTGTGTAGGAAGAGCAGAACAGACCTTTGCATTGCAGCACAGGCATGTTAAAAACAAGAGGATGGCAAGAGATGTACTTCAAGGCAGGAATTTTCCTGGGATCCTCTGGCTTCCTGCTCATATCCTCAAAATGAGCCCCAGGAAGGGCACAGGCTTTGTGTTGGTCCCCATCCCCCTGGGGAAGGGGACCTTGGCTGTTCCTTCAGTATCTCCCCATCAGATCCACCAACTGAACCTGTGGAGCAGTTTGGGTATTTTCTTTTTTAATGGGAGTGATGGATTGGCCTTCAGTGGCTGAATGACCTTTCTGTTCCAGCCTAGGCAGCTGCAGAGGGCTTGAGAAACACGACTGGATCAGGCCCTTAGGAAATGCTTTCACTAAAGCACTTCATGCACTACATTCAGGGGAGCTCATGAATCACTGGGCCTTGCAGATAACTTCACCCTTAAAATATAGGCGATTATATTCATTTTAATATTTACCCAGGTAGGATGGAGAGCGCGTGGCCGTGAGCAATGGCTTGTCTGCGTTGTTTAGAGATGAGTGATTAGAGCTGCTGTGCTGAGGGCTGTGGGATGGGGACCAAACTGGCTGGATATTTATTTACATGGCTCAGTGGGTGAAACCGAGTTGGAGGCATAACTTAGAGGTGTTATTCTTTTTCTCCCCTCTCCAGTCCCCATGCCCACCCCCCAAAAAAAGCAGTTTTGGAGTATCTGTGGCTACTTCCTGCTGTATCTTCACACCACTCATTTTGAACACCGTATTTCTTTATTGATGTGAAAGGAAAATGAAATTAGCAAAAGCTGGCACAGGTAATTAATATTGTGTGAGCGAGAGAGGAAGAACACTTTTTAAATGGGCTTGCATTACATTCATAAATCTGTTCTGTGGCGTTCACTGCTTGTAGCAATAGCTAAGGATGCTCACCTGCCCCTCATCTTCCATCACATACCCCTGGCTGCCTTCTCTAGTTTGATGATGTTGAGTGTTTTACCTTGAATAATTTAGACCTTAAATTAAGTGTTTACACTTAAGTATTGCTGATATGCAATTATCAGTAAAAGAAACATCTCCTTGTTGAGATCAAATGTGTGAGATTTTTTCTGGGGAAGGTGAGAATTTTGAGAGACAAAATTTTACAGTGAAGTTACCTCTGTGGGTTTAACCAATCTTGTCAGTGCTTTCCCAGAATATTTTCTCCTGCTTTAAAGTGTACATTGTCATTATTGAAAGCAGGACTGAAAGTAAGTCATTATTCTAAGATTTAAAAAAAAAAAAACAAAAAAAAAAACAAAAACTTTTTTTTTCCATAGGCCTTTAGATTTTAGGCTACTGAAAAACGTGTAAAGTGTGTGAACATGTAAACCCTTGGCTCCAAAATCAAAACAGCATTCCTGTTCCCAAATTGGTTATGAGAGTGGGTTTCCACTTTTCCACTTGTTTCAATCAAATCAATAAGTTGCCTGTACACTATCATTTTAGCTTTTAAGGTGGAAAGAATTGTAAGGGAAGTGTGGCATAGAAAGGTTAAGCTTAAGTATGTGGCACAAAAAAGAAAACACTGAACTGGGACTGGAGTCTCACCAAGCATTGGGTTGTTTTGGTGCTATTTTACACCCAGCTCTTCTTTTGAAGAGTTAAGATGCTGACTAGCAGGTTGCTATTTTCATATCTGTCCAAAACACATGGACTTACGTTTACAAATTACTCACAGGTACGTCCTTGCTATGAGCCAGTGTTTGTTTCCTTGTTTCCTGGAATGTTGACAGTTGGGTAGGTAGGCTCCATTGCTATGGCTATTCCCTCTGTGTCTTTCCTTTTAAAAGGTATTTTGGCTTTATTGTGAGTACCTTCACAAAGCTGGAGAACTAAGCAGAGGAAAGCATGAACTCTACATGTCTCTGAGGTAGCTGCCCTGTGGTGGGATGACCAGGGGATAACTTAGCCAGGTTGCTTCCTTTCCACATCCTACTGTTCTTTTGATCTAAGTGCTCCTTCTGCCCTTTCCACTTTCCTTAGCATATCAGGACTGGTGTGGATATACGTGTACATAGAATAATACTGAACCCTTTTGCTGTTTTTAGGTCTATTAAGCCCTAAATCAAGACGAGTCGTACTTGACAGTGGGTCCTTGCCTTGCCTTGCCTTGCCTTGCCTTGCCTTGCCTTGCCTTGCCTTGCCTTGCCTTGCCTTGCCTTGCCTTGCCTTGCCTTGCCTTGCCTTGCCTTGCCTTCCCATCCCTTCCCATCTGTTGCTATTAAACATGGTACTTACTGTTGTTGAAGGCAGTTTATTTGGGTTTTTATTACTAAATAAAATGTTCAAAACCAGTTGTTTCCTTCCTGAAGGCAGATATTTACCCTTCTGCAATAATTTGTATATTCCCTAAATGCCATGGGGATATTCTTCTCCCTAACTCTGGCTAAAACAAAATGCAAGGGAAGGAAACCACTGGCTGTACGTTAGAGCAGGTCAGGAAAGGGGCAAGTTGATTTATGCTTCCAAATGATCCAATGCCATGAAGCATTTGAAGGCACACTAGCTTGCAAGGATGTGAGGAGCCCTCAGTTGCCACTGGCAGGCACAGCAGAGCAGCTGCCCCCACGCTGGCCTGGGGAGGAGGCTGCAATCCACTGCCCACACCACCCTGCACAGAGAGATGCTGCTGGTCCCAGTGCAAAAGCCAGGACTCAGGGGAACTCATGCTTTCAAGTCATTTATCTGCTTCCTGAAGTCCTACATGATCTATCCCGAGTGCCAAAGTAAATGAACAAATCACATTTTTAATGTTTTGCTCATTTTGTTTGATAGATTGCCAAGAGAGAAATTTCAAGGAGTCTACAAGTCATTCAGGTGAAAGAGTGACTTTCTGCTGTGTTTTTCATGTGAGTAAAATGCAGATCTGTAAAGGATTAGGAGTCTTTATTCAGAGTTTGAACTTTAACATTCCTCAAGCCTCGAATTTTTAATCTTCAAAAGAAAGTAGTCATTTCATGGCGAGTTATGAAATGTGAATTATTTATTCCACCAGTAAATATGTAATTAGGCATATTTTGAAAATCTGTAATTAATCCCTCACCCCTTAAACCCATAAGAAATGCTAATATGCCTCTGAGGTAAGGCAGGTTTCTATAAAGGGCATTATGTAAGCTGTTCTGATCTGTTGTATAATTATGTTTGCTGTCTGTAGTGGAAAAAAGAAATCCTAGTGAGAATTTGTTGTGGAGGAAAGGGAAGAAAGGGAAGAGAAAGCTTCACTCCTCACTGAGCAGGAGGCAATTATTAAATGGCAATATATCCAAACCTTTTCATTTTGGTTGGATTGGGTTTCAAAGGGTGCGGTGCACGCATTGGGCAAGAAAATCAAAGCTGCTTGTTTTATTCCTACAAGATGCAGCAAACTATCAGCCCTGCCTCAATAACCCCATGGCCAAGGAGCTATTATGGCCTGGCCTCACCCACAGTTGAGCACAACTGTTGTTACCCTTTTATCCTCTTGTTCCAGTATCTTCCCCAGTGGATTTTTCCTAAAAAAAAACCCAAAACCAGGGAGGTCTGCAATCCAAGCAGTATCTTTTGAATCATGTTCACTTTTTAGTTTTTCGTCGTGATAGCACAGTATAAAGAAATATGACCAAAAATAAATATATTTATATTTTACACATACATGAAATATGACTTTCTGGCTTGCTTTTATCCAGCAAGGAAATCTGTTGAAAAGAAAGTTTATCTGACTAATTTTACCATTGTGGAAAGCCCCAGAGCAGATTGCTGAGTTCAAACATGGTTTCAGTTTGAAGTGACTAGACATATTTTAAGAACCTTTCACTAACAGCAAGCTCCAGAGCTCTGTCACTTTGGTGTAAGAGTCTCTTGCTAACATTTTAACTTCATTGAGAGGACAGGGACAACCTCCTTCTCGAGCTGATGAAAGCCATTTTGGTCAAAATTGGGCATTTTGGCACTTAGGGTTGGACTTGGGGGGCTCCACAAGGGGCCTGTACACATCAGAAAAGATTATATCAATTTTCTCACAAAACAAGCAGACAAACTCATGCAGATATGTTCATTGGTGATTAGTGAGTACAGCCACCTGACTACAACCTCAGAAGAAGTAAGCTGCTGTTTTCCAAAACAGAGTAACTGGAAAAAGATCTTCTGTATTATGTGGACTCTTTTCAATAATTAACCATTCTCAAAGTCCTAATTACTGAGCTAATCAGTTCATTATTATCCTCTCTCCCACCAGTGGTGGTGTGTGGGAATTGTATCTCCTTTTTCTCCATACAACTTTTTGCTTTTTTTTTCCCCAAGGCAAAAACCTTAGGCCAAACCTGTGGCCTCAAAATTATTTGGCTTTCAAGGCTCTCTGAAGGAGACACCTTTAAATGTGTGCTGAACTTGTCCATCACACTCAGGAGCAGGCAGCATCTGCTAACTCTGTGCTTGATGAAGAAAGTCAAGCAGAATTTGGGCACCAATAAAGCAGATGTACAGCTCTTTCTCTTCTGAAATGTAGGCAGCTTCATGTTATAAAGGCTGCAGCTCCTAAAACAGTGCTGTAAGAAGAAAGTGCCTGTGGAAGCTAAAAAATACCCATCAGGCTGCTCCTCAACAGGAACTTCTGCCTCAGTCAATGACAGTCAATGGTGGAGCACCACTGAAGTGAAGGTGGCTTTTTGTAGTCTGGATTACTTTAAAGCAATGAGAAATGCAGTGTTCTGTAGAAGCTGTTGACCTCCTGGTGAATTTGTCATGGGTATTTTAATCTTTATTAAAGACCTTGGAGATGTGAGATGATGTGAGGATCTCAGCTTTTGTCAGAATCAAGCAAGTGTAGCAACAGGGAAGATGCTGCTTCACTGGGGAGACAGTCTGTGAAAATATACCCAGCTCCGCTGTGTTTTTTCTTCTGAAAGCCTTTAATGCTTAGGCACTCTCTTAGGAGAAAAAAAAAAAGGGGGCATTTCCAGGGAGTCATTTATGCCACCTTAAATAGATGTGTTGGCTTTTCCATACCCATTAGCCCACAGCAAATGACAAGACATCTAATTTTCTGGTGCATGAATAGTTGACTGAAGTGAATAGAAGCCCAGGTCAAGCTCTGAGAGAACCTAGCCCAGATGGCAATTACAAAGAGCTTCATATGTATCATTGAAATTTTATTATTTTAAAGTCCAGATGATAATTCCTGGGGTCCTAAATGATGAGTATTCAGCGCTGGTGTTTGGCAAAGCTACGTCTGCTTATTTTTGTTTCAATTACACATAAGTCAAAAATAGTCTTGTTTGTATTTTAAGGCACAGCAAAGAGGGAGTATAAATTCCCATAATGTGAGCTTTTCAATGAGGTTTCATTTAACTTTTCAGTTCGTTTTGTAAAGTGAATTTACAATAGAAGTGCTGCCAGTGGACATTATAACCAAAAGTATGCTGGCTTCAGCAACAGAGAGATAAACCTCTCCTCAGATGGTGCTTTTGGTGCAGAGAAGTGTCTGTGTCAACAAAACAATCCTCAAAAATGTAAAGCACTGCTGCAAAGAGGAAGGGAATAATCAGATCTCCAAGCCTCTTGAAGATAGGACAAGAAGTAATGAGCTTAAATTGCAGTAAGAAAGATTCAGGTTAAAACCCTCTTGTGATAAGAACAGCGATGCACTGCAAGACACTGCCTGGGGAGGTGGCAGCATTTCCAGCACTGGAGGCCTTAAAACCCCAAAGATAAGCATTCTGTCGGGAGTGACACGGGTGCCACAGGCCAGGGACAGCACTATTTACCTCTGGAAACCCCCTCCAGCTCTTCGAGGTGATGACTTTTCAGGGTTATGCACTTTGGGATGGTCGGTGACGCGAAGCTCTGGCAGAGCTGTGCCTGTTGGAGATTTTCATCTGTGATAGACCCTCCACGTCCTTAGGTCTGGGGAGGTCTAAAGGATGGGTGAGTGTGTTGGGAGGAAATGAGAAAGGAGCACATTAGCATGCCTAGCTTCAGGAAAGAACAATTTAGGCAAAGTGGGTGCCACGAAGTCCAAGTCCTTCGAGGGACCCTCTCCTTGTTTTTCACTCTCAGGGTCCATCACTGTCCAGCTTTCTTTTTGGCCACAGGTATCCCTGAGTGAAAAAGCAGGAGAGTTGGAGTGCTTCATTTGCACTGTTCAGCAAAACAGAATATTGCCAAAACCTTGAGGAGAGGGGGAAAAAGGGGGGAAATGCAGTGGAAGGAGAAAGGAAATGGAAGTATCAGGAGCCTTTAGAGGGCAGTAAGAATCCTTGGAGGGGAATAATTAGGGGAAAAAAAAAAAAAAAGGCTGTAGTGGATGAGAGATGTAAATGTTCCAGGATTTTGGCTGACAAACCTCCTGACCACACTGAACTTCCCAGGTATTTTTTATACCTGACTGATTTCTAATAATGCCCCTGAACAGAGCTTTTGCTGATAAGCTCAGGTGAATAGCAGTGGTATGACAAATATGTTTCTGCTTGGCCCCTGCCAAGATATTAGTGGAAATTCGGTGTTATCTGTCCTTTACACTCAGGATGGCGTGATCTGCTTTTATGGTATAAATATAAGGAGTCAGTAAAACAAATGAAGCCCAAAAACCTTGAAATGCTACCAGGTGCTTTCCTGCTCCACTAAATGGTTCATCCCTGAGGAAAGAAGCTGATTCCTGGTCCCAGTATGTAAATTTGTGTAGGGATTCATCCACATTTCTGTGTTATGCAGAAGTGAATGAAGTGAATAGAAGCCCAGGTCAAGCTCTGAGAGAACCTAGCCCAGATGGCAATTACAAAGAGCTTCATATGTATCATTGAAATTTTATTATTTTAAAGTCCAGAGGATAATTCCTGGGGTCCTAAATGATGAGTATTCAGCGCTGGTGTTTGGCAAAGCTACGTCTGCTTATTTTTGTTTCAATTACACATAAGTCAAAAATAGTCTTCATGAAGGAAGAGCTGGGATGAGCCCATGCCCCCGCTGCTCCAGAGGCTGCTGTCACCACCACAGTCCCACTCTCAGTGTTAACTTCCTTAAAAAAAAACCTCTTTGATTCCCAGGCAAGCTGGGAATTTGCTCCACGTGAGCAAATCATCTCTAAATTTTGCCTCTTCACACCGCAAGGAAAACTCCCAATTTTATTTGCCAAGGGTTTCTCAAGGCAGTGTCCCCCACCCTATCAAAAGATGCTCTTACATCGTCACTCATTAGACATTTCCTGCATGATCACTCCATTGTGCCATTGCATTCCAGCTTTCTGCGTTGAGCTGCTCACAGTAAAATTGCTTTTACACTGATGTGACTGCACGGGGCAGAGTAATGTGCTGCTGCACATAAACTCTTGCCTTGCCAACTGGTCCTAGTTAGTTGGTTTGAGTGGAAAACCGTGGGAGAGGTTTGAAGTGAGAGGGCATGCAAGTCCAAAGCCAGGACCTATCATGAAGTTAGCTGCTCTCCTAGCTCTCCTAAGCATGCTACATACAATTACTCCACTGCATTTTTAATTATGTTTGTTTCCCTCCTCGCAGTGCCCACCCCTTACGTCCCTTCCTCAACGTACACAAGCACCCCAGCACCGTCCACGTTTATAATTAGAGGAGATAAAGTTATAACATTCCCCAGGCAAAACTGCATTTTAACAACTGTGCTAATGTGGAAAACAACTTGTGCAGAATAAATATGCCCTACAATTAGCGGCACGCCGGCATTTTTCATGGTTACCTTACGTACAAATAAACCCCGAGCCGCTGACATTTTTTTTCCTCAGGGCTTTTTCATCTCCGCCGCCCCCAAAACTGCAGACAGATCTGTTGTAAGTAACACTATCGCCACGGTAGAGTTTTGAAAGCCCATTATTATTTAAAAAAAATAAAAAAAAAATAAAATTCATCTGCTTTTTGCATCTGCATAGCTCGGGGCTGGGCCGGTGGGGCTGATATTGTCTGTGTGATGAAGCATGGGCGCGTCCCGGGCTCCCCCAAGCCTATCATTTGGCTGAGGCTAACAGGAGGTGACTGGGCAAAGCCGTTTCACCTGAGGGTGGGCCGGGTCACAGGTCACTTGTAATAGCTTCTCCCTGCATCTCCAGACCTGTAAATGAGACCAGAGCCTGGCTCACTCCACTACACTTTCTTTGTCTTAGGCGGATGCTCTAATCAAACAAATTGCCCGGCCCGTGATCACGGCCGCTGAGCCAGGGATGGTTTTGCAGACGTTTGTCTGGAGCCCTCAAAGCCCCCTCGACCGTGCAGAGCTGCTTGGAAAGAAAGGGGGCTGATGTTTTTTTTCACCAAAGGTAATAAAAAGATTGTGGTCACTGGGCTAAGCTGGCCTCAGAAAAAAAAAAAAAAAAAAAAAAAAGATTAAATAATCCCCAGAGACACCGTGGGACACAGAAGGACACATGCAGCTCAGAAAAGGTCATGTATAGGAAATAATGAAGGTTCTGGCTGCCCCCAGTGTGGGGGCACACAGGCTGTGGCTCTGTGCCCCCAGCACATCTCTGTAAAGCCTAAATGCTACATCAGTAAAAGAGTAGGTGCACCTTACCTCTGGGTGGGATTACTCTCTGCTTGGGGTTTTATTTTTTTTTCTTTTTTTAAAGGGAAAAAGACTGAGATGGGCAAAAACCTCATGGGAATAAGGTGAGCCCAACCATAAATAACTGGGCTCATCCAGCACCAATGGAGAAAAGCATACAGGCGTGGTTTGTTTATTGTAAAAGTCAGCCTTAGGCAAAGGATTTAAAACTGATCAGCCTGCTGCAAACATATTATATTAGTCTTGTATTTATTTATTGCACAGTCCTTTAGTTTTATTTATTGACTGTCATTTCCTACTGTACTGCAGGCAGTGCTGTCACTGTATTTTCTTAAAACTTCCACAATAAATTTGTAAACATTAAAAAAATCCCAGCCATCCCATATTTTTATCCAGTGTTTTCCAGATAGTTTGGCTTTTGTAGAAGTAATGTCAGTTGTTTACTTGATTCTGACTCAAAGAAAAAAAAAAAATCCAAACCACCACCCTAGGTACTTTCTAGTTTCAGATGTTTTGTGTGATTGTAAAAGGGAAAGAAACCAGTTTTGACTGAGAGAATGAGCTACTGCAAACAATCTGTTGCTAATATAGTCTAATTGCTAGTGATATTTTGAGAAAACAATTAAATTGGAAGTGGGGTTACTTTGGTGTTTATTGTCTGTGACAGCTTCTTTTGGAAACAGGCTCAAGGGCTGCCGAACTGAGGCTGTGATGATGTGTGAATAATACTTATCATCAATACAGAGCCAGCCAGCCAAGCAGGGAGTTACAGAACGGGCAAACTCACCTGTCAGACACGTCAGGATGGGCAGGGAGCTGTTCCATGGTCACAGGTGGGTCCTTCCACTTACCTGCATTTGCACCCTGCAGCATCAACGCCCTTTAATTGCCCTGGGAATTGGTGGGGGGAGATGCTTGGGTGCCTCCTGGGTTTGACCTAAAAAGTCTGCATGAATTTGGCTGTTTGGAGGGAAAGGTAACCACATACTGGAAGAAATACATTTGAGCCATCAGCCTAGCAGCTCAGGGGAAAAGTCTGGGCAAAATTCCCGTGGATTTTCCCGCATCCAGGATTTCACTGCTGGTTGTCACTGTGATTAGTTCAAGGTGTAAACAGACGTGCCCTCTGCAAGCAGAGATGCTGAAAAGAAGAGGTTGTCACCCCACCACCAGGCCTCCCACTACTTCTTTAACACCCTCTGGTGGAAAACACCTCCTGTCCCTCCCCACCAGCAAATCTGCTCACCTGGGTCCATCCAGCCCCACTTTGAACAGCTCCAGGCAACGCTCCGAAAACTTCTGCTGAGATGAAGCCATTCCTGTGCAACCCCCACCCAAAGGGTTTCAGCCATCACAAAGAGGTTGAAAGGGCATAAACCAGGTTGCCTTGAGGCTACCAAAATGGCTTTGTACAAGCCAGTGATACGGCTGGGTCAGCAGCATTTAATTGAGTTCTTGTCGTGCCATCACATAGAAATGGCATTAATGACAGTAATTCTCAGTTCAAAGAGGTCTTTGGAAATATGGGACGTTGTAAAATGGTTGCAATGGTTCAGCTACTGAACTTGGTACCACTGGAAGGGGTCATCACCAGCCCCAGCCCACAGCATCCTGGTCTTCAGCAAGTGCTGGGGGTTGTGCTGCTGCTCCTCAGTGTCCACAAGTCCAGGCATGGCAGAGAGGACTGTTTAACTCCAGCTGTGTATTGGTTGGTGAGCTGCAGAGTTTGCATTTACAAGCTTTTTTTTTTTTTTTTTTTATTGTGGCAGTAAGTCTGGGAAACACTTCTTTATATCTCCTATGAGAACACTAGTGCTCACAATATCTTCTGGCTCCAGAAGTTGGAGATTTAGGAAAAGCATCAGCTGCCATCTAAGTGGGAACAAAATCAGATGAAAGGTTTTGACAGTGAGAGACAGTGTCTCAGGAGCTCTCTCATTTTTGTCCTCTCTGCAGAACTGCTTGCATCAAGACCTTAAAACCCCTCTGTAAAAGCTGTTTGTGTGAGAGCAGATGGTATTTCATTGTCTTTTGCTACTGATCTTGAATTATCAGCCTTTATAATGAAAATGCCAATTCAGCCTTGACTGTTCTGCTATAACTCTACCAGGACCACTATAATGCACACACCATATATACTGAATATTTATTATGGTACTGTGCATATTATTTATTGTATATGCAGCATATTTTGTAGGTGAAAAATGATACCTTATCTAAGTCAATGAGCATAACCCAGAAAAATATGGCAGAGTAATCATGTGATTCATAATTGACATCTGCTCTCCAAAGACTTGGACAGAATCTGAATTTTCAGCATGCACTGGAAATGCTCTTCTGTTTGCTGGTCTGGGCATAACCATGCCACTTCTCTCTCCAGCAGCTCCATCAGTCTTCTGTATTTCCATAATTCCCTGGGTGCATAGAAAAGCTGGGCCAGGCACATGCTGAAAATATTTCAAGAAGTTGCAAAAAAAGTGCTGATGTTTTTCAGTGTCCAGAAATAAGACAAGGAAGCAGATTTTTTTTTTTTCTGTCCAAATGCTAATGAAGACCAGCCTGTGCTCATCCTCAGGGTTTTCATAGACTGACAGTGGAATTCTGTGTGCACATGTGTGTTCAGGTATGTGTGAGCACATCTTCTGCTCCAATTTCACCACTGTTGGCTATCAGCACACAGCCTGGATGTGGCCAGACCAGCAAAACCTCTGCAGCCTCACCCTTCTCCAGCACTGACTCTCTGGTTCAATCCTATGGTAAACCCCCATTTAATGAATGTGCTTTTTCTGGAATAGCATACAGGTTCTTTGCATGTGGTCGAGACAACATGTGGTCAAATTGCTGGGAAAAGAGGATTTGGGGTGTGGTGGTCAATGGTATTTTGTCACTTTTTTTGTCACTGCTCCTTCTGGTGATGAGAAGCTCATAGGGCAGTGGGTGGCCTGCATTCAGGTCCTCTTAATAGGTTGTCTCATCAGCCTAATTATTAACCAGATTTCCAGATGTATCAATGAACATCAGCATCGGTGAACAACTCCGGAGAGGAGAGGAGAGGAGAGGAGAGGAGAGGAGAGGAGAGGAGAGGAGAGGAGAGGAGAGGAGAGGAGAGGAGAGGAGAGGAGAGGTGCAGAAAAATCCACAGAAATTACATATTAGCTAAAGTTGTATCTGATCTACAGATTGAGTTTGTGGAGAATAGAAGGGCAGTGAAGCTGGAATTTGAGAAGTGGAGGTGTGGTGAAGCCCCCTCAGCTCAACAAGTACCACAGCTTGGGAAGTTTTCCTTTGGCCACTTCAATTTTTTCCTGCTTTTGTGGATTCCTTGGTGTCTGCCACTGCAGCTGGGAGGAATCTAGAACCTTTGCAGCCTGGCTGCGATGTGGCCTCCTTGCATGTGTGGGAGGGAGGGTGAGAGGAGGGAGAGGAGAGGATGAGGAAGGGTTTATCAGAATAAACAACAGAGATGTAGCAGGAGTTCTCGAACGAGCATCCAAATTGCATTATCGATGGCATCTAGAGACCAGCCCACGTCTTTATTGGTGCTGCTCTCACTGCAGGAACCTGGCCAAGTTTGTCTCAGCATTTGAGCTAGTCTTCCTTGTCAATGACTCTTTTTTTTTCTTTTTTTTTTCTTTTTTTTTTTTTTTGGACAGATTGTGCTCTGTTCCCAGCACACTTAAAAGCAATAGCTGAAGAGAACAGAGGCTTCAGCACTTTGATATGCAAAACCCAACAAATTTTATGTATCTGTGAGGGGAGCTAATCCTGCTCTCACTGAAGCCTTTTGGAAGATTCCCAGTGACTTTGCAGAGACTTTGAATTACGGCCAGCTTTTGCTTTTTTTTTTTTTTTTCTTCCCCTCTTGCAAGACATCAGGAATAAATATTTTAATTCAAAATGGCACTTGCAGTGCCTTGCAGGGCTGTGGGCTGGGACCCTGTCCCCAGCAGCCTCTGGCACTTTTCCCAGCAGCCAGAGCACGGCCCTTGGGCCAGCACAGCCACACCGGTGAGGTGCCAGAACATTGCAGGGCAAGGCCATCACCAGCTAGCAGACAGCCTGTTCTATGCATTCAAAGCTCACAAAAAATGTTTGTGGTTCAGCTGGCTCAGTTGATGCCTTGGGAAGGCTGACCTGGAGCTGAGACTGGACATAGCTAGAGAATAAAGTAGGGATTTATTGAAAGGCCTCGAGGATACACCTTGGGCAGGACAGGAACCTGGCCAGGGCTGCACCCAAAGTGGACCCAAAATGGTCACAAAAAATGGCAAATCAGTCACAAGGTATTACATTTTTATAAGTTTTGGCCCATTTGCGTATTGGGGTTTAATTCTCCAATTATAGCTTCAGGTTGTCAGGTCCCATCCTTCTTGTTCCTCCCTCCAGGCACTGTTGTTTGTGCTTTTGGGACTGAAAGTTGTTCTTGGTCCTCAGCAGGAACAGGATTTGTTTTGTCTACCTACTGTGTGAAGAGAGCTGACACTGGATATAAGGCTCAGAACTGCACCCCTAGGCAGCACAGAATCAGAAAAACATGAAAGCTGAAACTTAAGGCATCGCAGTGAGCTACCGAGGAGCCTCCATGCTATTTGCAATGTGCCTGATATGGAATGAGACATAAGAAGTAATTTTAGAGATAATTTTTAAATATTTCAGGTCCTCCTGCTGTCCCAGACCAATGGCAATAAAGCCAGCAATCAGTGCTTTATACCAAATCTGGTTGGATTATGCTGCCCTTGCTCAGGGGAAGTTGGTGGCTGAGAGGATGATGGCTTTTTACTGAGAGCAGGAGAGGAATAAGGCTTGTGAGTAGTGGCTGAAAAAAAAAACAAACAAACAAGCAAACAAACAAAAACCCAACCAAACAAAAAACCCCCACCAACTCTTCAAAAATTTGTTGAATTTTAATGCAAGCAGCTCATAATGTGTAAGAGGACTTGCTTGCATGTCTGGCCTGGGAGCTGTTGTGAGGGCTCATATCCTGTGTCATGGGACTCAGTGTGCCTTGGAACAGTGCTCAGGTAGTCAGTCATTTCATACACTCAGCATGTGCCCATACATATGGATAGGTAGAGACATGCAAGCACATTTATATATGTCTGTGTAAATCTGCATATACATATATGCATATATGTGTACATATATATTTATAGGCACAATGCATATTATTGAATATACATGCTATGCCTTTGTATGCATGCATACATATGCATATATGCTTAGGCTTCTGTGTATTTTTATAAGAAAAACAAAACATAAAAAAGAAAAAAAATATACGTAACTAGCTAACAAAGTATAATAAATGTACATATTTAAATACATCTTGAGCCTTTGCAAGTCTACAAAGGTATAGGTGAAACAGTTTCATGGATATTTCACCTATTCACATAATGCAGGATGAACCAGATCACATAGTGTTCATAGTGGATAATGGCTACAAAGCAAATCAGAGTAACCAAGTTTTTATTCTCCTCAAATATGGGTCAATTTAAAGAGACTGTGTCAGTCACGTTGTGAGCAGCCTCCCCAAGAGGAGTTCTACAAATGGTACTGGGAAATGCCCTTAGAGAGATGGTGTTTGGCTTTGAAAAGTGTCTGGGCTGCCTTGGTGGGGTGGAGCAGCCAGCCCCTGACACCCCCAGCACCACTCACATTCCAGCTCTCCAACAGCTAACATCAGCTGTAGGGGCACTGGGATGTTTAAAAACCAATCATCACTTCCTGGCAGTCCTACCTCCTAGATGCTTCCACTCCACTTATTATCACATCATTTAAGCATCCTAGAATTGTGCTAGGAAACATCAGTCTCTGGCCAAAAGAATCTGAAGTGCATTTTCTGGGTGCAGCATTGAGTTTCTTCCCAGGGTTACTTAGTCCTGATGACTTTCTTCCAGGTAAAGCAGAAAGGGACTGCCTTCTCCTGCCAAAAGGGGCAGAGCAGTATTTGTCCTGATTTCTGATGGCAGTGGTTGGAATGCTGCTTGGTCACCTGCTCACACAAACTCTGTTCAAGGAAAGAAACACAGCACTGGGTGGGAAAAGTAACAATGGGAAAATTGTTAGTGTTTCTGAGAGCCAAACAAGCATCCCTGAGTCCTCTGTGTCACCTGGCTAGTGCTGAAAGCTGATGCTGAGCCCGATTTTTCACAGGGATAAACCCAAACCACAAAACATGGCTGATGCAAGCAACTCACAGTGATAGCCTGGCAGTAGGTTTTGCCAAAGCCCAGCTTAGACAGATGCTCCATACAGTCCCTCCCCCCCCAAAAAATGAAAAGCAGAGATCACTTCAATGTCTTACAGGCTCAAAAAAAAAAAAAAAAAAAAAAAAAAAAAAAGAAAAAGAAAAAGAGAAGGAGAAGGAGTGGCTTGTTAGTAGGGACAAAAATTGTTTTGGGCTTCTCAGAAACACCATGATTCTCCTTCCCTGTACTCAGTTCCTCCAGCACATGCCCACAGGTGCTGTGAGGTCTCAGTTGCAGGAATTCCTTCACCAGAGGAGCTCTCCTGGGCACAGGAAATTTTCCTTTTCCCCTCAGTTCCTGATGTTTGAGGTCTTAATTTGTCAAGCCCTTGCTTTTGAACAGGAGAAGAGCACAGTCTGTGAGAATGTTGTGGGATGCCCATCCTTGTGGACAGGACTAGAGAGGGAGGCTTTTTTTTTTTTTTTTCCCCAATGCTTTTCAGATGCCCTCATTGAATGAGGGGGTGAGGGGGGGCATATCCTGGGGATGTCAGAAATGCCAACAGTGAAGGAAAGAAGGGAACCAAGGAAAAAGCACGGTCACATCTGCAGATGATTTAACCATATAAATAAATGGTAGGTTTCTCTGGCACTGCCAGCACAAATAATTAAATGGTGCATGTTATGTTCTAGGACACCAAAATACAGAGGGATATGAGGGAGAGTGACATGTATGTATTTGTCCCAAATCATATGTTTATCTTTTTCCCCCTCTATGCAATTAAAAGTTCATTAATAGCCATGTGACTGAAATAAAAGCAGGGCAGCAGGGTTGGACGGGGCCATGCAGCAGGACTGCATGCACAGGAAGCTGGGGGCTGCTGTGCCTGGAGTGAGACCGGGCCTCTGGTTTTATTTAGGGCCACGCCTCGGCAGTTTTAAGACAACACAATGCAATTACTCTGACCACAAAATGTTCTTCTAGAGCCTGATGGTCCCCGATGCCACCAGGAAGGGAGACGCTGGGAGCAGGCCAGCCTTGCCAAAGCCTCTGCCACGGGACTGTCAGCAGCCAACTCCCTTCTCAGGCAGCCCCTAGATGTTAAGGTGAGCTTAACTCCACAGAGATCTGCCAGACCCAGGGGTTCATTTCCTGCTTGTTTCCCATGTAGGTGTGCAGCTGAGGATGTGTGAGACGGATGCTGGCACACAGGGCTTGAAAAATGTTCTTTCCTCCTCTTAAAAAACAATCTTTGCCACTGCAGGGAATCTGCTGCCTCTGTTCAGGTGAAGCTCCCTTGGCACTTTTTTCTTGGAAGCAACGAAGACATCAAGCCCTTTATGGATTCCATTATTATTTTGTTTTATTGCGTTGTCATTTTACGAGGGCCTCGCTGCCCACAGGGAGCGGGAAAGGCGCTACCGACCAAACCAGGGTGGGGAGCAGAGGAGGCACGTCGAGGCTGCCTGGTATCGGGGGATGATTTCATCCAGAGCCCCATTGTGGCAGGGAAACAATTCCCACTCACCAACGGGCCTGCTATTGTGCTGCTGGTGCCAGAGGAAATCTGCGGCTGAGCAGGGTTGCACAACTGCCAGTGTGGTCCCTGCCAGGGCCCTTGGATCCTCTGGGAGAGCAGGCAGGGCTCAGTGTGGTGTGTGGGTACCAACAGACCTCGGAGAGGCAGGCTGAACCTGCCCACGCAGCCACACAGCCTGTTGGTATTTTGTTGTGAGGTATTTTGTTGTGAGGTATTTTGTTGTGAGGTATTTTGTATGTGCTGATCCATGCTGGTGCCACCCCCTCCTGTTGTATTCCTCTGGGGAATGGTTTCTCCCCAGAGACCCCTGAAACCTGTAACTATTTAGTTTGACCCTACCTCCCCTTATCTCTGACCTATGGCTTGGTGCCGGATATCTATACTGAGACAGAGACTAGATAAAAACCCATGTTCTTCCTCTTTCACTCTCTTTGCCTCTGGAACCCCTTCGGGAATAAAGCCTTGGAATATCCCCTGAGGTAAGAGCTTCTTTTGAATCTTTTACCCTATCCCGTGAGGTATTCCCCCCAAAAGCTCCCCAGAAACTGAGCTAGCACAGGAACCCAGGGGGGCAGAGGGGAGTACATCACCCTCTTACTTGTTTCCTGTCTTTAGTTGTCTTTCCAAAGCCGGAGCTTTCCCTTGGAAGGGAGGATGTTAAGCCCCCTCCCTCCAAATTATTAGAATTTTGCAATTAAGGGGGCTTTCAGGCAAAGACGTGGGAACAGGAGTAGCAGTTCTTTATCAGGAATGTTAAAAATACAAATGTAGTAGTACAAAAAACAAGCAAGCAAGCAAACAAAATCCTAGAAAACCTGACAGAATCAGAAATACCACCTGACACCCTGTTGGTCAGGGTGTTGGAAGCAGTCCAAGTAAATCTTCCTGGAGTGACAAATGTGGTTCTGTTGGAATAGAGATGATCCTGTAGAAGGGTCCAGTGGTGGTGAGATGGGTTCGGTTTTCCTTTGGGAATCCAGCACAAACAGGCTGTCCTGGAATTCTGAATCTCAGATTTTATCCAAGTAGGAATGCTTGGCTCCTCCCCCTGGGTGGAGCATCTCCCAGTGGGATGATGTAATTGTGTCAGTCATGCAGTGAGTGAGCCTCGGTGGCCCATGAACAGCAGATATCCCCTGGAAGGAGGATGGGTCCTGGAAGGGATAAAGAAACTCTGCCCCACCTAGTTTGAACAGCTGGCCCATTAACAGAAGGACGCCCACCCCCTCACCCCTGGAGTTATGAGATGAAGAAAAACACCTCCTCAACCAGTTTCAACAGGTTGGAAATAGAATACATGCTTTTGGTTACATTCTGCATTGCAACCCAAGACACTTCTTTGCCCTCTTACATCAATTTGGGGGGTCCCTGGGCCAATCAGATGTGTGACCAAATAAGTATTGTCACACCTGCTGTGTGGGGTCCAAGCAAGAGAAGGGCAAGTCAGGTCATACCATTCTTTTATTATTTTTAAAACTGGGCTCCACATAGGCAATGTTAACAGCAAACCAAAGTGGGATTTGTGAGTTAAGGTGACAAGTGGTGTTGAAGTGTTTCAATCTCCTTATCTCTTTCCCAGAGTTCTTCATCCAGAGTTTAGATCATCTAAATGCAAACCCCTGTGCCTCTGGCTTCCTCTTCTTCTTCTTTCAGTTAATTTGCTTTTAAAATGGACATTCAATTTTAACCTGTTGAGTAGGGATGGAGCAGCTCTGAATGGAATGAAAGAGACACAATGCTAATCTGATTTGCACATCCAAATTCCTCTGCCAGCACCTCTGAACTGAACCCTCAAAACCCTCCAAGCCAGAAACACTGTGTGCCTGGACAAGGAATCCACACTGAACCACTATCCATGAATGGGCACAAAGTCTCAGGTAGTCAGAGAAGTTTGGAGGGTCAAAAACTCCTTAGTGGCTTCCTAGACAGCCCAGAGCACAGCTACACATTGGCTGTGGGGCCATGGCAGCTCCTGAGATGTCTAGGCTGGGTTTAAAGGGATGCATAGGTCATAACTTTTAGTTTTACAGATGTGTCCATGGCTACAGCTGATGCAGCTACATGACGTGTTTTGGGGGCTGCCAGCAATGCAGATTCTGCTTAGAACAAGCCATGGCAGAGATCTAGGATTTATCTGCATCTCAGGAGGGTTTCCTTGCACGCCCTGAGTTCCAACAGCTCTATCTAGCCGGGCTTGAAGCTACTGCAGGTATGTCTCTGACTGTACAGCAGGAACATTCTCCAATTCCTGCAGCACACAGATCTGGTTGTTTGTTATCCTCCACCTTCTTCAACTACCCTGTGTCCTCTTAGGGACATCCCTTAGGGTTGTGATGGCTGGTCCTACCCCAAAAGTCAGTGCTGGGAGATAAGGAATGACCTGACTTTTCACATCTCCTTTGAAAACTTGGAAACAGAGTTACACACAAACTCAGCTGGGCTGCAGCAATACTAACCAACCCCTTAGGACTCCCCTGCATGAAAGGAGACTGGGACAACCCTGAGAATGAAACAGTCAAAAATGGTTTTAATTTACTTCCCTGTATGCTGTGTGTTCACCAAGCAGGGACTGGGAGCAGCCTCCAAGCCTAATAGTTTCTCTACAAGGACGTAGAATCATCCCAGTGGAGGGACACATACTCCTGTGGTGTCATGTCAGAATTTCTACAAAACCATGCAATTTATGCACGTGTGCAACCTTGTATTTTGTTTTGGGGTCGGATTTTTTTCCTCTTTTATTTTCTGTCATAGGTTGCTGGCAGATAAACTACTACTCCCTCAGCCTGTTATGAGTGTACACTGAGCCATTCCCAGCCAATTGGAGCTTTTCCATAAGATGGTACTTAGCCCAGTCTGTAATTGAAACAGGGCATGGATGCTCCTGGGGAAGGCAAGCGTCAGCCAAAAACACAGGCTGAGATAGTCAAAGATATTTAGTATACAAATAGGAAGATGTTTCATAAATATCTTATAAAAACTGTAATTTACTTCCCAATATTTCAGCAGATTATCTTAATGCAAACAGCAGATGTATTTTGGAACGAGACAAATGTTTAGCAAAATTAAAGTTATTCATGTGCAGTCACACAGGGAATATTTGCATGATATTTTACTAATTGCTCTAAAATCTGAATTTTAGCAAATAAACAAACAGGAGGAAAAAATAAACCATCAGAAAGATTAGCCCCAAGCCTGGCTTTTGAAGTTCTCTGAGTCTTCAGCATCTTAACCTTTATTCTCTGGTGTCCTGAGGTTCTTCTGAGTCTCCCCATCATTCTTCTCTGTTACCTATTTGAAGATTCTTGTTTTTCCCTGATGGGATTTCTTCCAAGAGGGTCTCTTGGACTCTTCCCTTGGAGTCCAAGCACCCTCCCCTGGTCTGCTGCTCCTGCTTCTTATTGCTTAACTGTAGTCAACAAGACTAATTTCCAATGGTCAAATTTTCATCATCACTTTGGGGAAGTACTTTGCTATTGTATCCAGCTCAGGGATTGCCCCAAATAGGATTAGCCATAGAGAAAAACCCAACAGGAAAGGAGCAGATGCTCTTATGGTGGCCAGGAATTCAGACTTTGGTTACTTTAACCTTCTCTTACAAGTTTCAAGTTACAGCAGCAAGGATCAAGTTGTAGTTGCTGATTGTTATGACATAATTTTTTTTGTCAGGTCTATTTATTTGCTCTCCAGGAAAAGACAGCGTGTTTCGGGACGTCAAAATATTTTGTTCGCCTCCATTTGATTGTAAGAGGAGCCTTAGGTGAGGTAAGAAAAATCTACGTTTATCAAAATGTTGCTGCACAGTAGATGGTTACATGCTTGTATATGTTTCATCCACCCAAAGGAACGCTGAGGGTAGAAAAAAAAATCAAGTAGTAGGGATCTAGCAAAGGTCAGAATTAAAGCTGCTATGTTTTACAGAGAAACCACAGTGACTGCAGCATTGGAAAAAGAATTCCTTGGTTTCACACTACGGCTGTGTTTTACCCAAGATGTTGGAGTTTCTTACCACAGTGAGTATCTCTTACCACTCTTCTTACCAGCCATGCAGGTGGGTAAGAAATGCACCTCTTACACATGACTTCTATGGCAAAGGGAATTTTTTTAGCATCTGAGCCTTTAAGATGCAAAATCACTTTGTAAGTCGTGTCCCTAACACTGAAAATTCTCCCTGGTCCATTCTGGATTCTGGAGGAGAGTCTGGGAGCCTTGGAGAGAGCCCACCCTGATGCAGGGTGGACACCTTCTCTTAGCTCACACAACAAGCATTTTCAGGATCCTCCTCTTTGTGCTGGCCAGTATTTTCATTTTAACCTTCATTTTCCTTACATTTGTGAGGTGCAGGTGGATGGGGATGAGCTGAATGCACAGGAGGGTACTAAGAAACAATATAAATTCTATGTCTCAGTTAGTCCTCTAAGGTTTTGTTAAAGCACTTTTGTAGGGTCAGTTGGTAATTCTCCTGTAAAGTGATATTTTATTTTTATTATTTGGAAAAATGAAATTAGTACAAAAGTTGGTGGGTATATTATCTGACTAAATAGGAAAAACAAAGGGGAAAACAGGGCATCACTGTCACTATTCTTTTGTCTTTAAGGGAGGAGGTTTCTATTCATGAAGTTAACACTTTGAACTCATTAAAGTCTTTCTTTAGCCTCTCCCATCCGCAGGTCATCACAGGAATATGTTAAAAGGAAACATTTTATTTTAACAGAGTCAAACAAAGTACATGAAACACACATTTGCCACTGCGTACAATCACAGAACTAAGAAGAACTTTTTTTTTTTTTTTCCCCTGCCCCCGTTTCTTACTTCATTGAAAAGAGCTCAAAGTATAATATTCTTTCAGGAAGGCTAAGTTGTATTACTGGAAGTAATAGCAATCTCCTGAGCAAAACCCCACGGGGCTCATGCCACTCTGCTTTCTGAAAAGCTGCGTTCGAGCACAGGCAGTGTTGCCTCTTTCCTGCTCTCGTGGCTATGTGCAGGGAGCTTTGGGTGATGCCAAAGCAACTGGATATTTTTGCATTGGGGTCTTCCAGGTGTTTCAGCCTTTATGGCAGCCCAGGGTCTTGGGAGAAGCTGTGAGAGTCCTGCCCCACCATCCTGACTTTGCTCCTCGCTGTTTAATATGCGTGTGTAACTTCCACGGACGTAAATAAAAGTTATGTACATGCACAGAGAGGGAAATAGAGGCATTTATCTTGGCTCAAGACAAGCAGCATCTCCCCAGGGAGCTACTTAGGAGGTTATTGAGGAGACAACAGCAAAGTGGAGTGGGTTGTACCTTTCTACATATGTGTTGTAGAAATTATTGGCGTGTTGCTGATGCTTATGGCCAGCAAATAGTTTATTTCTGGGCTAAGAAACATTCCAATGTAAATACTCAACTGGCAGCTAGCTGGAAGGTTGCCACTTGAAGTTAAAAGGCCCGTGACCAATGGTGTCAGATTAACATTTCCAAGTTGGACAATGTACAAATGGTGTTCTTGGACTGAAATAGAAATAGATGAAAGTGGTCTACTGCAGTGCAAATAACAAACTGGCAGCCAGCTGGTCATTGGAAAGAGAATATACTATGGGAATATGCTTTCTGCAGAAATACTTTATTTTGGAGATAAGTATCAACAATAGGAAGATGAGGCTTGTTTAACAAGAACCATATGGTCTCATCATGCTTTTATTTCACTCAGTGGCAAAGCCCTGATTGCCTTTTCTAGGTGCAGAATGGGGATTACTGCTAATAAACAAGAAGTACAATAAGCTGTTGATCCACTGTTGCCCTTCAAGAGTTATAAACAGGTTATTTTTAATGCACATGCTGATATTTCAGGAGACAATAACTGAAAGGAAGCAGAATTGAAGGTGCTTGCTGAAAAACAACTCCTTCTGACCAAATAAGCCAAGAAAAAGAGCCATTCAAGCCATTCATAGTTATCAAACTGTGCGAAACTGATGCAGCAATATTTTCAAACTGATAAGTGGAGAAGTAGTAGATGGGTCCGTTCAAAAGAAAAGGTAGTTTGAATTTTTTGAGGAGAGAAAACAATAGGCTGTAAAAAGTAACTTATGAGCAAATGGGAAATAAGGCAGGGACTTCACTGAGGTTTAAGTAACTACACAATTTAGTCTGTTAGCAATGCAATTAAAGATAACAGAATTTAGCATTGCAGTTTTGGTATACTCACAAAATTGATCTTGCTACAGAAAGGAAAAAAAAAAAAAAGGGAAAGGAAAGAAAGGAAAATGAAACCCAAGGGAATTGCAGCCTCAGTGGAAAATCCTGTTTTGGGAACTTTTCAAGGATGTAAAGCATCATCTAGAATTGTTTACTTTTATGGGTAGGAAGTAAAAAATAAGTCAAGAAAGAGTGGAAATGGCATTCTTAACATAGCTAGAAGGTCGCAGTAAAATCAATAAAAGTCAGCATTGCAAACTCATTTTTTAAACTGGTTGTGTTTTGTTGCTTTTTTGGGGGTTTTGTTTTTTGGTTTTATTTTTACAGTGGCCAAGATTTTTTATTCTGGTCTCAAAAAGACAGCAAGTAGGAAACTGCTAATTTTCAAGAAAATATCAAGACTTGAACATGAAAAATATGGATCATGCATGCAGAGGCTCACATCTCCCTTTGGGTGTAAGTACTTGATCTCATTGATTTCCATGTGCTTGAATACAGCTTGTAACAATCAGGGATATCAAAATTGTGTTGTGCTACATATTGAGATACAGCATATTGGTAACTCTGTTGGTTTTGCTTGCAAACTTCCTTTTTCTTCTTGCTTTAAAGTATAAAGCAAATAGTGGAAGCATGAAGAAATAATCCAGAACCTGATGCATGGTGAGGATTCGAATGTTTGGTTTCACTGTCTTAGTTAATCTCCACTTTCAACTTTGAACACCCCTTCCCTAGGACTCCCTTGTCTTTTTACACTGATGTCAAAACAGCCTTAAACCATTTCTGTGGGGTTTTTTGGGCTCCTGATGCCCTCCTCAACCCCTCCATCTGGAAAACATCGAATCCCCAGCGCAAATTACTGTAATTTGAAAGTACTTTCCAGCCCAATGATGAGGGTGATTCCACACTGTGGGATGTTTGGGATGGAAGTACAGGGCAAGTGTGGTCCTCATCCAAAGTTCTTGGAAGGGCTGGGATGTTTCTCCTGCATGACTTGGCAAGTTGTTTACAGGTGGGCCCTGCTGGAACAGGGCCTCAGATGGAGTTTCAGGATTTCAGATCACTTTCAGGATTCTGTGTTTCCAAGCTACCCAGCAGTTCTCTGATAGAATGAAACAGAATTTAGGTTCAGTGTCCATTTACAGGACCAGCAGCAATTTGGCAACGTTACCAACAAATAAACACCCGCTCTTCCCTAAAAGAGTGGGACTGCACCACCTCACTGCCCAGCTCCCAGAGCTGATGGGGGGACCCTCTGATTTTCTCTCTGCCTTGCTTTCCTCTCCCTCGGAGAGCAGGGATGGCTGGAGAAGCCCCGTCATCGTTTTGCTGCTGCTTCCAATAAACACGCATGGTGATGCCTATAACGAGAACAACAAGGAGCTGCTATTGTTCAGCACAGGGCCATATGTGGGCTGTCCAGCGGCTCGGCAGCTGCATCGTGAGTGCTCAGGAATGTCGATAGCCCAGAGAGAAAGGAATGATCTCTGAGGGCCCTGAGCCCTCACAAAATGCTGCCTCTGCTCTCCAGGCCGCCGCTGCTAAAACAGCTCCTGCCGAAAGCACGGGCGCAGGGGTTAGTCGCTGCTAAAAGGAGTTTACAAGGTGATGGGATTGTTAGTGGTCTGCAGTGAGGGCTGAGAAGTTAGCTGGGAGCGTGTTGAAGGCAGATTTGCCAAGCAAAAAGGCCAGAATAAATATTTATGTAGATATTTTGTATGTATACACATGTATCTTTATGTATTTATACACTTAGCACCTTTTTTTTTTTCACATCAGAAACTCAGGCACTTGCACATCTAGTACTTCACAGAATAAAAAGTTTGACCCCAGCACTATTCCCTATTTCTTTTATCCCATTGTGCAAGGTTGAAAGGCATGCAATTTGCCAATAGTTTTTTCTCCATTAACTGCATTTCCTCTGGCCTCATATGGCTCTGCTTAGGATGGATAATCAACACTTCAGTGATGCAGAGGCAGCCCAAAGACAATGGTCGGGATGCCTCACGTTACAACTGTGTTTCTAACACTCCTCCTTTGATGATGCCATATCTAAACAGCAACCTGATTGAAAATGAACAGCCCATCTGCACATCTTCATTTTTTCCATCAGTGTGTTTGAGGTGTGAGAGAGAGACTGTGACCGAAAGAAAAGAGAAATAAGGCTTGATAGAAGGCAACATTTTTTTTCAAATTTGGACAAACACAATCAGGCAACCAGTGCTTTATTGAAGCCCCTGAATAATTTATGTGCATGTGTGTATGTGTGTGTGAGAGAGAGAGAGAGAGAGACAGAGATGCTGAGTGCCTACTGTAAATAAGAGGAGAGAGAGAGAAAATTGTAAAGGATCCAAAAATCAACTACTTGCATATGTCTCCAACCAGGGATTTTAAAAGTCTGATTTGAATATCAGAGTGCAAATGATTTTGGCCAGTATTTCTAACACATGGCAGGAAGTCTTGGTCTTGTACTTCTTTTGCATATGTACACACCATCTTTGTGGCACACAAATTACCTGTATAATGGGACACGATTTGAGTAACCCATAATGCCCCAGCAAGAACCACATCCAGGCACTCACAGAAACCATAGACCAACACAGGCTGCCAAATTCCACAACTGCTTTTGCCCAGCAAATGAAACCACAGACATTTGCATGCTTAGATAACCCTGACAAAAAGCAAATATTCTGGATGATGTACTTTTCAATATCATACACAGTGGCATTAAAAAAAAAAAAAAAAGAAAAAAGAAAGAAAAGAAAAAAAAAAAGGGAAAAAAATTAGCTTCTGTTTATCTTAAGGAGTCCTTTCCAAGGGGTGAAGCTGAAATGCCCACACAGATTTCCCTTGAAATAACAAAGGGCCATATTTCCCCCTGGCAGGTGTATGTGGCTCTCAGTTCCTCCCAGGAAAACTTCAAAAAGCCCTGAGAAGGCCAGATCTTCAGAGGTCCCCAGCATCCCCCAGTTCCTGCTCGTTTGTAAGCAACATGCAGCTCGAGGTTTTGTTCATTCCTCAGCCGAAACTTCCCAAACTCGTGATTTCTCAGCGTGAGTCAGTGTTTTATGTAACACCAGCTTGCATTTCTCCAAACCCCTCCCGAGCTCGGAGTGCTCTGACAGCCAACCTCAAATTCTTCATCCCTGCAGCTGACAGCTTCAGCCCTCTGATGGGGGCACAACAGACCCCTCCATGCAGCTCCTGGGCAGGTTTTTGGGGCCTCACTGGGGCTCTCCTGGTGCTGTGGGGACAGAGGCTGGGGGAAAGCTGGGCTGGAGTACAGAGCTCCACTCCCAGCGGGAAAGATATTGAGCTTGCCCAATCATGGGTTTGGTTACCTGATTTTTATTTTTTTTTTTTTCCAGTAGCCTGAAACAGCATCAGTTTTATCCATGGCCCTGCCAGAAGAAAAGCTGAAAGAAAAATTCTCCTGTAAAAGTGGTAGGAAGAGGAGGCAGTGATTCGGTGGGTCCCACTTGCTGTTTGCTTTCTGCAGGCACCTTGGGTGGTGATTTCAGTTCGCACCCTGGTACACTGCTTGGCCCTGAAGGCAGCATGGTGAGGTCAGGTGCCTAAACAAGCTGGAGAGATGGCTTATCACACCATAAGTATTTTTTAACCATTATCTGTAGACACACTGAAATATATAAAACCAGATGAAAGGAGTGGGAGAAGGTGAGAAGCTAAATCCCATTTTTAATTCCTATTTCATGTTGATTTTCCCTTGAAAGGTGGAAAATATCGACACGTGATTCTTCCCTGGCAGCTTCCCATGTCCGTTTCTGGGGGAGAACTCATTCCTGGTGGGATAAACCCCTCTCAACCTTAGTGTCAGCACAGCTCTCATCAATCAGGGCAGCCAGAAGCCCTCCTGCCACTCACAGGAAGAGGGATGCCCATTTTGCTTGGTCAGCCCACCCCCACCAGAGCCAGACAGGAGTCAGTGAGAAGATTTTATGTTCCTGATTCAGAAATTCTTCCTCTTCAGTCTTGGAGGAGCAAAGTCATACCTTAAGTTTGAGCTTTCACGTTTTTCAGATCCCGTGCTGCCTAGGGGTGCAGTTCTGAGCCTCACATTGTGTCACTCAGCTCTCTTCACAGAGTAGGGACACAAAACAAATCCTTTTCCTGCTGGAGACCAAGGACAACTTTCAGGCCCAAAAGCACAAACAAGGGTGGCTGGAGGGAGGAACAAGAAGGATGGGACCTCACAACCTGAAGCTGTACAATATAAGGACAATTAAACCCCAATATGCAAATGGACCAAAACTTATAAAAGTGTGAGACCTTGGACCAGTCAGCCATTTTTTGTGACCATTTTGGGTCCACCTTGGGTGTAGCCCTGGCCAGGCTCTTGTCCTGCCCAAGGTGTATTCTGGAGGCCTTTTAATAATTATCTACTTTGTTCTCTGGCTTTGTCCAGTCTCTGTTCCAGGTCAGCCTTCCCAAGGCATCAAAAGTGTCATATTCCATTTGGCCCACACCTACCTCCTCTCTCCCTAAACGTGGTAGAAAGCACAAAATGGAGCTTTTTTTTCCTACAAAAACAAAGCCCCAGTTCAGTGGAGTGGAGGGCTTGTGGACACTGAGCTGGAGACACGGCTTGATTGGAAATGTTGATGATGTGGCAGAGTGAAATGTGAGGAAACTCAGTGCAGTACAGTGGGAAGCAGGTGGAAGGGCTGGAGAAGCTGTGGAGATGGCTTGTGCTGCCCTCAGGATTTGAAGAGGAGCCATTCATACCTCAGCTTGTCTCTGCTTGCTCTTTGAAACGCAACTAGTGCATCCAATTCCATGAAACAAGTAACAGAGAAGCACATTTTGCATGGCCTTCCCAGGTATTGCTGACTTTCTTTTTTTTTGTGTAAAGATTTGTATCTCATGTGACAGGAGAACCTCAAATTTAGACTCTAGGAAAAGAATAATAAAAAAAGATTTTTTTAAAAATCAAAGCAAAGCAAACAACAACAACAAAAACCCTGAGCAATTTCCTAAAATAACTGTTGCTCTTTTGCCTTACCATGTCTAATCCTATGAGTGTGTGTACAAATATTCACAGTCAAAAAAACCCCCACACGAGTCCCACATAAAAATTCTTTTCAATATTGAGAGAAACCATGGAGAAACATGAAGATCAGGCGAGGGGGAACACGTGCCTGCTCGCTCCACTAACCTACTTAGATGCAGCCTGGTAACAGCAGAGTAGCCAGCCATCTGATGCTTTGGATGCTGTGACTGTGTGCTGGCACTGTGCAGACCTCAGGTATTTAAACCCTTTCTAGGAAAAAATGGTTGGATATTTCTTACCCTTGTTACTGCAGAAATTTTAAGTACATGTCTGTAGGGTCACGGCCAAGTTTTGCAGTGGCAGTGATTGCAGAACACGAGGAGCACATGCCACGATATTGGGATTTGTCTCCTATTCCTTGCCAACCCCTCAAACCAGCACCTTTCCCAAGATGAGAGTGTTGACACCCACATTCCTCCAGGAAAGGGCTCTATGCAGATATTTTTTCACCCAAAAAGTTAGTTTGCCTTATGAAGGTTGTATTACTTGCCTACACGTGTGTCTGGTCATACCAGTAGATAACATTCCAGTGCTGCCTTGTGCTCAGACAGCAACTAAGGGAATGGCCATGGATTTTCCTGGAAAATTTCAATAAAATCCTTTTGCAGCTTTCTATGCCCATGGCCTGCTTTTGCTTTTATTTTTTCTTTTTTTTTCGTTGCAGACCTCAAAAGCAATCCCCTTGGACATGGTTATATATATTTCAATGTAAGTGAAAGAGAACAAAACAAATAAAAACACAATGAGGCTCTTTCTCCATGCTGGTACTTTCCTTAAACTTTCTGCTGAGGATTTCCAACAGCATTTGTCGTCACATGGTAAGGGCTCTGAATGAAATTATTGATGGTAGCTGGTGGGGGGGAAAAAAAAGGGAAAAAAAAAAAAGAATGAAATCCCTTGAGACAAAAGGTATGTCCTGAACTTCCCCAAGTTATTTGCAAATGTTTCTGCCAGTATCAATAAATCCCTCAAATTTCAGGATAGGCTACATTAATTACAGGATGGCATTATGCATTTAAAGGTTGCTGAAAGTTCTATCTGCGATCAGTCACGTTTGAATTGCATGTTCACATGAAATATTTGGGTTTGGTTTTTTTTTTAAATGTGGGCACACGGGGCGAGCAACAATAGCCTCCACCACGTTTTAATAGGCTTTTATTAGTTTGTACTTCCCTTGTTATCTTGTTTTACAGTATGTGCATCCAATGTGTTTGTGTCTGTGCTCTTCACGCACACGTCGCGGGATGCCAAAACATCCTTCTGCTTCCTTGTTTCCAACCACTTAGTCAGGCACTTGAACGCTTTCCAAATCTTGTTAAAAAACCAGCAACAGCACTATCACTTCTTCTTCTTCTTCTTCTTCTTCTTCTTCTTCTTCTTCTTCTTCTTCTTCTTTCTTCTTTCTTCTTTCTTCTTTCTTCTTTCTTCTTCTTCTTCTTTCTTCTTTCTTCTTCTTCTCCTTCTTCTTCTTTCTTCTTCTTCTTCTTCTTCTTCTTCTTCTTCTTCTTTCTTCCTTCTTCTTCTTCTTCTTCTTCTTTCTTCTTCCTTCTTCTTTCTTCTTCTTCCTTGTTTCTTCTTCTTCCTTCTTTCTTTTCTTCTTTCTTCTTTCTTCTTTCTTCTTTCTTCTTTCTTCCTTCTTCTTTCTTCTTTCTTCTTTCTTCTTTCTTCGTTCTTCTTCTTTCTCCTTCTTCTTCTTTCTTCTTCTTCCTTCTTCTTCTTCTTCTTCTTCTTTCTTCTTCCTTCTTCCTTCTTCTTCCTTCTTCTTTCTTCTTCTTTCTTCTTTCTTCTTCTTCCTTCTTCTTTCTTCTTTCTTCTTTCTTCTTTCTTCTTTCTTCTTCTTGTCAGAGTGCACCGAAAGGGGCTGATGGGGAAGGCAGTGGAAAGGGGAAGGAGGAGGCTGAATGGTGGGGAACTCCCAGTGTGGGGGTCTCCCTGGGTGAGCCCAGTAGAGCCTCGGTTGCCACGATGCCCAGACCTGATGTAGGGCTTTCCACTGCCTCACTGTGGGGGTTTTTGGTTCACTTGCTGGATGGAAAAGCACTGCAAAAATGCTCCTTATATGTTACTTCTGAATTTAAAAGTTTACAAAGTAAAAATTCCCTGACTGAAAATCACGGAGTATTTTTTTTCTGGTAAAGATTAATTATATTTCTATATTAAACTGCCTCTTTTTTTCCTCCAGGAAAATTTAATGTAACATTCAAACAGAAGTGGGTTTTCTTCTGAGTAAAATAGATTTAAAAGTCAACTTTATTTTATTCACCAATTTTTCTGAAACTAAACTAACTAGACAGGCCGAAGCTAGATCCAATAAATGCTACAAATTTACACTTCTGGTGATTTGAAAATTGCTCCTGAGACTGTTCAAAACCGTTTCAGTCAGCTGTGGGGCTTGCTGGGTAACACTGGGATCGTGCAGTGCTGGTGGTCCTGATAGCAGCATTAATTAACTCTATGCTCACAAGCAGAGGGAGCAGGGGATGGTAGTTTCCCTTGGATTGCCCTGGCAGATGTGGATCCTCTGATGTCTGCAGGCAGTTGAGTTCACCCCATTGCTGCTGGGGGAGGCAGATGTGGCTGCCTTGGTTGCCTGTCTCTGTGAAGGAGGGGGAATATCTGACCATTTTGACTGCAGCCACACGATGAATTTTAATGTGTGTTGGTGCAGGTGCGTGCCCACTCACCCACACACCCACGTGGATGGGTCGTGACGAGCACCCAGCTCCACCAGCAGCCTCCAGAAAGGCAGATAAAAATAGTGCAGCCTTAGGAAACTTTGCTGTGCCTGAGTGAGGTGGCTGCAGGGCTCCCAGTGCCTCCCGAGAGGGGCTGGGATTTCAGCTCCAGCCAAGGGACTTGCCGAGAAGTTGTGACACGACCACTGCAGGCCATCCACACTACAGCTCACAGATGTTCATGGTGAGCAAAAAAGATGGTCAGATAACATTTATCTGTGTTCACTTGGCCTATGCCCCTCATTCTGAACAAGTTATTTTACAGATGATTTTTTCCCCCAGACTACAGGCTGACTGCAGGGTTTGCTGATGCAATTCTCAACAGCAGTCCCTTGCCAGGTCTTGGGAGAAAGTTTGAGGTGCCAGGTTTCTCAGCAGAGTGTCTGTGGTCCCAACCAGCCATGTGCTGTGGGAACAGACAACCATGTGCCAAAACATCTACTCGTACTCTCTCCTTGCAGACATGGGCCCCATCATGTTGGATAAGAGGTATCCAAAGACTTGAGGTCGTGTGTTGGATCTTCTTGCTCCTCCAAAAGGGAAGGACGTGGGTGAGCCTCTCCTGTTAATCTGCCTGTGCCTCGTGTAGCAAGGATGGAGGATAACTCATGCAGGCTCACTTAAGACTGTGTTTTTTTCAAATGAATAGTGGCTTCTTTTATTCAGAAGAATGGCAACCCTCAAGGCTGATGCACTCTAGGAAAGTGAAATATTTGTGGTGACAGTGATGGCAGAGAGAAGGAAATCTCTTTCGTAAGAAAACATGGAACACACGACACAGCTTAGGCCACACCTTCATTCCACCCATGAGAAGTTTGTGCAAGTGCAGAAAAGCCCAGGTTTTCCTCCTGCCCCCCAAAAGAAACATAATCCAGAGTTTATATCGGGTGGTTTATGGGAGTTTATTGGAATATCCAACAGGGTTCATGTAATGTGTCATAAGGAAAAGCCTGTTCTTTGGTGATTTACAAGCAGTGTGTGCTGGTGTTACTGTAATTTATAGACCACAGATGGTCAGGGGGTGCCCCTGCTGACTTGTAGCTGAACAAGAAGCTGAGCCCTGTGTGTCATCTGCTGCAGGTACCTCCGGCTCACTTCCCCAAATTAGTGCCAGTCGAGATCTGCCTTCAAACCCAGAAGGTCCCAAGACCTCTGCCTTGCAAGCTGGGGCTGTTTCATGAGGGAAGATGATACAAATAATTAAGGCCAGGGGAAAAAACCCCAAGCCTATCAGAATGACACCAAAGCAAAATTGCTTTTTTGCAGTAATAACTTCACTTTTCAAGGCTGCTATTTCACTTGATGGGATACAGTCACCTGTTAAATGGAAAATGAAGAATGTCAGTCACCAGTCTAAGACAAACATCTCCTCTGCAGAATTTTCTATATATTCATAAATCTCTCTTGTGATGAACCTTAGGATAGATCCTATCTTTGTTCTCATCATTTTACCCTTTTAGGTAACTACTCTTCAACTCTGTTTTACTATGACTTTCTTTCAAGTTTACCTAATTCTTTTCTTCTTTAAATCTCATCAAATTTGAAAGAATCAAATTTGAAGAACTTTCACACAAAGTCAAAATAAGTTTTAGAGTCAACATTTCTAGTTATTTAGGACTACCAAAAGTAGACATGTGTCCCCCCAACCAAAGCCACAGACTGATAACGTGTGGGACAAAATCTTCTCACTGCCAGCTGTTAAAAAGCAAAAAAAGAAATGCCACTAAATAACGTATTCTTGTGTACATGCAAATTTTATTTAGGTGGTCAAGTCATCTTGGAAGACAACGTACTGGCAGGCAGAATACACTTAAGCTCCACTAAAAACACTTGACCATTAATATCCTGGAGGATTTCACGTAAAGCTGACGATTTTTGCTCCCACCAGCAATGCTTATTTACTAAATCCTGGACTGGACTTCAAGAAAAGAAGCTTTTTGAAAAGAAAACAGCTCATCTGTTCATTCCAGGCACTTCTTTCTGATTCCCCAGAACTTTGCTCCCGGTGGGTGCACAAGGACGAGGGGAGGACAGGACCTGCTCCACACCTCACCCAAACCTTTGGGAGATTTACTCCTTTTTGGCCAGGGGGATTGGGCTCCCTTTTCACTTTTAAACCCTCTGGTTGCCAAAGTTCATGGCGTCACCTCGTATTTCTCCCGGACGTGTTTTTGTCCTGCTGCGTGTGGCCCCGCAGGAATCCCGCTGTGGTGGTCCCCGTGCTGGATCCAGGGACTCCCGGTGCTTGGCTCACCCTGCTGCAGCAAGGTCATGCATTTTAACAAGGTTCCCCCCACCTCCTTTCTAAAGGGCATTGATTATGTTTTGTTAAAATGGGCTTTGAACTCAGCTAACCCTGCGCGCCTGTAGGACATTTCAGGAGGTTTTTTTATTTTTTTTTTTCTGCCTGGACCACACTTGACACCTGTTGGCAAACACAGCTGCAAATGCTGCTGAGAGAAACCTGCATCCCAGCTCAAAACTCAGTGGCTCAGTTTGGTTTTGTTGGGTTTTTTGGGTTTTTTTCTGGGGTTTTTTTTTGGGGTTTTTTTTTTTTTTTTTGAGTGTTTTGGGTTTTTTGGTGTTTTTTTGTTGTTGTTGTTTGGGATTTTGTTTGTTTGTTTGTTTTTTGTTGTTGTTGTTGGTTTTGGTTTGGTTTTTTGTGGTTTTTTTTTTTCCCAGCAGTAAAAAACGTAAGAGAATTTGGTGGCTTCTCTAGTTAATAAAGGGGGGGGGGGGAATCCCACATTTGTTTATCAAGATGAGGGAAAAACGCACCCTATAAAAGAACCCTATAAAGGACGAAAGAAACAGAAGGAAAGCTGTCCCAGCTCAAAACTGAGTGGCTCAGTTTTTGCTTTTGATTTTGGTTTTTTCCCAATAGTAAAAAAATGTAAGAGAATTTGGTGGCTTCTCTAATTAATAAAGAGAGGGGAAAAAACCCCACATTTGTTCATCAAGATGAGGGAAAAATGCACCCTATAGACAAAAGAAGCAGAAGGAAAGCTGCCCCAGCTCAAAACTGAGTGGCTCAGTTTTGGGTTTTTTTTTTTCCCAATAGTAAAAAATGTAAGAGAATTTGGTGGCTTCTCTAGTTAATAAAGAGAGGGGGGAAGAAGAAAATCCCACATTTGTTTATCAAGATGAGGGAAAAACGCACCATATAGACAGAAGAAGCAGAAGGAAAGCTGCCCCAGCTCAAAACTGAGTGGCTCAGTTTTGGGGTTTTGTTTTTTTTTTTTTCCCAATAGTAAAAAATGTAAGAGAATTTGGTGGCTTCTCTAATTAATAAAGGGGGGGGGGTGGGGAAATCCCATATTTGTTTATCAAGATAAGGGAAAAATGCACCCTACAGACAGAAGAAGGAAGGAAAGCTGTCCCAGCTCAGAACTGAGTGGCTCAGTTTTTGTTGTTTTTTTTTTTTTTCCCAACAGTAAAAAACGTAAGAGAATTTGGTGGCTTCTCTAGTTAATAAAGAGAGAGGGAAAAAAAAAATTCCACATTTGTTTTTCTTTATCAAGATGAGGGGAAAACGCACCCTATAGACAAAAGAAGCAGAAGGAAAGCTGTAATGGAAAGAAAATTGACAGCCTCTCAAAACTCAGGTGGCACTTTCCTTTTCCAGTTAATTACAGTTTTAATTACATGGCTTCTTGTGACTCCTTGATACCTAATAAACTAGACTCTGTGGGGCGGCAAAGTTGAGTTTTGCTTGAACTGCAGGTGTAAGGCTCAGTATGAAACATAAATCAACTTCTTAAACATGTTCCCATGGTGTGCTCAGGCTTTTTTCTTCCTATTTGCATGTAAAAATCACGTCTTTTCACCATTGTTGGTTAAAAAAAAAGAAGAAAAATATTGAAGCTACAATGCAAAGAGTATTACCTCTGTGTCTTTGGATATAAAATCCCCTCTTAGAAGGGGGGAAAAAAAGGATCTTTTATTTTTTTAACCCCAGATATGATAAATTTTAAAGGGGTTGTGAATTACCCACATAGACCCTCTCTCATTAACCTTTTTTTTTTTTTTTTCAGGGGATGTGGGTGCATAAGATAGAAAAGTTCTTTGGCAGAATGAAAGCAAGGGGAGATTGGTATGTGGAAATAAAGAAATATTCAGCCCATAGGAGCTGCCTCTCCTGAAGGTTTGGAAAACAGAGAGTGCCTGTTTATTTTTTGTGTATTATGCCATGGAAATGTGTTCTCCAGTCAGGGTCAAGCATGTGCCATATATTTCCTCTGAGTGGAGTAACACACTGATGGATCCAAAATCTGGAGACAAATATGGTCCAAAAACTCTCATTTGTCTGAATCCCATGGGATGTGATGGGTCACGAGTCTGTGGCAGGAAAATCTACTGTCAGGATGGCCAGTGGAGATTTTAGTGGAAGATTGCCCATCTCCCCTCTTCCTCAAACCAAGCAAAATTATTTTAAAGAAACAGGAGAGGGGGGAAAGGGAGAGGAAAACAGACAGTAGAGCTCCACATAGGGCATTTGGATGGTGCAGAACATGAGCAGCAAGGTTCATGTGTGGGACACGAGTGTATCAACAAGTCCTTCTTAACCTGTAAGACTGGGAAGGGCTGGGTTTTTTTACTGTCTTGTTAGTTTTGACCTCAGCTTGTGGTTTATCTGTTGAAGTAGTGGCTTTAAATGAGTGCAAAGAAAGTGTATTTGTTTTGAGTGAAGAAGTAAAGCTCAGTCAGAGGCAACTTCCTATATAAAAATGTCATATGACTTGGACAAAGCAGATTTCAGCCTCAACTTCAATAGAAATCTTGCCTGAAAGACAGTCTTCCTGCAGACTAAACCTGTCTAGTGTCATTTCACCTTGTTGTCCTGTTGATGAGTATTTTTGGTTTCTTCTTGTTGTTGGTAAAAATCATAATTTATTTTTTACCCCACAATCTGGCTACCTCCTCTTTTTTGCAGCTGCATATGTTGCTTACCTGAATAACTCCACCTGCAAACAACAGGTTTCTCTCAGGTCAATATTCTGTTAAATACCTTGGGTGTAAATGTCTTGTACTCCTGTGGTCTGTTTGTGGGCAGCGTTTGGGCAGCCCAAAGCAAAAATGTGGGGAGCTGGACCATGGTCTGCAATTTCTTTTTGTTATGTAGTGTAAGTGAAAGAAAAACCCAAGCCAACAGGAGCCTAGAGAGAATTTTCAAGATGAGGAAAATTATTCCTCCTATCTTCCTCCCAAATAAAGTGTTCCATCATCTTTCAATCAGTCTTGGACAGGAAGAGGCAAATATACTGTTTCATGTAGTTTCATATATGGTTTTTCAAAGTGGGAAAGGCAAGGTAAAATTAAGGGAGCTAGAGAAAAGGAGGGCAAGTGGGGTAGGAGAGGAACAGGGGCTTAAAAACCAAAGAAGTTTTAAAAAAAAATTTAACTCCAGAGGGGATTTATTCAGAGCAGTGTCTCTCACATTGTACTGGGGTGGGGTGCCTGAGGCATCAGAGCAGCAGCAAGGGATGCAAGCTCATGCTGGGGAGAAATCTCACATGCCTATGGCTCAGCAAGGGGATGGACTAAGTGGAGGAATGGCGATGGAAGAAGCAGCAGCATCATGAGTGTCTGTCATCCCAACACTCCAAAATGGTGTGGAATGTGAGAAGAAAGAGAAGAAAAAAATGTCAAATATGCTATAAGTCTTTTAAACTAAGAAATAAAACTTTTCCAGCTGAAGCAGAAAATGTTTTGTTTGCTTCTAAATGCTTCCAGTGGAAGTTTCTGAATGAGGAGGAAAACACGAGCGTGCATGGGGTGGGGAGGAGGCCACTTGTTTCTGTGTGTATTATGCTGCCTGCACCTGGCTGGTTGGGAGCATAAATGGTGCCAGGGACTGGAGAAAGCTGCAGCACTGAGCTGGAGAAAGTGCAAAAGCATGTGAAGGGCCATCCTAAAGTGAGTTCATCCCTGCAGGATGGCTGGCCCCGTCGTGGAAGGGGAGGGTGGTGACGCAGGAACAGCGGCAGCGTTGCGTGCATTAAACCATATGCCACCAGTCCATATGGCAAATGTGGTCTGAAGCCTTTCAAGGCAGTTCCAACTTGGGAAAGTCTTGAAAAGTTTTCAAATGGCGTTTTTATGGCCACTTTTTATGGCATTTTATCTGGAGGAAGGCGGGTGAGAGGCAGCCACCCTCAGACCCAGCCGCCCGGCTCCTGCTTCCGAGCTGGGCAAAGCAGAGTGGGGAGTTTATTTCTTCCCCAGTTGTTGGAAAGCTGTGCTTTAATGACAGCATAACAGACAGTGAACGAAGGAATATTAGCTGCAAAAATGATCCCTTGGGGAAGGAAGCCTGGGAGAGGGTTTTTCTGTCTAAGCTTGGAAACCCAGTGCACATCTGTCCAAACCTACCTGAGGACAGCAGAGTCCAGGTGCCAGAGATCTTGAGGCACCACCACTGGGGTGGGGTGGGCTTACCTAGCTGTGATGGTTCTGGTTTCTCTTTTCTCTGCCAAGGTCAGGATGAACAACATGGGAAATGTAGGTGTTGTGTCCAGACTTGAATGTTTATTATTTCTTACCTATTTACAGACTCACTAGCCATGAGCTCTGACTACCAAGTTAGAGAACAGAGGTAAAATGGAGCACCTCTAACTCTTTCCAAGGTTATTTAAACAATAATCCCCCAATAACGAGATGACACCCATATTATTTATACTTTTGACCCAATAATGACCACCCAAGGCCTGCAATGTGGACCTTTTTCACCCAATTACAGAAAACCACCTAAACCCATGAAGAAGAAGGAAGGAGAAAGTGAAGAAGAGGGACTTAGACAAGACCCAAAATCCTCCATCTTGGCTCACACGTATTACTATATACTAAAACCTTAAATCTAATTTTTTCACCCTGTGAGATCACACAATACTATTCAAACTACACACCCACAACCCCAGTGCCATCACTCAATCTCAGGAGCCTGTTCCAAAGCCTCAAGTCAAATGTGGTGCTTGCTTGAGGGTCAGCACCTTTTAGCTCAGAAAGCCTGAAATTTTCAGCCTCCAAGGGTTCCAACAGCTAGGAGGGGTTTGTTTTTTGTTTTTTTTTCCAGAGCTGGCCAACCCACACCATACTGGGATGGAGTGCATGGGGCATCAGTGCAGTAGCAAGGGATGCAGGTTCATGCTGGAGAGAAATCATGCACAGCCAGCAAGGGGAGGGAGGGAACAGAGAAGCAGTGATGGAAGAAGCAGCATCATTCTCATGGTGTCTGCAAGAGCTGTTGACCATGCCTTAGCATAAGCAGTCACCCACAGCTGCTGCACTGGACTCCCAAGCACACTGCTTGTGTCCTGGTGCTCCTACCCAGGGTGAACATTGCAGATCCAGATCCTCAGGAGCTCTATTATTTTCTGGTTAAACAAGTCTATCTATTGTTTTTAACCATCTTAGCTTTTTTTTTTTTTTTTTTTTGGAGCTGGTTTTTCCCTCACAAATTCAGTCCAAGCTCAGCTGAACAATCCTGGTTTTTAGCTTTTAGGAGGGACATGGTTTATGATTTACTAGATAGCTATGTCGAGCCTAATGTAATAAAAAGTCCAGCCTATGTAATGTGTATGGGCTACTGTATTATAAATATTTAATAAGTTATATGGAAAAAAAGAGAAAGTATAGGGGTTACAGAAATCATATTAAAGCAACTAAGTAAATGTAAAGAAGGTTAAAGTGTCTAACTCTATATGGCATAAAGGCTAAAGCAAACCAGATCTGTTTTCTAGATACTTTTTTCCATGTACAGCTGCAACTGGGCTGCATAGAAATAAAGCAAGTACTTAAAGACAGGCAAACTAAAAAAAAAAAAAAAAAGAGATCTAAAGCATTTGGTTGGCATTGATAGCAATCATTTCAAAAAGCCCTGGAACATTTAAAGAGAATTAGAAAGGATTTTGCTGGAATCAAAGGGAGAGCACTTTCCATGGCTGGATGTGTATTTGGGTATCTGCAAACTGATTAAATCAGAGTGAACAGAACAGCCTTGATCATCCAGGACTTTTTAAAGCAGAAGAAAGGGGTTTTCCTGTTTCGGCTCTTTTTTTCTCACTCACACATCTTACAGTTTTCATTCTTCTGCCTACTTGATGGTAAAGTAACATTTATTTTGGCACAGAGACTCTCAGAGAGCTTTGAAAGGCCCTGCAGGTCAAGCAGCTACAGAGTGCACCAAACCCACGGGGGTGAGCAAACCTGGAAATATTTAGGCTTAGGGGTCTTTTTTTTTTTTTTTTTCCCATCCTAACTTACATTTTGTTCTTAAAGAAGAAAGGGATTTCTTCACACTTCGCTGCAACATCCATTATGGGGCAGACAGGGCTCCTGCCTTGCCACCTCTTCACGTGCCATTCCCTTGGCAGTGCCAATTCCATTACCAGCTTTCCTGCTGCACAAGCCAGAAAAGGTTTTCATGAGGACTTTGCTGTTGCTGGTGATATCCTTGGTATCAGCCAAGTGGAGAGAGGGGGATCAAGCCTCCCTAAATCCCTGGCTTGCCCTCTTCTCCTTCACACCAGTGGTGTTGGTGGTCTTGGCTCTTTGCCCTGGTCTCTCCCCATCATCTGGGAGGGAGCTGGGACAGTGCCTTGCTTAATCAATGTGTGACAAGTGTGCATTTCTGTCTGTGAAAAGAGCACAGAGGGGAGTGAGGCAAAATATAAGTCCCACTTATAAGTCCCACTGATGCCAGAGAGTGCATCTTCCCCCCAACCTCCGCCCTTTCCCAGGTCCACTTTGGCTTGTGAAGTGTGCTGAAAAACAATTCCCGCTTGCCTTTTTTTTTTTTTTTTTTTTCTTCTTTCGGTTTGTTTTGTTGGTTTGTTTTTTTTTTTTTTTTTTTAGCTTCCTTCTGGCCTAGGCAATGTACTTGGCAGGCAGGAAGTGTGGGAGGAGGGAAGAGGGGACTGTGGCAAAGGGGAGTGGGAGGGAGACCCTCCCCTCGTGGAAGGGCTGACATTGGTGGGGCTGTTCCCATCACCCCAAACCTCTCTCCTCCCACCCAGCCATGGACAGAGGAGGGCAAGACAGGGGATGGGATGAAATCAACAGGGGATGGGAAGAAATCAACAGGATGATGAGAACTGGGTGTGGGGAGAGTTGGGGGTGCTGGGGTGGGGTGTTCTCCCCTTAAGTCCCAAGATGTATTTGATATTTTGAAGCTGGAAATCAGGGGCCAGCGTGGGATGGGTGTACTGCAAATCCGATGCAGACAGACAAATGAAACGGGCAAAGTGAAAATGAAATTACATTCATCCCCTGCTTTTCTCTGCATTGTCAAACTCAGAAAACCAGCACACAGCGTGACCCAGCTCCCAACAGAGGTGGCAAGAGCCTTTCCTTTCCATTTGATGGAAAACCTAAACTGTTTTTAGGTCGGGGAATGGATCTTCTTGTAATTAATTTTCCCCAATGATATTTAGAAGTCATACACGGGATCTCCAACACCCAGAAGCTCTCAAATCTTTAAAATCTTGTGTAGATTCTCACTGTGAGCTGTGGAAGAGGAAACAATCCCTCATGGAATTCAGTGGGATGCTGTGTTACCTGGAGCAGCATTATCTGGGGTATCCAGGGCACTTGGCCACACAGCTCCTGTCAAAAGTGTGGCTCAGCTCCAACCTGCCACCCAGCAGCCTGGTTTTATGGAAAATCAGAGGTAAGAGAACTCAGCTCACAATGCTGAAAGAAAGCAAATAGCAGTGCAAAGTGGGTTGAGTCATCTATTAAAATAGGCACCTTTTTCTTTGCAGATCACGGGGTTTTTTCTAATTTTTGCAGTGTTTTCTCTGCTACAATTAACATCCTAAATAACACTAACCCACCTCCCTGTTACCAACAGAGAGCCTTTACAGTGCTATGGAGAACCATTTTGAAGGTACAAATCACTTGACCTAAAGACCCTCCCTGGAGTGCCAGTGCTGTGTGCTACATTTTCACTCTGCCAAACTCTTTATTTTGCACATGCTAAAGAACATTTAACATTTAAAGATCCCCTTCTGTACATCCTCTAAATGTCTCCATTCTTTGCCCGTAGATTAATATGTCTTCTGTGAAAACGAGATAATTGATTACAGAGCTGTATTATTTACAAATGAAGTGTTGTTCATGTATTGACCTTTCATTTCTATAGCTCAATACCAGTCCTTGTAAAGCATTTTTAATTAGTGAAATGGTTACAGAATTATAAGAAAAGAGCTCCTGTAGAGCTTTCAATAAAAGGAAACTTTAAGATGACTTGCACATTTGAAACTGCACAACATAATATTTGATCAGGTTTCTATATTCCCTGTTTCTAAAGGGAAAGAAACCTCCTGCTTCCAAAGGCACCACAAGAGTAATGCAGACTGAAGGGGATGATCAATAGGCACAAGTGAGTGCTTGCCCTTCACCCTGCTCTGGTAGTTCTCCTCCACCAGGGGATTCATTTCAGCCCAATCCTCTTGATGCATAACCGGCAAAGCCCATCTGAGCATTTCAGGATGATAAAATCTGGGGACTTGGGCACATTCACGGAAGCAAAGCTCCCCAAATCAGTGGCTATTGGAGCACCAAATGCTGTTGTCAAAGGTGCTGGAAATGCCTAAGAGGCAAAATGTAGCAAATCCACCCTCCTGAAGCAGGACAGGGCCACCTGACCAGTAGAGCCAGGCTGGATTAAATAATGGTGTACCCACCCAGGTGGATAGATCCAGAGCCCCATCCCTGGCCATGCTGTTGAGCTCAACAGCTGTGAGCTCAGGATGTCTCAAACGTAGCTGAGAGAGAGACAACGGGCAAGGAAGCAGGAAGAAATAATGAAATATGGCATAAATACAGTCTGCAGAAGTTTGAGGCTTAGAAAGAAATACGTTCTGCTTGGGAAGGGGAGGATACCCCGTGAGAGACACCAACAGGCTTGGGAAAGATTTGGGTTTCAAGAATAACCAAGAAAAAACCTCTCCAGAGGCGAGTTTGACTTGGTTCTCATATAAATGCTTTGGTCTGTTTATGTCTGGTTTAGTTTGGTCTCTCAAATGAGCACTGTTCCCAGTGAAGGCAGGAATTTGGATGGGGAAGAGGCATGCTGGAGGCAGGAAGCTCCTTGGTGTGCAAGCCAAGCCACTCAAGGTGCTCATTTCAGGTGGCTGATCAAAGGCAGAGATGCTGGCAACACACAGGGAAGCATAAACCATTGCAATGCTTAATTTCCACTGATAGAGTCAGACAAACAACAACAAAAATTATCTAAATTTATCCAGACAATGTGCTTCTAATAAAACTCCAAACAGGCAAAGCTCAGGTTGATGCCACCATCCTTCCCCAGGAGGGTGAACGAGGGTTTCCCTCATGGACTTCAATATCCTCAGGCTCATGAATAAAAATATATGAAACATAAAGCAAATCATTTAATTTCTCAGTAACAACGATGTTAGTTACAGCTATAAAACAAATCTTGTAGCTGCAGAAGAGGGATTTTTTTAAATCTTTTTATTAATTCAACAGGAGCATATTAAAAATGTCTGTCATTACAAGTCTGGAGAAAAGTATTAGGTTCAAATAAGGTCGTTGAGGAAGGATAGAGGAAAGTAAGGGAGGGAAGGCTTTGAGCACTTTTTCAGCAGCCTGTGTATATGGACAAATAGCACAAATCCATCTTCAGAGGGTCTGTTTTGGGGAACCTTCACCCCAACACACATGGCCACATGGGTAACATCCACTGAACTGATGAGAAAATCCCCACACCACCATCTTCCAGCACTCTTTGGGAAATGTGAGCTGGCTGCTTTAACAGCTGAATTGTTTGCTACCTGGACTTTATCTGAGGTATCTCAGGTACCTTTTTTTTTTTTTTTTTGTTAAAGGGCTTGTCATGTTCTGAGTATCATCATCTTCTGGCCTAGTGATGACCCCCTGTTTGGGGGGAAACATGAGCTTGCTGCTTCAGCAGCTGAATTGTTTGCAGCCTGGACTTTATCTGAGGTATCTCAGGTACCTTGTGTTGTTTGTTTTTTTTTTTGTTGAGGGGTTGGTCATGTTCTAAGTATCATCATCTTCTGTCCTAGTGATGACCCCCTGCTCTTACTGACCAGCCACTCCTTTTCGATGACATTACAAGAAACAAAATCAAGCCTATATTCGAAGCAGCTGAAGCAATTCTGCTGCTGGTGGCCAGGTCTACCACACAAGGTAGATCCCACATCTACTGCACAAACCAGGGTGTCATTTTGCAGAAGGTGGCAGCAGCTTTTGGGCAACCCGCACAGAAAAGTCCCCCAAGCAGGGCCCATCCACCTCACAGGGTCGCATTTTTAGCCTTCGTCACATCTGAAAACAGCAGGGTGGGGGTGTGCTGCTCCTGGAGCACAATATATCCCATACATCCAGCTTTCTGGGCTGAGCAGGATGCAGGGACTTCTCAGATGTGGAGCCAATAGGGAGCACTCTGGCTACCTGGGATTTTATAAATCTTTCAGCTATCAGTCTTTCAGAGCTCCAAATGCAAAATCCAGCAGCCCGGGATATCATGTGGATTTATGACTTGGGATTTATGAACTGGTCTGGATAAAATAAGAACTGCCTGACTTTTTCTTTTTTTTCTTTTTTTTTTCTTTTTTTTTTTTTAGTTTGAGAAAAAGAAATCATAAAAAAATGAAGACCTGATTCTTTTCTTCCCTTTTCAAAGCTTGTTGTTTGTACAAATGGGGATGTCTTGTATATATTCAATTATTTTGATTTTTCTTCTTATCTGTGTGCTTTCTGGGGCTGGAAGCAGAACAGAGAACAAGCAATGCTGCTCTCACAAGGTTTCCTGCCTGACAGGAATATCCTGAAGAATCATGGTTTTGGGGCACTCCCAGCCCTTCTCCTAAAGTTAGGAAAAGTGCTGATAAGGGTGTAAGAAGGTTTCTGGATGTTTCCAAGCAGTGGGATAGCTCCTCACCATACTGCTGCCCCAGCTCTCACCCGCTTTCATCACTTTTTTCCTTAAATAATTGTGCAGCTCGTTTTATTTTTCACTTGATGCAGGCTGAGTTTTTATTTTGGGTATATCTGCATGCCCACATATATGTGCACCATCACAGTGCCTATTTACAGCTGCCTAAACATACACACATACATATGTTTAATGAGAGAGCATTATGGATGGTTTGTGTAAAAGTCAGAATAGATGATCTTGGAGGTCTTTTCCAACCTTAAAGATTCTATAATTCCATGATTCTATTGATTCTTTTATTAAAAACCAGTAGAGAATGGGGTTTTTTTGTTACCAGTGAACTGTGTATATTTTGCATGAGAGCCCATCCCAAAGGAATTTCTAATCTTACCTGTAACTTATGACCTTCTTTTCAATATTCCTTATCTTACAAAAAAAAAAGGAGATGGTATTTACCTTGGTCAGGAAGAAAACAGGTCAGATATACTTTTTGTCCTCTCTTCTGACTGACCCTTTCATACCTCTGTTCAGAGTTTCTGAATAATTTTTTTTTACATCACCTTTGGTGCCTGGATAACTTAATGTCTTCTTTTTTTTTATCACACCAAGGAATTCAAGTCATCCAATCAAACCCTCCCAGCCCCTGAGAGCCACAGCATGGAAATGGCAAGAGACTCAGTCTAAGAAATGTCAGCAACTTACTTTTTTTGTGGGTCTGCAGGAAAATGTGCTGGTTTGTTTCTAATTACTGCAAATTCAGAGTGGAGGTTTTTCAGCATGACTTGCAGCCCAGGAATAATTTGATTTGGAGATTTTTTTTCTTGTTTTTAATAAAATCAAGGAGCCCAAATCATGTCTCAGAGCTAGATAGAAATTGCAGCTTAAAAAAGAAATCCAAAATTATATTGGTTTTTAATTATTCCATGTGAATTTTCCAATTGCCATCTCTTTTTAAAGCTCAGAAGTTGCACTGTGAGCAAGCAGCTTTGGGATGGGGAGGCCAGGAGACTGCTCCCTGCCTTAGCACCTCCCTAACCTCAGCTTTGGTTAAGAAAATTTGCTGAAAATTTCACGTGAATTGATGAAATTTAATGAGCAGTGAGGATGCTGGTGTTTGGTCTTTCCAGTTTGCACCCCACTGAGCATCTCAGGTGTCTCAGGTATCCACTGCAGTTCCCATTCAGGCACTGGAAATGTTTTAGGGGCAGAGTGGGGGGAGCTTGAAAGATAGTTTTTCTCCCCTCCAGGCCTTTTTCTGTCCACCTTTCACATCCCTGGAAGCTGGGGAAGAACAGGTAGCTCCTGTTGTGGCAGCAGGGATGTGGTACCCACACCAGAGCAGCTGAGAGCAGGAGCTGGGGAGGCCAGTGGAGCACCACTTGTCTCCTGGGGACACCCCAAGCCTCTCAGTGCTCTCCCTGCAGCACCCAACACCACCAAAACCCACCAGACACTCGTCGTGTGCCCAAAGCATCCTCACTTGGCTGCTTGGTCCTTCTTGGTACATGACTTTCGTTGTGGCAGCAAGGATGTGGTACCCCCACCAGAGCAGCTGAGAGCAGGATCTGGGGAGGTCACTGGAGCACCACTTGTCACCTGGGGACACCCCAAGCCTCTCCCTGCAGCACCCAACACCACCAAAACCCACCAGACACTCGCTGTGTGCCCAGAGCATCCTCACTTGGCTGCTTGGTCCTGCTTGGTGCGTGACTCCTGCTCTCCCCCCAGTCCCAGTACCATTTCTGGCAGCAGGGTCCATTAAAAATTATCTCTCCATCAGAGAGCCAGGGAGGGGGCTGGGGGCAGGCTCTGGTGCAAGGCACTGAGTGCCTGGACCCTGCTAAGTTCAAAGGCAGCCTCCCTCCCACCCCGAGGAGGGATGTAGCCGGCCGGAGGATGGCTGGAGGCCACACAGACGGGGAAGGTATGTAACAATCCATTTATCACTTTGCAAATATTAGTGCTGCTTGCATTTGCTGCAGCAATATTTCTTCTTGGAAATTGGTGAAGTGAGTAATAACAATGTTATTTATTCTAAGACCTTGGAACTGAGAAGCAATAACAGGGGGGACTGTTCCCTTGAAAGCTTCAGAGGTGCGGGAAATAAAATGGGGGGCGGGGGGGGTGGGGTGGAGGAGGGGAAAGAGACCAACAAAGATCTGGAGGAGAGAAAGCCACTGAAATCTCTCTTATGTTTAATTTCTTTGCCCCAAAGGTAAAAAAATGCTTTTTGTAACGATTTTTACGTAAACAAGGCGGGGTGGGAAGAAGGGTGGATATTTTGGATTCATCTCTGGCTGGATCCATCCTGCAAGGTAGCAGTGCAGCTTGGGTTTGGGGTCTGGCAAAGAACCTCCTTCACCACAGAGTCTCCTGGTTCTCTTCTTGCATTTTTTTTTTTTTTTCCTTCCCACCCCCCCCCCTCCACCCCCTCCTTCCCCTTACATCCCTTATCTGAATATATAAGGCTGCCCTTTGCTCAGATTTATGGGTTGGGGCAGCACTGTGTGTATTTACAGTCTCCTGACCTGCAGACCTACAGCTGAACAAGAGCAGGAGGAAACCAGGGCCTGTTCCATAAACAGAGACAGATACGTGGGGGAGGCGGGCAGGAATTGTGAGCAGCACTTAACATTTTTAACTATTTGGCCAAACCGAGGAATTAGTGATTAGATTAGAGGCAAAGAAAAATGAGAAGCAGGGTTAAAGATTTAGGGGAGGTGGGGGGGAAAGGACAGCAACAACCAAGAGAGGCCCCAGGTTTTGGCATGGGGAGAAAATAAAAGTTATTGGGATGTTATAAAATGTTTTCCAGGGCAAAAGGGAAGGAATGATGAAAACAAATCTCCAAAGCATTTTAATCAAGTTGTGCTTTTCTTGGGTAGAACCAAACAGGGCTTTTCAAGTCTGATTACCTTTTGAGGAGGTAGATTACTTAGTCTGTGTTTATTCAGGAGCTAATTGCCCCAGATTAAGAAAAAAAAAAAAATGCTCCTTACTCAATGACAATAAATATTTCTTAGGTCCATAACTATCAGTTGGTTTGTCGGTAGAAATTCAGTGCAGATGAGAAAATATTTGTAAGGGGCCAGAGCATTTACTCAACTTCTCAGGGGCAAAGGCAGCAGAAGTGGCAAGAACCTGGAAAATAAATATATGAAATGCAACGTATGTAAGGGTCACAATCTAGCATAAGTATATCAACATGATGAACAGCTTTGATGAAAATGGTAAACAAAACCACCCTCTCTTCCTGTGGCTTGTTTTACATTGCAATAAACCACTGACTCTATAACCTATCAGAACATGCTGAGATTTTATGCATCATTTCCAACTACTATTTGAACATTTGGTTTAGAGTAGTCATGAACCATAATTAATGGGATTTTTTGTGTGTGTGTCCTGATAAAAAGCAAGCTTTATTGTATTTTATTACCTGTTGGTCCAAAGCTCCATATAGATGATGTAAATTCATTGTAGGTTTTAGGCTGGGGAAACAGAGGAGATGGTGGGGGAGGTTTTGCACAGGACTATGATGAATTAACATTTACAATTTCTAATCAAACCCAGAGGTTCAGCTTGAGATGCCCCCTCTTTTCTCCTGTGAGTGACTTGGTAGCGACGGGACACGGAGATTTTTTTGGCCCAGCTCAGCCTACCAGGAGGAAAGGGGAAAAAAACACACCCCCCCAAACAACCCAGGCACCACAAAGACCACGGAGATGAATGGCTCTATTTTATGAGCCATAAAAGTTTTATTCATCTTGACACCGAAACAGGTTTAGGCAGCGAGTTGACACGCCTTAAATAAATAAGTGGAATTAATTCCCCAGCTCTTGAAACAATAGCAGAGTGCCCCTAACGCTGAGAGCTGCCCCGTTGTTTCCCCTTGCTGCTCGATATTGATATTATTTGTGGGTTGGTTTTTCATTTTCTTTTTTTCCCCCCCCTCTGGGGCCTGGTTGCTCCACTTCAGATTCTTCCCCTGTTTTATTAGAGGTTGAAAAAGGTTCAAGACCTGGTTGTACCACTGCTCCCACCGACAGCTAAAGAACCAGTTTGGCGTCTGGTTTGTCTGTTGTTTTACTGCTGACCTTCAAATCAACTTTCCCCCCTGACCCCAGGAGGCATCTATCATGACAAGAGGCTGTTTAACACAAATGGTGCCCATTTATAGGGGAAGAGAGTCAGAAGATTTCCTTGGTTGTTGGGGGTTTTTTTGTTTTGTTTTGTTTTGTTTTCTTTTTTTTTTTTTAATGAAGAATTTGGTTTTTTCACCCCTCTTTTCTCAGTCACCACAGGTGAAATCCCTCCTAGCAGCTGGCTTATGAAATAATGTGAGGGGAGGCCTTAATGAGCTGAAAGCACCCTCAGCTGGAGATAAATATATGCAAATGAGATGCACAAACAAAGGAGCCCGGACAGAGAAATATCTGCAATTCCAGCAAAATGCTGCCTGCAGCTAGAAGATGAACAGCTTTGATAAAATGGTAACAAAAAGCACCTTTTTCTCCTCCAGCTTGTTTTACATTGCAATAGAGCATTGTTATTGTAACCCATTGGAGCATGCAGAGGTTTTCTGCCGCTTCAAAAAAAAAAAGAAAAAAAAAAAGAAAACCTGTTTAAACATTTGTTTTTAAGGCATTCATGGGCTATGAGCAATGTGATAGCTTGGAGTTTTTTTGGTGGCTTTGGGGTGGGATTTTTGGGGGTGTCGGTTTGGGCATGGTGGCTATTTTGGGTGTGTGTCTTTTTTTTTAAGCTATTTTTTAATATATATATATCTTTTAGTGTATATATATTACCTGTTGGTCTCTCTCTGACTCGGGTTTCTGGTGATTTTGGTCGTGATATTTTGCAAGGGGGGAAGGCAGAGTGCGGGGTGGCTGTTGCTTCTCCAAAGGAAAAAAAAAAAAAGGAAAATTCCAAGTTTTGCTTTCAAATTTGGAGGGAAAATCCAAGTTGACAAGTAGTAAGAAGCAGCTCGGGGCCGGGGGGAGAAGAAGGGGGGGGAAAAAAATCCAGACTTGAACATTCACCAAGCAGCACCCAAACAGGCAGCTTTAATGAAAGCAATCAAGCCTCGGAGCTAATTCAAAGACAGACATCTAACATGCTGATTTTAATAAGCTTTTAAAAGGCAATCTCTAACTTTTAAAAGTCGCTCTTTTTAATTTAATTGGGGTTTTGGTTTTTGCCTTTTTTTTTTTTTCGGTTTATATATTGCCAAAACAAACACAGTCACTAAAATATGTTTTCAATATGTATAAGTAGCATATCTAGAAAATGTTTTAAATTAACCCAGTATTTTTGAGCGGGGAGGTGGTGGGGGGGAGAGGGTGGAGGAAGGAAAGAAAGAGGCTTACTTGGGATGAGCCAAAGACATTTTCCAGGGGTCATCATGTCAAAATAATACCTTTATCTTCTCCTCCTTGCCTTCATGAGTCCTCCTTTGTGAATGTATGGATGCCTCTTTACCTATGGGCTTCCTCAGAAAGCAGCCCCGACCCGATGGTCTCTCGGTGATAGGCAAACCTGCCTTCCTGAAAGGCAGAGGAGGAAAAGGCAGAGAAAACGCAGTGCTGCTTAACTTTTAACCTTATGATATCATTAAATAGATCATTATGGATTTATAAACGGAGGGTAAACACCGGCGAGTTTCGAGGGCCCGTTACTCCAGGCACTAACCACAATTTTCATATCTGGCAAGAAGAAGAAAAATAGACTTACCTTTAAGGGAAGAAAAAAAAAAAAATCCCCCTCTTTCTTTGGCACTTACAGATGTTAGAGCAGACAAGTGTCGGATTTCCCCGTGTCAAGAAGATTTCCTAATTTTTCACAGCCTTCTCCTGTTGCATTTTTGGCCCGATGTGGGAATCATCAATTTAATTTGTGGGGCTGCGCGCTGGAAAAATCAAGATATACGTGTACGTGGGCTTTAATGAACCCTAAAACCTGACAGGCAGCTCTCTGCTTGCAGTTGCCCCCAAGCTCAGGGTTTCAAGAGTTAATAAAAACTTGGTTCTATTAGGAAGGCTTGCTTTTTTTTGCAGCCCAGGTTTGTAGCAGCATAATTATGTTCAACTGCTGCTGCTTGAAAAGGGCAAACAGCATCTTAGGCACAGAACAATGAAATTACAGCTGAGATTTAGGTTAGCAAAAGCCGTCTTCTGCAGGCTTTTATGATTCATTATTTCCCATTAAATACAGTATTAGAAGTGTACACCAGATAGCTCATGGTTGCTGCGCTCAGAGCACATTATCTATATTACACAGGTCTGGGGAGCAGAATTAGAAAACTTTGGGGGAATGAGCAATATGTGTTTGCTGATAGAAGTACCATATGGCTCATCTTCCTCAATTGCTTTCATTGCGACTCTGATGCTGGAGAAATTAAAGTTTTATTTGATGTGGCACAGCTTAATGAACTGTCTTCTGTTAGGAAAATTGAATATGTTTCCTGTTATTTGAGCACAGAGCCCTCATGGTTTTGGCTGATGAGGGATGCATTATGTATTGTTTATTTAGCATTTTGAAAACAAAAGCAGATATTGGAGGTAAAATTGATTACTGCAGGATGTGTTATATAATCACATTTTTCTCTCTTTAAATTATGGCCTTGCCTATTGTTTTTATGGCAGCATTTTTTGGAGGAGGGGGGAGGGCATCCCCTAATAAAAAAAAAAAAAAGGAGAGGTTGTTGAGGCAAAGTATATAATCACTGCTTTGTTCAAAAGCAGCATTAGAGCTTTTTAAGTTTAGAGAAAGACATGGAAAAGAAGTGCACCCACACATGTATTAACCTGCAGGCCCAGTGGCTGCCATGCTGCTGGTCTGGGGATGCTCGAGGACTGTGTGTGCACTGGGCTGTGTCATTAGAAGAAGACTCATTTCTCCATCCTAGGTAGGAGGACACAAAGAGGAGAACATCCAGAATTCAGGAGCAGAATGCCGTGATTTTCACATTTTTTGGTGTGCCAGACAGAGCAAACAGCAAAATGTTAATACATTTAATGTTAATGCAGGGGTGCGGGTGAATATATGTTGGGGAGGATATAGAAAATTATTGGGAGGGGTGCAGCCCTTGTCACCAGGCACTGCAACATCAGTGGTTTATCTGGGGCAAGAAATAAGATATTGGTGGAGGGATGGATCAGATTCAAGGCAATGTGTGGGTTTGGCTTTGTTTTGTAGTGTAAACAGACACGGACACACCAAGGATTGTGTACCCTACCCATGTCATTGGGGTGGCTGGCAGCAATAAGCCCAGTGATAGACAGGGCTGTGGGTGCTGACCCTTTCTCTCTGTGGGGGAGCAGAAAACTGTATTTCAGCTCTGAAACTTACAGGCAAAAAAAAGCATTAATATCCCTGAAGAACGCTGTTCTTATTAATTCCACTTCTACTTGTTGGCAATCCTGCCCCGTGACACCCTCTGACTTTTGCTGTTATTGATCTCCCAGGAGGAGGGAGGTGGGGGATCAGGGAGGTAAAAACCGCCTGCGATAGCTCAGCGCTTCTCTCCTGCCCTCACGCTGCTCTGACAAAAAAGACAATTTGTCTTGCGTGCCCCACCACGTTCGAGGACTCTGGAAAACGTGCCTGTTGTTAAACCAGCCCCCATCACAGAACCTAAATACCATCCATTAAAAAGAGAGAGTCCCAAACGTGTTTACAGCAGCGGGCCAAGGCGCTCGGCCCTCGCCCCGGAAAAACTCCCATTGACGTCAGCGGGGCTTGTGCTTATGCAAAGAGCGAGGGATGCTGCCCTGCACCTTTAGGAAAGAAAAGGCAAGGGAAAAAAAAAATAAAAAAAGAGAAAATGAGTGGTACTGGAAGGAGGATGTGGCTCTTGAAAACGTCTCGGAGCAAAGTGGTTAAAGCAAAGCCTGTGTAAACAGCGACTATAATAAACATTTTCCATTCTGTGTCACTCCTTAAACAGTTCCCTGCCGTGATTTCAGGTGAGCACAAAAATAAATAAATTATAGCAGGCAGGGGGAAGAAGAAGAAGAAGAAGAAATGAGAAAAGAAAAAAAGAGAATTGCATTGCAACCGTGGCTGAAACCACAAAAGCTTAATTCCTTTCGTCCAGATCTATTTCCCAGAGAAGGAACCAGTGGGTTTGTTTATGAAAGGCTGCTCCATGACAGGAGCCTCCTTTGAGGAAGACCATTAT
>JADMLD010000755.1:6997500-7145000 GCA_017589585.1 Phylloscopus whistleri
TCCCACAGAGCCACCGATGCATCGGGTTTATTTGTTGTGAGGACGAGGTTTATTTAGGCTTGGTCCACCTCAATACCTGTGGGCACCACCTCAGCCCGGGGTTTGCTGCCTGAAGGAGGAGGTCTGCGAATTCCTGCCACCGAGAGTTCTCGTCAGCGGCAAATAAATCTGCCGAGTTCGACCCTTTCATTTGTAACCATCGGGCTCAAACGCATAATTTAGCCAAATTATCAGCTGCCTCCATCTTCCCAGGGAACGAGTGCAAACAACGTTTTAGGAACAGACATCTAAATTTAGTAGGGTTTTGAATAATTGATAGGCTGGTGTGACAGAAGATAGAAACTTATGTTTCTAATCATCCCGAGCCATTTCTCCTCCCTCCCACCGCCCCCCCCAAAATGAAGTCGCTTTGTTTGCAGTTAAATACAGGGAAGATACGTCCACTTAACAAGTATAAAATTGTGATAGCATTAAGAGGTTATCCGTGGTAATAAAAAGCGGGGAACATGCCTGAGAATGTGATCTGTTAGGCAGATAATTTTTAAAGATGGGACTTGTCCTTGCTTTGTCTGGGGAGAGGCATGTTAGTGATCCCAGAAGAGGAGGGTAAAAAATATAACACACGTTTCCAACTGAAGGTATTTAAAATGTGTAATGTATTTCAGCATGTTACTGTATGCTGCTGTTTGATGCTTTTTTCCCTGTAAAGCTTGAATTAAGCATCCCAGATATGGCTGTGAATCTCTTGCTCCTAGCTGACTCAAAAAAAAACCCCAAAATACATTTTTAAATGGCTGTATTACCAATATCCTGATAGTCTTTAACACACAAGCATAATCATCTTCCCTCTATTTTCTCTCACCGTTCCTAAACACAGTCCCAGCATCAAAAAAAAAAAAAAAAAAAAGAAGTCCACCTTTACATTTCAGGCTCATTTCAAATGTAAACTTTTAGCAAATAAGCGATGGCTTGTGGAGCTGCATCGCCGCTGTGACTGGCAGCAAATTCCTTTTCCTCCCTCCCCTCAGCGTAAGGGGTTTGAAATACCCATCAGTGTCAAAAGAAACTGCGCAGATCACTGCTGCTCTAAATAAGGCAGAGCAATGTTGAGAAAAAAAAAAAACAAAACAACCTGCCCCCAACAAAGAGAACCCAAAAAAACCCCCAAAAAATCACCCGATGGATTAAAATGACATTTCTGTCCCGTGTCAGTCCGAATGACGAAGTGGCGTGCTTTGCATCATTTCAGAAAGATATTCTTCAAACAAATTCAGCATATAAACAGGCAAGGGGCTTTTGTTTGAAACATTTCAGATCAAATGTTAAGGGAAGAACAATTAATAATTGCCTATTAAAAGCCCTGTTATTGTTAGAGATACATTTCGTGGTTTCTGACTATAAATAAAAGCAAAGGAACAGAGCCACGGTTTCTCACTGCAGATAGAAAAAGGCAATTTCCAGCTTTTTCTGTTGTGTTTTTATTTTTTTTCCCTCAAAGTTGCTCTTAAATGTGTTTGCTGAATAAACAGGATTAACTGTATTTAAAACAAGAGATAAAGAACAGCTTTTTATTACGCTGAACAGTCTGCAGGCTTTCCAGGCTCTCTGAATGCACTTCGTGCCTGGAACAAAATGTTCATATTTTACCTTTTTTCATGACACCGTCTAGAACGAGCAAAATATTTTTGTCATAATACATATATGGAATCGATGGGGAATGGCAATAAAAAGGAGCATTTTTACCATTTTTGCTTCTGGTCAAACACCGGGGTGGTGTTTTGTTTTGTTTTGTTTTACTTTCTCTCTTTTTGCTTTTGTCTTTGTTGTTTGGTTTGGTGTTTTTTTGTTGTTGTTGTTTTGTTTTTGTTTGTAGTTTTTGCAGCAGGATGAGAAACCAGGGAGGAAACTATTCCTGCTGCTGAAGGGGCTTTCCCTTTTCCTTTGGCTGCAAAAACTCACCGGGTGCTGTTAAAACAAAACTAATGGGCGAGAGCGCAATCCGGAGAGCCAGCCTGCTATCTGCTGCATTTCAGTGGAGGGTTTCTCAAAAAAATAGGTACAAAGAAAAGAAATTTAGACAAATTTGCCTCTTAACCTTTAAAGATTTCCTGCTTATTCCAGTATGTCCTTTATTGCATTAATTTTTTATTTAAATTACACCATTAACTGGATATGAATTTATCAAGAATACATATATTGATTTATAAAACAGTATCATTAATTATTATAATAGCTAGATGTAGCTGATATTACAAAGCCATTTAAAGGTTTTTAATATAACTTGGACATACATAGATAGATAGACATTATGGACAAGACTACAATTTAAACTGGCTACCAGCAGTTAATGAAATCCTTGATTTATTTTCTCATTTAGAGATTGATTATGTTGTTGTTTTGTAAAACCATTTATTTTATGCCATTTTTCAAAGGATGTCTCAATAAAAGTAAAAGATAAATAAAACATTCAGCTAAGTCTCAAAGCATATTTGGTTTTATATTTTCTTTTTTAATGCTGCAGCTGTTAATGTATTACTAGTTTGGAGAGTTGTCACCTTTACAGTGAATTGGCTTTCTTGATAGTAGCTATGTTTGCACATGCACAATTTTCTATATTTGGATTTAAAAAAAAAAAGAAATAGAAGAACAAATAAAAAGGGGATGTCTTCCCAACAACATTGTGCTTATTACCTAAACCAGAATGCAGCAAAATGCCTTTCTGGCATAGATTTCTTAGGCATATTTTTTGTTTAAGCTGTGGAAAAATGGGACTTACCCTAGTGCTGCAAAGCAGTCAGTCATGGAGAACATTTTGATTTAAAATGCAATCTGAAGAGAAGAAAAAAGAGAAAGGAAAAAAAAAAGTGAAGGAATGATATAAACAAACAGTACACCACTTTCAAGTTCCTCCTAAAATGTTCCTAGCTTAACTAATACATTGGAAGTTTAAATCTTTACACATTGTTCTTGAGGGGCTATGTCTCTTGACTCTTTATTTATATCACTTATTCTTGTCTGGCAACATATGTTACCGATTTATTATAGTATTTTTTTTTTACTGTTAGCCAGACAAATGTAAGGGCTAGCTGAGGAAGGGTAGTTGCATCTGATGAGTTTAACAATTCCAGGGCATCCTTTAGGGGTAGCCAATGGGGTCTTTTGAAGCTATAATACTCACCATTAACCATTTTCATGCTGACATATTTTTATTGTCCCAGTTGGGGCTCTCCCTCACGTCAGCCTCTTTTGTATTCGACGGCTTCACGGGCAAACCCAGCAGTGTGGCTGAGTGGTTCTTCAAGCCAAGGTGTTTGTAGGTGTCTCAAGCCACACTCCCATATCCTGGCATCCAAATCTGCATAGCATGCCCCCCTACAACTGAACATGCAGAAAATAATAAGTTTTTTTTGAAAACCTAATTTTGTAATCCATGACAAACACAAGCAAATCCTGAGCACAGGCAGGCAGATTTCTCGGTGCCATAACTGGCACCAAAAGGTAACAGAGAGGAAGACCTTTCCCATCAAAGCCATCTCCAAATTCTTATCTTAAATGGATGCACCAGCACCAGAGGGAGAAGCTGCAAGAAGAGGTGATGAGCTGGATGTCACACTTTGCACATGGTGGTTTTAGGCCACCCATTCTGGAGCAAGGTCTTGACCTCTCCCCACCTTTTCCTTCCTACTCATTCTGTCCCCTCTCCTTGTTCAACAGCAACATCTTCCTCCAGCTCCTCTGAAAACTGCACCCCTGTGTCTTGTCTCACTGTTAGAGCCCCAGCTTGAGCTTCTGGGAGCCAACAGATTTGTACAAGACACGGGGGCATAATTCCTAATATCTCCCACCGTTTCCAGCTTTTTTGGTGCCAGATCAGACTACTACACCTGTCAGCAAATCCTGCCCTATATGAGACACCCAGTGTGGGATGCTTAAGGGCCCTCCTCCCCAAGGATCACAGAGCAGATGGCAGGGCACACTCTGGGATTTCTGCTGCTTAGAATTCAGTCAGATTTTTAGGGTTTTTTAGCTCCAAAAAGTTGGGTTTGATTTCCCTCGCGTCTTCAGGGAGTGTGGGAAGAGGCTGTGTAAGCCAACATGAAACCACAGTAGTGATGGTCTCCAGGGGCAAAAAGGTACAGCAAGCAGCATTTTGGGTGGGAAATGAGGTGTTCCAGGTAGAATAAATACAGAAGTAGCAATTAAATTCGTTAGGCTCCTTTGAAGGGAGAGATTGAAAGTGGCTCAGGGCATGTCTCCTGATAGCACTACGGGGTTCTTGACAAATGCCACACCAAATATTTTAGCTGGGAGGAGAGAATAAGTGCTCCTATGGGAGCGCTTTTTGTTTTGACTTATTGACAGTTCAGTTGTTGTGGGCTAATTTGTTTGATTTTTAAATTTTTAATAATTATCAGATTTCCCTTTACTTATTGTAGGGGGTTTTGAGGACTTGCCAACTTAGGTCTGAGTTCAGCAGTATGCACAAATCTTGCAGGGAAATAAAGACTTCCCCTTCTTTTCATTTTTCTTTTAAAAAGCTAGCCTAACTTTTACTTTGGGTTGGGAATTTTTTTTCAAGTTGCAATTTAATTATACTTTGATGCCCTCCTAAAACAATTTGCAACCCCTCAAATGAACCTTTGGAGACAAGTCTCGTCCTCCTTAATTCCAAGGGCACAGTGAAAAAGGCTGCAGATTAAATGCTCACAACCAGAACTCCTAGATTTAAGGATTTGAAGTCTTGGTTTTTCCCATTTCTCCAGAAAGGTTTTACTTAGGCAGATGTCAACAATGTCCTGGGCAAATATTTGGTGGCAATACCAAAGCTTGGAGCATATGGATTAATACTTACTTAATTGTGTATTTTAAGGAAATTGACAACAACTTCATAATTAAGCTAATAGCCCCCCTTAAATTTGTTTATTCCACTCAAACTCACATTTTCTTGGCTGGGGAGGGAGGAACAGGAAGCCTGTCTTGGTCTCTCAATCACTCTCTTTCTGTTTTGTCCATCACCTTGGTTTCTTTCCCCTGTTTTTGACCTGCACTTTTTCTGGATCAGACACTGGCAGGTTGAGAGGTAATAAGAACCAGATGGACATAGTGCAGAAATTGCCCAAATGGGTACGAGAATGTGGGGAGCTGTCAGGCATGGAGAGAAGCTGGAATTTTTCAGCAATAAAATGGGATTTATCGCCACTCTACCACAGTCATTGCCGACAACCGTTTACCTTGACAGAAACCCCATTCCAATAGGCCATACCGATGCAGATTTTTTTTTTTTACCCTTTTTTTCTATTTTTTTTTTCCCTAAGAGTGATGATTGGTATTTGTTCTAAGGCTCAAATGGCCTGCACTAAAGGTGAAGCATTAGGCCAAAGTCCTGTATTCCCCACTGAGGCAAATGAACCTGCTAAAATAAGTTCCTTCCACAATAGCTGTGTAATTGAAACCAGAAAGTGAGAGAATTTGATAAATTGCTTGACCCTGAAGGAATGTTAAGGTCATAAATTTTCATTGCATTTTTTTTTTTACTTCTTTTTTTTGAGGGAAAAAAATCTCTTTTATATATATATAGGTAGATAGATATATTATGTTTAGTATTTGTCTCTGAATTCCAGCTAACTTCCAGATCATTAGCCCTTACTCTGCCATCCTCTCCCCGTAGGAAACTACGAGAGGTTTTAGAGCATTCCTACCTACAACTTCCTAGGAGGGCTGAAGGACACAAAATATTCACAAATGGCAGCACTGTTAAGTAGTCAGCCACATAAAGAATAAACAACCCAAAAATTGGGAGGTTAGCAAGTGCAATCCCTTTAGAAAGACAAAATAAACAACATAAAAGACACAAACATACTGTACTTGAAGAGTGCTGGAGTAAAAAAGTCTGTAAATCATTTACAGGCTGTCAAACATTTATTGCTACTTTTAGTTGTGGGGGCTTTTTTTCTTTTTTTTAGCTTAGAAGTGGTATTACCTTTTACTTGAAAAAGAATGATCAGTGTTTTCTTGAATAATATGTACAGCTTTGAATTATATGTCTCTAATAAGATGCTCAAAAGCAAAAAAAGCTCAAAAAGACACAAGCAAACCCCAGATCCCATGGTATCTTATTGTGGTAACACACATCTGGAGAATAAGTAAAAGAAAAGAAATTAAAAAAAAATAGAATATTAAGGCAAACAAAGAGAAAGGATGAGAATAATTAAGGGAACAACCAGCAAGGTAAAACATCCAGCCATGTTCCCTGTTCTGTGCTTGCACCCATCAATAAATACATACTAGAAGAGCTTCTAAGAAGAAGCAGAGAGGAAACTCAGAAGTATTTTGGTTTTGTGTATGGCTGCTTGAGTTTTGTTTCGTTTTTTTTTTCCTGCAGTAGCAAAATTTACTTCCGTAGCTGTAGCAGCTCCTGCTTCATGATTGCTTGAAATTTGCCATCATAGAGAAACTGTTTTTTTATATTCTGGCTGCTTTCCTCCCCCTGCTTTGAATATAACATTTCAGAGGCAAAATTGTCTCACTTCAATAAGGCACTGCACTTTACATAGCCATACACACTTAACCCTACGTGAAGCAAGTTAAATAATCATTAGCACAGTAACCCATTGCTATCAAAAACTTATTGGTCCCCTAAATTTTAAATTAATGGCCTGTCTCCCTTGTTCTGTGTGTCTGTATGTGTCTGGTTTTCAGACACTTCAGTGGAAAGTCACGGACATTTTATCAGCACATATGAGATGATTTGCATTATTGATATTTCAATTTAAAAGTAAAATATTAAAAAAAAAAAAAGTGCAGGAAAAAGTAGTTCTGCTGAGTTGATTCATCCCTAGACCCCTGATTATTCAATAATCCTTCAGAGTGTAAATTAGCTGCCAATATTTGAGAAACTGGTAAAGAAATGCACTCTGTTCCTCTCTGGCCAGGTTGTTCTAGCTCAAATAAGTTTCCTTAAGAAAGCATGAAAAAGAGAAGCTAAAGGGGAAAAAAAAAGGGAAAAAAAAAAGAATTGAAACAATGTCCCCGTAAAATCATAGCAAAACCCCTCAATAATTTATACTCACTTTTTCTTTTTGGAGACGTTAAATAAAACTATGGTGGAATGGGGTTTTCTTGCTTTGTGAGGGATGGGGTTTTTTTCCCCCTCATAAACTTTCTGGCCCAAATCCCTTCTTTCCTTTTTATTTCTTTGAGTCCCAAAGTAACTGCTAGTAATTTTGAGACAGTTACTTATCCGGAGAATGAAGGAGTATCGTCTGCGTTTCAATTAGAGAAGGGAAAAAAAAAAAAAAAAAAGAAGATAAAGGCTTGGAAGGCAATAGAAAAATGCAAAGAGACGTATTAGGATGAGGATTTTCATCTGTTGCTGTATAAATATTTTAATAAAAGTTCTAAAATAATGTGTCTGCCTCCTGCTCCATAAAAGAGAGGAGATTATGAAGTGCAAATGATGCAGCTTAGATGTATAGATCCGACTGGGATTTTTCACCATTTAAGTGTCTCTTCGTGCTTCTCCTCCAGAAGTTTGTTTTAGAGCCGTTTCAGACCCCAAGAAGTATAAATTTCACGAGTATAAATAAAAGATGACCAGGAAGTGGCTTCAATCACTAATATTTTTTTGCAAACTAATGTTCAGCTGATGCAACTCGATTTTGTTTTTGCATCACATTAGTGTCACGGCGGCAATGACTGGCTTTTATTCACCAACCCTTTGAGTCAGCACTTCAAGACATCTTTCAAATTAGGTCATACTGCAAATTTGCCGCTGATACAAAGGTTGATTAAGAGAGCTCCACAATTTTAAAAGGGATGTCTTGCGAGGAGAATTAAGGTCTGGTTGATAGTTCCAGGAAATGTGAGGCCCCGTAACTACATGAAAATAATGTATAGGCTCTACGGGGAAGGAACATATTTCCTTGAAGGAATGCTCATTTACAATTTAACCAAGTCCTCATGCCCACACTCTCCCCCCCATCCTGTTACGGGAGAAATTGTGTGATGGGTGCTGAAAACAAGCCTTGAATTATAGCACAGAGGCAGGGAGATGAGCCCCGTGCTCCCCTCGCCAAAAATCAGTCCCCTCCTCTTGCCTCCTTTGATCTCCTTTGGAAAGACCTGTGTCTCCCCCCTCCCACTGAAGCATCTTGGTTTCTGCTTTCCCCCATAAAACAATCCAGCGCCGCGACGGGACCCTTCACCCGTAATGTAGCCACCCCGTGCTGAAGCTGAATCGCTGTGCAAACCTCCCCTGAAGATCTGGAGGGGATGATGAGAAGTGACAACCAACCATGGCGGCCAGGGCCAGGGCTGTAAATTACTTCTAAGCCCAATTCAGGCATCCTAATGAAGTGGCCAAAATTTTTCCCTTCTGCGGCACAGAAGGGACGGCAGCTCCTCTTGCTCCAGGGTCTGAGCACCAAGGAGAACAATCTCAAAGGGTTCTGGAAACTGGGCCACTTCATTTTTTGATGGCTAAGTGGGAAGAGAGACAAATGATCTCCTTGGAAGGGAATCAGACCCAAATCCAGCATTTCTGTGGCACTCAGGGATTTCAGATTTCCCAAACTCTCTCTCTTTGCAGGGAACAAGGACACATGAAGAGCCGAGGGTTCCCCTAATTTGATGTAAGTGGATAAAAGTCAACTGCCAGCTTCATTTTGGTTTAGCTCTTTGGCCCACCTGGTGAGGCAAGAAGCTGCTGTTAATGTTGGGTTTGCCTAATGAATCAGTGCTCAGGATGGGAGAGAAAAAAGGCAGGACTTTGGCTGCAGCTACACTGAAAGCAGTGTTTAATTCTCCTGTCACTGAAAGTAGAGTCCCCCAAGTTATCTTTTCTATGCCCAGGAACATTACCATGATTTAAGGCTATAGCATCAGTGAGAAAAAAAACACAAACAATTTAAAACCAGAGCCCAAAGAGAGGTTTCTCACCATATGAACAGTCATGAAAGCCAGAAAAATGTTTCTCATTCCCACTTGTATTTTCCTTAATTTCTTTGCAGCAGAGTCCCTGAACTTGCATTTCCACCACGGCAGCTGACTTCATTTCATGTTTTTGATGTTACGATCACCCACAGACCTTTCCATTCTCCATATGTTTCTGGATTCAGTCACTTCACCCACAGCCCTCCCCTACAGTGTAACACCTCAAATCCCCCCGCATGGCAAAGTCTATTTTATTCCCAGTCACTTTCAATTTGCCTCCTGTGTTTCTCTGAAGGGTTTAGTTGAATGTGATTTCTAGCACCAAAAGAAGAGGAGGGGGAGAGTGGCAGGCTACAAATGAGAAGGTGGCCTGTGCCACAGCCAGGAGTTGCTGGAAGTGAGAGTTTTGAAAAGAACTGAAATAGGACCACCTCAAGATTGATTTTAATATTCTGAGCGACATTTACGCCTCAGGTTCCTTTAACCCTCTTCCACCAGGTTAGATAAAAGTGGATAGAAACCCTAGAAATGTAAGTAGTAACGAGATTTAAAGACAGGAACAGAAGCAACAAAAGGTGTATGTCCACCCCATTAGCTCCAAACTCCCCTGCAGACCTAATTTGGTAGTGTCACCCCACCTCCCACCCTGTGGAGGTAGCTGCTGCTGCTTCTGTTACTGCTGCCCTTCTCCAGTCCCCATGAATCAGGCAAGAAAGGATATGAACTCATGCCAGAGTGACTTAAACTAATCGTGGGAAAACAAACTGGGGGTTCCTTTAAAAAAAATAAATAAAAAAAATTCATACTGCCTTTTGAGTCTTTGTGAAGACACTGAGAACATGCTTCCAAGCTCTTTTGTTCTGCCCTAAGGGATGGAAGGCTGCTCTTAATACAAGAAAACAAAGCCTTCCATTGCCACTACCAACAAAAAAAAAAAAAAGAAAAAGAAAGAAAAAAGCAAGCTGAAATGCTTATGAACACTTTGCTCCAGGCTCTGTGGCAGTAAGGAAAAATCATTGCAACCATCACAAGACTTGGCAACACCAGGGCCATGCCAGCAGAGTGCTCTTCCCCATTACTGTAAATCACAGGCTGAGCCCAGTTTATTGTGAAACATCCAATTGTGGCTCCTTGAATACGATAAATAAAACCACCATCCCTCGGTGCACTTGACTAGTATTTGTGGAAGCGAGGGGAAAATTCACACTTCTGCCCAGGGAGAGGCAGAGGCAGAGGCAGCCGATGCCTCAGCGTAGCTTGGCAGAGACAAATCACAAAAGAGAAGCAGCAATTAAATATGGGACTTTCTGTGCCTCTGTCCTCCTTTTCACCATTGCTGCTGCCGAGAAAATCACTTCAGGCATTGCAATATCAAGTATTTTGGGAGGCTGGACTTGGGTTCATTTTGGTTGGGTTTGGGTCTGCACTTTGGTTAAAACTGAACACACACAATGAAATAAAAGCTGAAATGGTCCCTGGGAACAGGGCAAATTGCAGGGGGTAGCATTCACCTTCAGCCAAGGAGCCACGAGCCCCTATTACAGCTACCAGCCCTCAAACACATGCCATCAGTGCTGCAGGGCCCTGCTTCAGCCCGGGCCAGCATGGTATTACTCAAGCCTCTCCTCTGGGAATATGTCAACAGGCACATTTAAAACCCAGCTTCTGCAAGCTATCAGCCACTGGCCCTCATGCCAGGAAAACACACAGGCACTAATGGGAACAGCACACAACCAGGGAGCAGAGCTGCACACGGGGTTAGACCAAACCATGCCCAAATTTCACAGGGTTGCTCCTGCCCCACCATTGCTTTGCTACCCTTTTCCACCCCCAGACCCAACAGGAGGATGTTGTGATGGAGCCAGAGGCAGAGCAGCTCTGTGAACAAGGCCAGCTCTGAAACCTGCCAAGCCATCCTCAGATACAGCAGGCAGTCCCAGGGCAGGACATCACTCCCTATGGGACGCGGACAGAAAATATCCCAAAATTACAGCTCCAAAGCCCTCTCCTCGCTCAGAGCTCGCCTCCTTTTTGTGCATACGGGGATCAGCTGAATATTTACAGCAGAGAGTGGAGGTCAGGCTGCTTCTCTCACTTGCCCCCTTGCCCAGCTTCAGCAGAGCCAAGCCGCCAGCTGGCGGGCAGCAGCCCGGGAGCGCAGCCTCCTCCGAGCGCCAGCTGGCTCCCAGGGACACCACCGGGGACAGACCCACAGCAAACCAAGTGGCTCCCACTTCCCCAGCCACTGAAACTCAGAGCAGGCCCTCACATGGTGACATTTGAGGCAGGACTTTATTTTTTGCACGGGGCGAAATTTGTGATTTAGGCGCTTTTCTCTCTCCCCGCCTTTTTCTCCTCCTCCCCAGCAGCTTCACAGCTCCAAGTCCTCCTTGGTGTGAATCCTCCTTGGTGTGATGACCCACCAAGCCATGCAGGCCAGAACCCCACATACAAAGCTGCTTAAACCCTGCATCTTTATCAATGGATGTCTACTAGAAATAAGCCTAAACTTTAAGACATGCAAGAGCCAAGAGCTTAGGGGCAGGCGGTTTGCTCCACCAGCTCCATTGAGCAGATGAGAAAAAGCACCTAATTAGCCAAATTTATTAATATGCTGCCTTTTTTTTTTTTTCTTCAGAGAGGATGCAGCTACATTATAGAGTTGAAACATGACTTTTGATGATCAAGCAAGCAGTGATTAAATAAGGTTAATCCTCATTTTATATGCTAATAGGATATTTATAATCTCAACTGCATATCCAATTTAGCTATTTTATTTTCTGTTGTTAAGAAAGTATTTCTTATTAGCGAAAGAGAATACCCCTACGTTCACTGCAGATGCTATTTTAATTGGGCTCAAGTGCATTGTGTGTAATTAGTCCACTTCTCTAATATTTCATCTATAATTACACCATGAACAATGTGCTTAAATTTCAGAAGGGCTGCCAGTTTAATTTTTTATTTTTTTTTAACTAAAACTGCTAATTAATTGGTGACCCTTCCCACAGACTGGGATTTGCATTGTAGCCCAGCCCCAGAGCTCTCAAAGGATTGTCTTTTCAGAAGTTTGAACACCTTGTTTTGACATGGTGCCTCTGATCTGAAAAACATAAAGGCACCTATGCTGTCCACCTGGTTTCACCAGGACTGCCACTCCAAACTTCCTCTTGTGGCACAGCAGCATGGGCATGGCTTTAGCAGCAATTTTAGACAATGCTGGCTATTGAGAATGACCAAAGAAAATAACTGGATGTTGCTCATCTCATTCACCTCATAAACTGCCTCAATAATTTAAGAGAAGACAGCGAGGTGGTGGATAGGGGAGGGTTCCCATTTATCCACCACAGTGGCCCTGTAGCAGAGAAAAAAGAAAGAAATGGCCTCAAACATGGTGATGGTGAGTATGTTGTGATCCTATCAGCAGGACTGAAAGATCAGCTGTAAAATTCATCTTACAAATGTCAGGACCAGGTACTGCTGGTGCTCAAACTGAGCTCTCTCAGAGGAAGGACACATAATGTGTAAGATGCTGCATGAGGTAAATATTTCCCTCTGTAAAATACCTGCATTAATTCCTCTGGCTGCACACTGTGCTACCAAGCCTGGTGGCTTTTGTGGAAGATCAGAGGATACAACACTAGGGCACAGTGGTGGTCCTCAGAGTAGAGCCACCTAAGCCCTGTTGCACTTTTCCTTCCCCTAAATGGCAGCAAACCACCGGGCAACAAACACGTGTGCATATTTATAGATATATAAATATATATTGATGTATTTAAATATATTTATATATATATTTATGGTCTTGTTACTCCCACTGTCTAAAGATTTGTGATAACCACACTGAGTCCTAGAAGAAACAGAGGACAAACACGAAGAACTATCCTGGTTTTGCCTCCCTAAAAACACCCTCAGTTTAGGGAAAAAGTGAAACTTTTAATCACACAGAATACCCTTCCCCAAGAGGACATAAATCTCCCTCCATCTTCAAGGTTACTTGAATGGGCAGGGGAATAGGTAACTGAGCTGGCAGGATAGGCAGGATAAGGGCAGTGGTCTTTACCCTTCCAAAAGCCTCTCAGCATGAGGATGAAGGTCATGGACCAACATGTGTGCAGCAGAAGACAGGGGTGAGGAGGAGACAAAGCCACACTCCCTGGAGATGGAGAATGAGATGCCCTTTGGGGACATGCTGCAGGGCTTCTGCCATATCCTCTTCCAAAGGCACCCCTCTGAAGAGCCACCACTTTGGTTTCAGGCTTTTCTTCTCCCTGAAGAAGAGGTGTGACATGCTAGGTGCTATTTGAGAAAGGGTGACTTCTTCCTGCCTGCCCACACACCCCCAAAACCCCAAAGCCTGACCTCTTCTTATCTGCTGGGGAGAGCCAAATCACTACCAATCTGGCTCTGATGTGAACCAGCTCTTTCTGCCCAGAAGTTTATTTTTCAAAACAAGTGTGCCTGCAAAACAGTGTTTATTTAAAACACAGCATGAATGCCAGGAACCCAATGTGCACAGGGAACAGCACCCGGAGGTCTCCTGCTTGGTGTTGGAGAGCTATTAAGTAAATCAGGGGAAAATTCCTCAGGAAATGGTGGGGTTAGGCCTGATGGGCATCCCTGGGTGATTAAATGCAACTTAATGAGGTCACGGGTGACAGATTTTGGTGCAGAAGTGTTTCAACAGTGCCGAAAAAGAAAAAGAAAAAGAAAAAGAAAAAGAAAAAGAAAAAGAAAAAGAGAAAAAGGCTTCATAGCACACAGAGGATGGGAATTGAGGCTGGTTGTCTTCTCCTGTGGTGTAAAAACACAGGGAAAAAGGGTGGCCTTCTAGCACTCACGGGCTTTTCACGGCCCTCCTTAACAACTTTTATGCCATTGAGCAAACACTGCAGAGCTCTCAGTTACAAATGGTCTGGCCAGTGTCACGAGTCAAGGATGGCCAGCATCACTTTGATTTCTTAGGGGTTAGAGAGGAGGATTCAGGTCACAAGGCTTTATTTCTACCCCAGCTCCCCAGCACCTCCAGTAGAAAATGGTTTTCTTGATTGAAGGAGCTAAATTCTGCTGTCATTCTGCAGGACTGCAGGATGATTACATTGACTTCATCTGAGCGCTTGGGTTTTGCTGATACATCTGTCAAGGACAGGAGGGGATTCTCAGTGTCTCACAGTCCCTGGAGCATTTGTTCAAGTAACCCTTCAACATTCATACAAGAGGGTCTTCTCACACAACCCATGACTGAATCACCAGGGGAAGAGGCTCCTGGCTGACATTCCACCATCAACAGGGCAACTTTGTGGAGAGATAAAACAAAATATTTGGGTTTTTTCAGCTTTCAGGCCAAAAAAGATTTTTGTCCCTTGTGCTCTGTTGGCTTGGAGCAAGTGACTCTTCCTTCCAAAATAATAAATGGATACCTACCTATGGGTTTTCATGTGTGGTCAACCATGCTGCAATATATCCTCCCTGCTGGCCACACCTCCTCTCCTTTGTTTAGCATACCGGCTCACCTGGTGGAGTGACTTGCATTCACATGTGAAACAATGAAGATTTTGCCAGCTGACTATTAAAAAACCTCCAAAAAAAGCCCCCCAAACCAACAAAACTTAGAACCCTTATTAGGTGGAAAGTAAAAGGCCAAAGGGAAATTATTGCTCGTTTAGACAGCAGCATAAATTTTCTTCCTATTTTTAACCTAGCTTTTAATTTAATAAATTTTATGACCCCTATATTAAGTACATATGTTTTACAAGACATTGTGTCCCTTGAGTCACCCTGAATTTACTCTATTATAGCAGAGTTAAATGAATGAATACTGTGTTTCTGATTTCAGCTTACCCCTTATTTGATCCTTATATAGTCAATAAACCTTCATAGAAGCATGGAGCAACTGAATCAAGCAGGGTGCCAAAGCTGTGTTTGGGAACTCTGCTGTCTTTAAAAGGGAATTAGGAAATTGTTATTCTCTTTTTCAGATCCTGCTACACCACTGCCAGGTTTCCCCTGCTGTTTACAAGGAATAAATGGTGATGCCGATAAGACTCTTGAATTTATACATTACCAGTTTAACTTTCATATGATAATTTAAAAGGAAGATCAAGTTTTCCTCTTCCTCCTAGGCACTTTCAAGCCTCCTAAACTTAACTTTTTTTTTTTTTTTTTTTTTCCTACTGCTCTCTGGAAATTGGGAAGAGCAAAAAGAATCTAAATCAACCCTGTGCAGGTTATGGATTATTCCCAAACAAATTCAGTTCTGGGGGGAAGATGGGAGATCTTTTAGAAACTTTTGAACAAAAGGCAAGTCTGCTTTTCCAGTATAAGTAATTCTTTCCCTCAAATTGGTGTGTACAGGCTAGTAGGTGACAGCAGAATAATGCAAATAATAATAAAAAAAAAAAGTAATCCCAGCTACAAATTGAGGATAAACAAATTGGAAGATGAATCTAATTACCTGGAGTAGATCCCCTTACAAAACTAAGATGCTCTGACACTCAATGCCTGCAGAGAAAATAAGCATGTACAGAGATTATTCTTGTTTGGGTGCGTTTACATTGTTTATTTAAGTAATACACGAGGGCAGCTTCCCACAACGGATTTGAGATGGTGGCAAAACACAAAGATTAGAGAGGGATAGTTGATATTTGCTGAACAGTGCTGAACAGTGGGAAGCACGAGTTATTGATTGGCTTGGTATCAACCCAGAGTTCCTCTTTAATATAATAAGATTAGTTTAGAAGGGTGTTTTATAAATCGGGTGGCTCTTATTTGATTTGAGTACTGACTCTCAGTGACTTGCCAAAGTTCAGTAAATATGCAGAGCGCAGTACATGCACTTTATCTTTGTGTATTAGCTATGACATAAACACAGAGGGGGAAAAGTCAAATTTTATACATCAGAAAAATGGGTTTGCTGCCAGACGTTCTAACGCGGCGTATTTAATTTCACTGATGTATGTTAAAGTGGGAAACCAGATTCAATGAGCTGTTTGTTTCTTTCTACAAGCAGGCTTACATCAGTGACCTCTGAGGACACGACCTCAAAATGTAACTAGATGTTTAAAAGAACCTCCAAGATCTATATAAGACATTAACATCTGTGTCAGAGGGCAGTACACAAGCGTGTATATACTCAGCTGTCTATATGTCGACTGCTGTATTTTTATTGTTACAGGAAACCAGCCAAAGTCCCAAACAGGAAAATTATCAGCTCCTTTTTTTTTTTTTTTTTCTCTTTCTTGGCATGGTCCTGTTTAAGGCATGACCTTAAGTTAGAATATATTTTAGCCCTATTTTGTCACCTTCTGTGTGGGGTTTTAAATGCTGTCCTCTCTTGGGGAGCACAAGGCTCCAACAAGGGTTGGGCACAGTACATGGAGGTGTGCAGCCCTGAGTGTGAGGATTCACAGAAGACTCCTAAAAAAAGAAGAAATTACCATTTTAGCTGGGCATGGGGAACTCCTGGTCACCTCTCCAGGGACAAACCAATGTCAAGTTCTGCTGTCTGTCAGGATTAAGTGCCTGTTTGCTTTCTCACTAACATGTGGTTTGAGAACAAAGCAGCTCAAATCTCCTCCATTCTTAACAAAGCATCTCAAATTGCTGAGTAAAATTCCTTAATCCTCCCATCTTAATCTGAAAACATCAACGCCACATGGTAACACTGAGGTCTCTTTTTGTCCACTTTGGAGCACCCTTGACATCACTGCTTGATCTGAAGCTGACTTTTCCTGGAGCCACCCATTTTCAGAGGGAAACCTCAGGTGCTTTGTTCTCAGAGCAGGTTTGCCCAAATAGTTGTTCTTTCCCCAAGTTTCCACTAGCAGTGAGAAACCAAACACAAAGCAAGAAGAGAATAAGTGGCATGGTTTTTCATCTCCATAAATACGTGTAGTAAAATGTAACAGGAGCTTTTCCAGCATGAGGAAGGATGCAGCAGCTGCTTGCCTAAGTAGTCCAGAGGTCAGGCTAGAAGACCCAACCTTCAACATTCCCATCAGTACAAGCAAGCAAACTCAGTCTAGAAAGCAAGAAAGCAAAACACCTGATGTGAAGAGGGTTGAGCAGTTGTAGCGTGGCACAATGAAGTCTAAACACCAGGTGATTTGATCTCAATCATGATCAATCATTGATCTCATCATAGTCATAGCTCTGACAGAAAACCCAGCTGTCATCTTAACCAGTATTTTCCTGCAACCATTTATCCAATAGCAACAAAAATCAAATCCCAGTTTCTGCTGGGAAAGTCACAGAAATCACTATTTGCTCACTCTGCAAGCATTCCTCCTGTTATTACTAGTGCCCTCTACATCTTTTGTCCTCTGTTAATTTCACTTGCCCTGTCCCAGCTTCAGTCAGTGGTACAAACCTACTTTGATCTATATTCGCTAAAAACCGTTTTGTGCCTCATCCTTCTCCATTTCTGACCTCAGCAATGTGCGTGCCTTGGTTCAAGCTTTGCTTCCCCCTCTAATCTGGGCCAGGTCAGCCCCAGAGTCAGGACTTTTATCATGAAAGCCATAAGGGCTCCATAAGGAGCAGCAAAGTAACTCCCTGCGAGAAAACTTCTAACATGTTGTGTTCCTCCCATCATCGAGTAAGACACCAGGAGCAGCTTCAGAAGGTCTGGCCATGAAAAATAACTCCAGGTTTACAACCAGCAGTAGTCAGCTGGAACACATAACTCACTGCTGAGCAGCTCATGCACAGCTGGAGCAGACTGATGTCGAACAGTGTGTGCGGGGCAGGTGAGCACAAGGATGCACAACATCCAGTTCTCCATACCCTGCTGGCTGGCTGCAGAGGGGATCATCAGCATCATACCCTTCAAGATGCCAAGGCTAGAGGCTGAAATATATCAAAGCCAGCACTATCTGGGCTACAGCATTTAGGAAAATAGCAGGTAGAACTTCACAATGCCACGCTACAAAGCTTTGTCATGTACAAGGTTTTCTAAGCATAAGAGATGGCTCTTGAGACTAGAGATCCAAAAGCTGCAGAAGATTTTCTCCATCTATCATATCTCTAATAAAACATTGCTTAAACTATCTCAAGAAGCTTCCAGCTCCTTGCTGGAAACAGCAAGCTGAAAAAAAATAGAAACCTGTGTCCTGAAAGGATGCTAGAAAGTTCCCTACAGTTCTCTTGGTAAGGATAAAGCTTTGAGAATCTGATTTACTGAATTAAATTGTAGCAGTGTGTTCTCAAGCAGACAAAGATCCTGGCTTTTCTGTAGAAAACGCACAAGTGGGGAGTTATAGAGTAACAACATCTCTGAGGCTACCCTGAACAGATGAAGCTTTAAGGTTAAAAAGGAGGCAGCATGGTGCATCCGCACGGATGGAGCTCAGGGACTGGAACGGATGGGAGCCAGCAGAGCCTGGGGAGGACCAAAGACCCTTTAATACAGACAGGGATGACTGATCTCACACAGGCTGAGCACAGGTCAAAGTCTTGAAAAAAAAAAAAAAACCCAGATTATTAGGAAACAGAATCCTCCAGAAATTTTTCCACATTACTCCTGCGGGCAGTGAGACCGTGCATTTGAACCATGAGCTGAACAGCAGGACTTTAATCAAACCATTCCCACAGAAATGCTAAGGCACTTGAAACACAACTCATTGGCCAAAATTCCTCCACACAAAGGTGACAAATGAGCCTTGAAAGACATGCCCACAAAGCAGGCATTTCTCAGCTGATGACGAACAGCCAGCGCTGCACGGCCGCTCTTAACCCAAGTGGTAATAGCTACTGCCCCCGAGAACTAGTTAGCTCTCATTTATATCACTGGAAAGCAGTGTCTCCACTGAAGTCAATATAGTTTCACTGGGCTAAGTGTGATCAAATTAGGCTTGATGTCCACAGACCTGAGTGTATTGCTTGCCTCCGGGCAGGGGAGCAAGAACAAAGGGCTCATATATTGGTATCTGTGTTTGGTTTGTAAAGGATTGCTCTCTCCTGCCCACCACATCTTTCAGCAGTGGGCTGTGTGGAGTCATACAATTAAAAAGTCATTTATGTCCAAGATTCCCACATCTCTGACGTATGCCTTGTCACAGCACAGGAGTTTATCTCTACTTCAGAGAGATTCGAGCATCATGAAGAGCTGGCTGCCAGCAAAAATTGTTCTGAGAGGAAATAGGAGAGGAACAAAGAAAGAGACATATACACAGAGCAACCTGGAGATGTTACAGGACTCCATTAGAGCTGGCTCTGGGTACAAGCAGAGCAGGCAGCTACACAAAAGAGCAGGGAGACAAAGGCATAGGAGCATTTTCCTTGGTGTCCTTCCTCCTGCATGGCAGCAGACCTTAAATGATGGCCCTGTTGGTGGCAACTGGAATCAGGGATATGAAGAGCCAGCCTCCGAGGCCACCTCCAGGATTCGTGCTGGTAACCACAGACATCAAATGTTTGTTTGCAGTGCTCCAAGATGAAGCCTAAAACCTCCCAGGTTGTGCTGGCATTGGAGGCAAAGCCTTGGGAAGCTGCTGGTGACCCTGAAAGAGGACAACCAGCCCTCACTTGGTACATGGCCCTGGGAAAAGCTCACCTGCCACTGGAGCCACACGGTTACCCAGTTTTCTTTTCCCACACCCTGCCTTGTGCAGGGTTATCACCACACTCTCCCCACCAGCTCTGGGGCAAAGCACACAGGTGAATTCGCAGCTAGAAAAACACACACGTCCAAACATGCACCCCTTTTTGTCAGCCAGAGTGTTTTACAGCCCGTGGGGGAGTAATAGGCTTGGGCTCGGTATCTGCCTCATGGTGTGGCATAACTTTCAATCATGTTAATTAAATTAATATGGGCCGTGCTAATGAAAACCACAAAATACTATTTTGGTGTCTATGAGCACATACATTTTGATAATATCCACTTGTCATTCTGATGTTCCTTTCTACACCAAACACCAGCAATGTAAACATCCAACAACACTCTCATCATAACAAAGGAAACTCTGCATCAGCACCAGACTGAAGGCAGACAGACTTGTGTAAGCAGCAAGCACCAGAAATATCCAGACACACTAGGGCTCACCAAGTGTTGGACAAACGCTCCTCCTATCTAATCTTTCCATCTACTTTTGAGGTATATTTTTGGCTCGTGTTTTGTTTTAGGTTGGGGGGGGGGTTATTATTATTATTCTTTCCCCGCATGATTAGCCATCCAGGAAATGTTTAAATTACAAAATCATAAGGTTTAAAAGATTTATAGATCAAATTATATTAACCTAATGCAATAGGCCAGCCATACGGAAATTAGAAGTCTTTATATTTTATTTTGGTTATTAAATTGCTCCCTTTATGCTGTTTAGTTTGTTTGTAACAGCAAGGTTTTGCTGTCTGATGTTAAAACTCGCAGAGTAACCAAGCAAAAACAAATGACTTAGTCCTTGGTTCAAAGAAATAATAGGTTACTAGCATAATTAATTTTATGTTTAATTACTGCAGAATGAAACAATTCAACAATATCCAATCAATCCTCAGAATGACAGAACAGAAGGTCAGCAGTTGCTAAGTCAATTGTTTTGAAAGAGAAATTTATGTCAGGTTCCCTTTTATGTGCTAGGGAAAGAAATTGGATAAAAGTGGTCAAGCAAATGTTAATTAATTGTGTAAATGTAATCTTGTTGTCATGCAAAAATCACAGAGGCTCCAGGCACAGCGTGCAAAACACTGGATGTGCATCAGTCAGGAACATCTAGAAATGACAACTTTGACTTAAAACAATAATAATGAAAGAAGGGAGAGCAAGCAGGAATGTTTGAAAGCCAGGCTGGTTTTCCAACTGGCGCTCAGAAGCACATCTGTACAAGCTGACTGGTTCAGTCTGGTGGCTACAGAGGCAAGTCCACACCACCATGAAGTCTGACCCTGCTTGGCTCCAAATCTCACAGGTGGCTGCTTTTGTCCTCCCTGTCTTTCCTCAGATTAGGAAGTTAATTGGGTTCAAAATTTCCAACTCCTATGACTGTTTTTTTTCACCTGAGCCTCCAGGTATTCAGTAAGGTGTTATTTTCCTCCAACATCAGCCTTTATTTACATGACTACACCTTCCCATCTTGTCTCAAAATAGCTGCTCCTGCTTCCACACTCCCAGGAAAGTTTGGCATTTTAGGAGTCCTCACCTGCAGTTTCCAACAGTTTCCACCACTTCCCAAGGTTGTTGATCAGGTATTTCCAAGACCAAGGTTGTCTAGCAGCTCAGCCATCCTCTGGCCTAAAGTTTCATTCTTTTCTTCACTACACCTCTCTTCAAGCCTCACTCACGTCACCAGTGCCCACTCCCTATCACCAGCTGCTTCTTCCTTTAAAAAACCTCTTGTGAAAAACCTCAGACCAGCCTATTCTCTTATTTTATGCTCTCACCATCACCTCCAACTGGAGGCTGATGAGGACAGACCTGGTGGCCCAATCACCAGTGCCATAACTGGACCTGGCAATGAGGAGCATGAAAATTTACTGTGTTGGCTCTGAAGCCTTGTAGAGGCAAGGACAAGCACTGGGTGTTCCTTACCTCAGCTCCTACTGCTCTAATGGTATGAGCCCAGCCTTTTGAAAATTAGGGCAACAGAAGCATTAGAAATCATTGATCTAATTATCACCATGCCAGCCTCTTCTAATCCATTTTTGTGCAAAACCCAGCTGGGTAATTGACTGCATGCAGAACACAGGCACACCAGGATCTCTGACTCTAGACTTCCTTCAGCTGAGGATAAGTTACCTCTGGCAGCCAGGGAAGGACAGTGCTTTATCATTGAGTGGGAAAATTGAGATGCAATTTTGCATGTAAACCAAACCAAGCTGTGTTATGAACCAATTTTGTCACCTGTAACAGGTGGCGACCCCAGGGAAAGCTGGACAGACCAGACTTGAGCTCTCCAGAACACAAAAACACATCCTAATGTCCAAGAAATGCATTGTGAAGATGAACCTTGCAGCAGTTCTGCCATGCCTTAACACCTTCTCCCTGAGCCACCTAGCTGGTACCAAAAAGGGGGCACAGCAAATGACAATCACCACTTTGTTCCGATGCCTTGGGAAGGCTGACCTGGAACAGAGACTGGACAGAGCTGGAGAATAAAGTAGGGATTTATTGAAAGGCCTCCAGGATACACCTTGGGCAGGACAGGGCCTGACCAGGGCTACACCCAAGGTGGACCCAAAATGGTCACAAAATGGACAACCCGTCACGAGGTCTCACACTTTTATAAGTTTTGGTCTATTTACATATTGGGGTTTAATTGTCCAGTTACAGCTTCAGGTTGTGAGGTCCCATCCTTCTTGTTCCTCCTTCCAGCCACTGTTGTTTGTGCTTTTGGGCCTGAAAGTTGTCCTTGGTGTGCAGCAGGAAAAGGATTTGTTTTGTGTCCCTACTCTGAGAAGAGCTGAGTGACACTGAATGTGAGGCTCAGAACTGCACCCCTGGGCAGCACAGAATCTGAAAAACGTGAAAGCTGAAACTTAAGGCATCATTTCCACAGCTCAGCCCATTCGATGATGGGAATCCAGGCAGATAGGGAAAGGGGAGTGAATGATGAACACCACATCACTGCCCTGGCATTCTTAAGGCTCATGCAGGGTTTAGCTCTTAGTTTTCCATGGGACATGCCAAAACATTTGCAGATTAAGCAAATATACAGCTGTATACTTGTTTTAAATGTATATATTATAGGAGGATCCAAAAGATGGCAACAAGTGGGAAGAGTACACCATCCAAGAGCCCTGGCATGGACCCTTGTGATGTTGCTATGGTTATGCATGGTAAACAACACCATGGAAAAAGTTACTGAGCTTGAGCAGAGACTGATTTTTAAATCTTAGTCGGGCGTCCAGTTTAAACTTGAGGCACAAATGTTTTAAGGGTGTCATGAAAACCTGAGGGCCGACACAATTTCTTCCTTTTAGCTACAACTTTAGAACAGGAGCTGAACACCACTGGTTTGGATACAGAAGGATGCTTAAGACAAAAGGCAAAGGCACTGAAAACAATTGTTTCAAAGCACAAAGATCCTGGAGAGGTTATTTCACGGGTTTGCTATTCTTGAGTCTGGGCCGATGACGCCAGCATTACTAATCCTTGAAATGAGGGGGTTTACATTGGGAGTGTTGACATAACCTCAGCTTCAGCAAGAAGAAAGGGTACCAGAAGATGGAAATGTATATTTTTGGAAATAGATTTCGTTCTGACAACCCTATAACAAACAAGTGAAATTTTAATACTGCGCCTCGATGAAAAATGAGCTGCTGAATAAACACCAGACTAATTCATAAAGAGCAAGCTCAGCCTGTTTAATATTTCTTGAACTGTCCCAAAAATTCCATTGATCACTAGTGATGCTGTAAATAGAAAATTCCTACCATTTTCAAAGGAGCCAGGAGAATCTCACTGGGGTTTGCCTATCAAAATTTTAGACACTTCTGAAGCTCCCAGGCTAAAACATAATAAATCAAATATGAAATTGTATAGTGTTGGGCTGAGCTGGAACCTAGGGTTTTGTGGTCTATTCCTGGGATTGTTTTAATTTTTTTTTGTGAAGTATTTGGTTTCTGCTTAATTACTGTGTCCTCCACAAAAAAGTCAAACATCCCTCCCTTGATCAGTCAGCTATTTAGTTAGTAATGCACAAATACTTCAAATATTACCTATTAGAACATTTTGCAGTTTAATACTGATGCATGATAGTGCATTTTCTTCCTGGAAAACTAAATCAATGTCATGCTCAATATTAAAATACAATCTCATAATCTTGGGCTTGGATCCTCCATCCCTGTCCCCTGCTATTCTTTCCAGGGCAGAGTTACAAAAACGCCAAGTTATCGAATATACTGCTTTAAATAAATGCTAAGATTTAAGATCAAATGGATGTTCAACAAGAATTTATATAAGCCTGGAAGCTGAGAATCCTTCATTGTATTTTTCTAATTTGGGGGGTTCTTTTGTCAAAGAACTTCATCCTTGAACATGTGCAAGGTGATAATTTTTGCCTGTTTTCCCTAGTGTCAACCCTATTCCCTTCCTAGACAAGAAATGCTGAGGCTGCTTGGAATACCCTCCACCAAAAAAAACCCAAAAAAGTAGTACAAAATCAAGAGCTCTTTGGGCTAAGCACCAAAACTGAGCACTGTGTTGCCTATTTTAAATGAAAGCACCTTTATTTCTTATGCCCAGCAACCCTGGCCCTACACCCAACTCTGTTGTCCCAGGACACCAGAGAATCTTGGACCTGCAGTTTACTGGTCAGGGTCCTGGCACCTCGAATCCAAGCTGGTGGGGAAGTTTGGGATAATTTCATGTTAGGCAGAGCTAAAACCCAGGCTTGTCCAGTTGCAGTGCTATTTTAACCCAAACTAGCATCTTTCCCACACTCCTGACTGACAAGCTCTCCCTTTTTGCAAGTTTTTTATTCCTGTCCTTTCATTTGTCCTCCTTTTCCCAGAAAACACTCTGGGACATAACATCTGCCCTTTCCACCCCCCACTCACTTTTTTTTTTGAAAAGGAAAATGCATCATTTCCAAGCTGCCCAGAAGCTGATGCTCTTTGCTTACCTCCATTCTTTCCCCTTCTCCCAGACTCAAATATTAAAAGCATCCTTTTAAAAGCTTTGTAAAACAAAGAAGGGAAGGAGTGGATGATACAGATGTCTGAACCAGGCTTGCACACTAAAAACAGTACACTTGCCATGCTACTTTAAGTCAACATTTTGCACGGAGGAAAAACAAAGCTGTGACTTAGCCTGCTGCAGCACAGGTTTTCTCGTTTTCAAATGTAGCCTCCTGGAAGCATTCAAAATTTTTCCTTCCTTCTCCATAGGCAAATAAGGACGAATCCCTTAACATAAATATATATATAAAAAAAAAGATTTGCGTATTTACAGTTCAGAGCTGTTCTGTTGATTCCTTTCAAACTCATGCATAGAAAGGCCCCCTCGCAGCCCCCACCACTGGTCCCAAAGCCAGTCAGGCTGTGCTGCCCATCCAACAGCCTTGCCCTGAACACCTGCAAGAGCTGATGTAAGCGTAATTTAGACTACTTCAGAGCTGGATCTGTCTGCTCAGGAGCATGCAGATCAAATTCTCTCACTCAATCCAAAGATTTGCATAGGTCAGGGCACGAATCCTTTTGTTAACAATGCTTTTTTTCTATATACTCACACAGCAGAGAACTAAATAAGTGTGTGTATATACGCACATGAATGTCAGATGCATAACAGCTCATGTGGAAGGGGTTTTTTTCCCTCCTTTTCCTTTAAAAGAATGAGGAAAGTTGGTTTTAACACAGGTCTCTCGTCTTCAGCACCACTTAAGAGAGAGTGATCGGTTTGCATGCCTCAGTTTAAGTTTATGAACTGCCAGCCCACATTCAATGACAAAATGTAACCTAGGCTGGTTTTCAACCACTGATTGTCAGATCCCATGTTCAATATGTCATGTGAAGTACACTTCATTAAGGACTGAATTACTCTGCTCGTAACATGAGCTAAATTAAAGTCAGCGTTGGGCTGCATAAATCACCAATTCAAATGCATCACTAAGTGAAACAGTCATCATCACCCTCTGCCCTAAAACAACCCAAAAATCTGGGCTTCATGTCTATATATTGTAAGGAGGACAGATAGGAGATTTTTTTTTTTTTTTGTTCTTTGCTAGGACTCACAAGTTCACTGTCAGAAACTACTGAACTTTTAAGGAATAGCAAGCACCTTTCATCAGACAACATATTTCATGGTGCCGTGGGTTCCCTGCTCACAAGGAACAGACCCAGGCCATCCATCAGACTGCCACAGGAGCCCTCCATTGCACTGACAGAGTGGAAATTTGGTATCCATCCCGTTAAGTGTGAGGGTATGGGAAGGGATAATCCTGGGAACACTTGAACAGTGAGCAGGGCAGTCCCCCTTGGGTAAGCCCCTGGATGACAAGACTCAAGTCTGTGGGGTATCACAGGATTCAGACAGACAGTTTCCCACAAATATATTTTTCTGTTACAAGAGGTGGGAAAAGCGATATGAAATGGAAATAGTTGGTTTAAAAAAAACCAAAAACACACCAGTGCCTCATCTGTGAAAACACAGGATATAACCATGTACTCCTCCAGCAGTTTCATTCCAGTGCAGTCCTGTTGGGTAAGGAATCACTCTTTCTCTACATCGAGCTGAGAACAGATTTAAGACTCCTAAATCCACTGAAATTTTAGGGAAGGCACTGGCTGGCCAGAGCTGTGAAAGATGTTTCCAGATGACAATGGGTGGCAGAAATAATTAGCATGAAGGACCAATTCTCTATGCCCATTGCCCAAGTCAGAAAAGCGCCTCTGACGTCCAAGAAAATCAGTGTAAGACTGGTGAACAAAGAAAAGAATTAGAGTCTAAATTGCTTCTTCATATTTATTCCAGCTGTTTGAACAGTGTACTAACTTCTGTTAAATACGTAAACTAAATTTACTTATTAAAAAGTAAATAAGACTTGTCTGTTCTTTTCAATAGATCTTTCATGTGTTTTTAACTTGAGAGGAAGATGAGAAGTGAAATAGTAAAGAGGCCCTTTTCTTTGCTGGTCTGCTTGCCATCTGGATCTCTCTAGGCCCTGGCATCTGCAGGAGAGGAAGGAAAAAAATTCAAAGTATTCCTGGAAGGAAGAAGAGCTGCTACCTAGTAGACAAATGGGAGAGAGAAACCCGGAACTGAAGGGAAGGAAGAAGGGGAAATATGAAACTCATTTATTTAGCCTCCCAGTGCAGATTTCTTAGCATGCCCCTCAACTTTCTGATCTCTTTGTTTTCTTGAGTATGATGATTTTCATGCCTTCTATTCTTTTTTTCCTCACATTTTAGTTTGATGTTCTTTCTCCACAAGCTTCCTGCATATGTCAGCATGAAACAATAGGCTCTCATTACACTTGGCTTCTTTCATCTCCTTCAGACACTGACCTACATTTGTTCTGTTTTTGTCAGTGTGGAAACGTTTTCCCCTATCAGTTCCGTAAAAAAATAAATCACATGTTCCGTATTACCAACCATGTTCTGTTGTCCAGGGTATTTATTCTGGATGGTCTTGCAAAGTCATTTCAACTTCATTGATAAGTCCTGTAGTACTCAGTTACCTGGTTGAAGTGTTACCAGAGCATGGGAAACCATAACTCGGTGAGCATCAATTCATGAGCTGAGCATTGCAGGAATTGCCAAAAAAATGTGCATCAACAGTGAAGTGGGAGCAAGACCTCACCAAGAGCATGTCAGAACCAAGCTACAGGAAAAACCTCTTCCACTCCATTCCACTCCTTAATTCACTCCTGACACACTGATGGATTTTTCTAGTGTTCATCTGGTAACACCAAAACTTGGGTCATTCTTACTTTTCCTGTACAAAACTTGGGAAACTTTCCTAAAGGGGTTGGTGATGGTTTGGCTCCATTCTTCCAAGCCCAGAGTAGGAGTTAAGGCAAGAAGTGTGGAATCAGTGTTTAGAGGGTGGAGGATATTCTCTGCCTAGCAGCTTGGGGAACTCCAAGCAGCATTGGTGCATATCCTAAATTCAGCTCCATTTGTCCAGTCCCATTAGGGACTACTGCTTCCACAGTACATTGCAGAAGCTGCTGAATAAGTAGGGAGCATTTCTGTCTGCATTCAAACAAGAGTTTTCTCAGCTCAACTACTCCCAACTTCTTGTGCACGTGCTCTAACATGGGAATCTTAATGGTTCACAGCACCTATGACTTAACTGTTGACTTTGGAGCAGTGATCCCATCCACGCACCATCAAAAAACAGAGCCAGGATCAAGATGTCTTTTCCACAAGGCACTCCTGGACACCCACACCAACATCACAAGCCTCTTTTGCTGAGAAAAGTGTATAAAACTCAACAAAAATGAAAACAAAACATGAGCAGCTGCACAAAAGCCAGCATCCAGTCATACCAACCACATATTTTGTTACACTCAACATGCGAAACAGCAGAGGCAGCAGGTTTCATTCTGGCACTTTTAAACAACAACCCAAATAAACACAGTGCTGATGCACAAAGAGCTAGAATTTTGGTAACATGGTTTGGCAAAGCAATCCTGAAAATCCATCATCTGGGAACATGTCACGTTTGACCTTTGCCTCATAAACCAAGGGCTAAACCTTCTCCAACCCCATCTTAGTTTGTGGGAATGCCCATGCCTAAGTATTGCACTGCCCTCCTGAAGACAATAATTTTTAAAATACGTTTTTTTCTTTGGCTCACTGGTGCAAGGAAAGAATCACGATGAATATTTATAGACTGGCAAAGCCGAAGCAGCTACAACTTGAACATTCAGACTGCCTCAACTCATGGGTAGGCATGCACACAACTTAAAAATGCCAAGCCAACATCATTTGCTCAAATACGCAGTTTCAGGACCACACACTTGGGAATGTGAGTCAAACTCCTGCATCTCCAGGACTTGGCAGAGCTGTGCTGTTGGAGGTAGCCAGTGTGAAAGCTGGCACCACGTGGGTGCAGCCATTCTTGTGACCTGACACATCACCAAAATAGGGCTCCCAACACACATCTCATGGTGTCTTTGCAAAGAGGGACCTAGGCTGAAAGGTGAATGTTGCTTTTGTTTTTCTTCCTTTCTGTCAGAGTCAGGATTAAATGTGCCAGACGGTATTTCATGTTCAGACTCAGATGTTTATTAATTCTTATCTATATTACAGACTAGTAAACTGTGAGTTCTACAGCACTTCTAGCTAACAAGGTAAATATGGCTCTGTCTCTCTTTTCAAGGCCTTTTAAGGATAAATTGTCGAATTACGAAATGACACCTAAATTATTTTTACTTTTAACCCAATAACCAACCACCCGTGGTCCCCAATGTGGATTTTTCTACCCAATTACAAAACACCACCCAAACCCATGAAGAAGAAGGTAAAAAAGAAGGACTCAGCCTCTGCCCTAAAACCTCCATCTTGCTTTATATATATATTACTATATTCTAAAACCTTAAACTCTAAATTTTCCACCTTGTGATATTGCACACTTCTATTCAAACTACACACCCATAATCCCAGTTCTATCATTCAATTTTGGAAGCATTTTCCAAGGCCTCAGGTCAAATGCAGCATTTGCTTGGGGGTCAGTGGCTGTCAGAAAGTCTAAAATTCTCAGTGGCTAGGATTCCAACAGGTGGAGACAGCTTACAAACCCTGCCAGCCCATAGCTCCCAAGAGCACACAGAGAGGGAAAAAGGAAAAAAAAAAAAAAAAAAAGGGGAAAAAAAAAAAGGAAAAAAAAAAGCAGTAGAAAGGAACTAAGGAACTGCAAGACATAGATGACCTCCTGGGTTTGAACCATAGCATGGAACACCCTGTTCCAAAGGTCAAGGCTGCTGCTGACCCTAAGGGGCACTGGCTCTGGAGGCACTAAGGCACCAGGCACTGTCCCCTGTGCCTGGCACGCTCTCTGCCATGAGTCATTTGCAGTCCCACCATGTCACATGGACTTCTGAGCTCCATCAGAACAGGAATGAACACAGCCACACTGGACATAAACATCCATCACTCTGAGATGGAAAGAGATTACTCAGTTAATCATCACAGCAATTGGGCATTTAGAAAAAAAGTGTTATGTTCCCTTTTGATTACAGAATGCACCTCAGGAGCCACATTCTGGTGTTTTCTGGTCTAATCTCATATTAAAAACTGCCTGAAAAGTGTCCAGCCCCAGTCAAAAGTATATTCTTTGGAGACACTTCAACTCCTTTTCCATTTAAGTGCACAGAAAGATGACATACTTACTCATGAGTGATGGTTGGCCAAAGGGGTCTTGAGAGTCCTGAATCACCAGACATAACAAATTAAGCTTTAATACTAACTTAGGTGGAGTGTGGAAGATAGAGTGGCTTGTTCCTCACTGTGAGAGCTTTGCACCACCAGCCAAGAGCCATGAAGCAACTTCAACAGGCAAGGTCAGGATTTACCTCACTTGGGAAGACCTCGGCCAGTGTGGGAAGACTGCCCTTGGAAAAACATGTAACGCCCTGAATATCCCTCCTGCAGCCTTGTGAATGCCAAATCACACATGCCATTGAGCTCACATAAGAGGTGACATGCAGGGAGACTTCTGGCATACTGAAGGAGACAGGTATTTTGGAAAACACTCACAAAGCTCTCCCCAAAATACAGTAGACCTCTAACATACGCTCTTCCCTTTGTAACAGCGATAAACCCAAAATACCAACTATCTGAGGACTTACTGCTCTTTCAAATTCAAATCCCCACTCCTTTACCCCAAACACAGGAAAGATTGTGTCCCAGTGAGGACTTTCTTACTCTGGCTTGTCTCCATGTGCAACAGATTTAGTACCTCAGCCAGAAACCACAACTCTCAATGCTATTGCCCCACACTGAACTCCTGACAAGTACTGTGGACTTTTTATAACTGATTAGGAGATTATTTTGGCTGGCCTTGCACTTGCATAGGTGATTTTTAATGAATGCACAGTGCTTTGGTATATGATGCCAGCTACAAGCTCTTTATTAACATTTATTGGTATTAGGTAACATTTTGAATTGACGGAACAAATCATTCCTAACCCCAAAAGACCCTCGCAAGCTTTGTAAAATATTTATGTAGAGGAAGGACTGTTCTGAAGTTCAAAATAATGTCTTTCCATGTCCTAAGCAGGTGAAAGGCAACAGGCAGACACCTCAGCACAGACATGTCCTATGTAAAAATGATTTGCAAAAACAAACTGAAGTAAGTAATGACAACTTGATGGGCTTGGTGGAGGAAACGACATGGTTGTTAAGAAATGTGCAGTGAGGTCAGAGGACTGCCTCAGCCACATCAAGGTGGTGGTCACAAGGAGGGGGTTTGCCTAAATATGGGCAAGGACCAGATGCAAATGCAAATGGCAGTGATGAGAAGCATCATCACCACCAGAGAACTGCTCAGTCTCTGAGGCCAAGCTGGCTCAAAGGCAATCACAAACCAGCCCACAGCTGGGATGAGCCAGTATTTGCTTTATGAGCAGCTCTGCTAGAACAATGCTCCCAAGCTTTTGGGAGATTGCATTACCAAGAGGTGCTTTACAACTCAAAAGCTTCAGTGGATGGCAAGCAATTTTGCAGAGCATCCTGCCATCTCTGCTGCTGGTACTCAGCCATATATCATTGCCTGCAGATATTAAGAGATGTGCCAACCCAGCCACCTGAGGGGAAGAAAACAAGAAGCACGCCTGTCAGTGCAGCTCTGCTCCAGATAAGGATATACAGATCATCAGATTCTATCAAATCCCTCAGCAGCAACTGAGGTGTAAACCTCAATTCCTATTAATAGTCACTCTAGGCCTGTCTCTTCTGTCTCCCATTTTCCCTCCTCTTAACCTCCTGCCTAATAAAGGTCAAGCTTGTTCAGCCATGGAAAAATCCTCTCTTGCAAGTCCTCGATGGGAGGGAAGCTAAGACACCAGCCCAGGTAGAGAGTGGTGCAATGGAGCAGGATATACATGTGCTGAGCATTTGGTCTGATTCCTTTAAATCCCACAATCAGCAAAAACATCATCAACTCATTTTGCATCAAGTGACCTGTAAGCATGAGAAACTGAGATTTCTTGTCTTTCATGGGTTTTTTTTTATTTTCCCTCTTCTCTTGCTTCCCTATTTGTGTACATTTATGTTTTTATTCCTTTGGCCTAAACAGCAAACAGGATTTGACTTTAACAATAAAGCTTCAGTGCTGCTACTTAGAATCAGTTCCCTCTTTCACAGGAAGGTCGTTTAGTATCACCTGAGAAAGTGACAAGCAGTGTATTTTCTCTTTTCCTCCTCCTTTATAGGATTCTACAGCTAAAGCAGAATAAAGAAAAAAGGACCAAAGTAAAGATGCAGTTCAGTATTAACACCTGAACCACAGTGTTCTTTCCTCTGGTTGTGTTAAAGATAAACCCCAACGTGCTGAGTATTTAGGTAGACAAAAAAATTTGCAAATATTTCTACACTTTGCTCAGCTGGATCACAGGAATCTTAAGGCTCAGAAGCCCAGGACTTCACTGCACCCTGGGACAGAGAAGCCCATTTCCAAGATGCTTCCAAGAGGGAATTAAATACGAGTGCTTCACCAATACCATGCTGGGGCATCAGAGAGGCAGAGCACTGCCCAACCTCAGCTCCCCCAAATTGGTTCTATGCCCAGCAAGCTGCCCAGCAAGATTCTGTACAAATCAGTGGAGAGCACCTTGCTAGCCCATGTTTACAGCCTGGAGTCTTAAAGCCACCACATGTGTTTTGCTTCCTGCCCATTCTGTAGCTACACACTTGGCCCATCTCAGCAAGGACCATCAGACTTGTCCTGCTAGAGCCTCAACCCACCACCTCATCATTCCTTTCCTGGCTGGAGGTGGAACAGGGTGAATGATGCCCATTTCCCTAAGTGGAAACATCTTCTTGGCCAGAGCTGCCATGGAAATACACATTCTTCCCAGAAGGTGCTGTTCCATCTCAAACTGAATGCAAAGCAGCCAAGGACTTCCATTTCTACACTATTATCCAAAAAGCTGGTGGTTTGTTTTGGTTTTTTTTAATTACACAGAAAGAACAGGCCAGCCCAGACCTCAGGGGCCAGTCCCTCAGCTGGTGTGAATTAGTCAAGCTCCTTCAATACAATTAGAGTCACTTACTCCCACTGAAAAACTACTTTGGAAAAATGGAAGACTAAAAAGCCACTATCAGGGTCCAGATTTCAAATCCTCTTGCCCAGCCAGACTTCCAGATGGTATCAATCTGCCTGGACAACCCAGAAAGTCTGTCCAGATCTCCTGAGACTCCCATTTCAATGCTTTGGATGGTGCTGCAGCACGGGGAAGACCCTGACCTCTCCAGTTGTAATCAGGTGGAGAAGAAAACAAAAGAGGCCAAGGCATTTTTGCTCTTGCCATGGTTTCAAGACAGTGACCGAGATTAAAACAGTATCTAATTTTAACTAATGGGCTCCTGTCATCAGCCCTTTCTTCTCTCCTCCTCTGTGATAGTGGCGTCAGAAGAAAATTGCCAAATCCAGTGCAAAGGCTGACAAACCTTCACAGAAAGGTCTTTGTACCCAAAACTTTAAGAGGAAGCACAACTCAGAACTCACCAAAAAAAAAAAAAAAAAAAAGAGAAAAAAAAAAGACATCTGCATGTTTTTCCAAGCGTTTTGCTTGGTCTGAAGGGGTTTATTTTTCCTGCAGTGCTGTGAGTGTGGTGCTGACTGTCTCGCAGCGAGAGCCCAGCTAAGGCAACTGCCAGCACGTCAAAGAAATCAGGTAACAGGGGGAACGCGTCCATGGAGCAGCAGAGCTCATCCATCTTCAGCTGAAAACTCCCTTCAAGACCAGGCCTTTCTGTGACTCCCAGCTACTTAACTTATCCAAGTGCCCTTTCTTCTCAACAGACAAGACCACACAGGATCTAACCTGCAGATCCTGTTGTCTTTGCAGAGGCCAGCACCAGATGTTTTGGAAGATAATGCAGACAAACAAACAGGAAAAGCCCTATGATGGAGAGATAGGGAATAATCTAATCTCTAGCAACCAGTTCTTCACCCTAACCCCAAAACTCACTTCCAGTTTTAAAAGCTGGTTTACTCCAGGTCAGTGGTTTTTTCTAGAGAGAAATGACTTTGTGGACATCCTGCAAAATCAGCAGTAACAACCTTGAAGGCACAGAAACACCTTAAGATGCTTGATGCTTAACTTCACCAGCACTGTTCTAAAGTCATTTTCACCAGTTGTAAAAATGTGCTCAATTTCTACCATTGAGTGAAGCTATTTATTCAGCCAAGAAGCCTCTTTGGTCTCCTCCTTTAGTAAACCCATAATTCCTTTTGAATACCTGCTGTTTCCAGCCCTAAGAACTCGAGACAGCAGCCATCACACTCACTGTCAGACTCCCTGAAGCCAGGTGGATCAAAGTTACAGCACACAGCCACCAGCCCTAATATTATCAAAATGTTGCTCACTACATCTCCTCCATACAAGTCTCTTTAGACAAACCACACAGCAATGCTTCATCACAGAGCACAAACCTATTTACATATTTTAAAGCACATTGGGAGGTCGTTTCCTGACAAAACAAAGACATTTTAAGGCATATTTACTGTCTGTGTTTCCACAAGTTAGGAAAAAAATTCTGATTACAAGCGGTGATTAATTGATCGCATGCAGCGCGCGTGCTTTGGAATTGCTGTGAATAGAATTGCATTGAAAACATCCTAACAAGGACATCCCCAAATATTTGAAAACAGACAGAGCTGCAAAATGAATGCTGAATGTCATTCAACGCTGATAATAACCATCAGTCAGTGCCAGTAAACAAACAAACAAAACCTTTTTGGGTTAACCGAAAGACTTTTAAATTGCTGATTACTATTGTAATATCTGAGATGGAGAGCAGCTGAATTTCTGCATGCTAAGAGGAGCCTGCTCAAGTAGCAAGGATCATTTTGCATATGAGCAGTTCTCATTGCTTTGTGGTGCATTAGTACACATATCTAAGGAGGAAATCAAAACTGTATGCCCATATCTAATAGGAAACATAAAAGCAAAGAACTGTCAGTCTTGTGAACTTTTCTCTTTTTCCAGTAGACAAGGAAATAAGCCCATGTTTCTCTGTGCCATTCTTCTAAAATGTTGATATTCCAGTTCATATTAACAGAAAACTCCCAAAGGTAAATGGAAATGAACTCACTCTGAAACAAACTAAAAGCCAAAAAACACCAAAAAACACCAAAACACCAAAAAACACCAAACCCACAGAGGTAACACGGGAACAGTGAGGGATGCTGCTGGGCAGCTGGCAACAAAAACAACCACTTTAAACATCCAATAACTCTCTCCCAAGAGCTGGGAGAAGATTTACACTCACATCAAAGCAAAGAACCTGGTTCTCAGGCCTCCTTTGCCATGGACACACTTTCCTACCCACTGGGGAGAGCTGTGGGAGGTGAGGCACAGGCCACGTGGGGGTCTGCTCAGGGAAGATAAGGTGGCAGCAAAACCCCAGAAGCACCAGGAAAACCCTTGGGTATTGGCCTTCCTGAGCACTTTAGGGCACCAAGACCCCAGATTCCTGCCCCTGACGGAAGGAAAGAGGAAGGGCATGGAAAAGGTCTTCTGCTAGATGTGAAGAGAAGAAACAAGGCACAGGGAACACTGACTCCATGGTCTCCTGCAGCCTTGTGCTGCCTCTGGGTATCATTTGCAAGCTTGGTCCCTGTCAGGACTGCAAGGCAGGGTACACATGGTAAAGGGTCAGGGCTGCAGGCAAAAGGGAGAATTCATGGACAGCAACTGAGAGCAGTCCTTTCCCTTGGTCCCACTGCCCAAATATTTGGGGAGAAGGACTTACATTTTCCCTATAAGAGCTACCAAGATACGTTTTATCCACACTGTTATCCAACATGACGTTTAGATATCACAGTCTCTAGCAGTGGATGGCAGAAATTAAAGGATTAAATAAAGCCTTACTTGCAGCCCTCCCATCCAGCAAGATGTCTGCAGAGCCAGCAAAACAGTAACATAGGAAGGGAAAATCACTGATTTATTTTCCAGTCTGCTTTGCATCACTTTGTGCTGAGATCAGCCATAACCCATGCAAATAATTCCAGAAGCAAGCAGGTAAGCTCCCAGCCTGAAGTCATAGCAGAACAAGCTCATGGAAAGCTTGAATAAGTTAGATGCTTCCAGCTCATGTGGTCCTCATGAAAATCAGCTCTGGTAAGTAAGAAACTAGTTGTGTCCACCTCTCAGATGCTAATCTGAGGCCTTATGGAAGGCAAGGGGAGGTCTTTTGTAGGTTTGTTTCTCAGTCCTTTGTTTTTTATTATTTTATTTTGTTTTAATTTTTAAGGAGATGGTGTGCTCCAGACCAGTAATTTAACCTGCTAGGAAAAAAAAAAATCTAGAACAGCTACACCATCTGAAAACAAACTAGAAGATAACAAGGAAATGTGAACTGGCCAACACAGACTTCTTGCAGGAACAAATATTATCAGACTAACAAAGGGTACTCATATGATATCATAACAGCCTGTGCAGAAAGACCAATATAACTTCAGTAAACTGTTATGACATTCTCATAAGCAAGTCAAGAAAATCTGGTCATGACAGAACTATTTTGGGTTAAGTGCAAGACTATTTCTTAAAGCCATTTCCAGAAAGGTGTTGCCTACATCTCCTGCTTGCAACGGCAGAAGCATTCCCCAGGAGCAGTCCCAGCCCTGGCATTTATTTCCATGAGTGCTCAAACTAATGGGATAGAACACATTTAATTTGCAAAGAGACAAGACTGAGAGGGGCTTTATGGGCAGGATTAGAACTCAAAACTGCATGTGAAGGTGATACAGCGAAATTCAGTGAGGACAAATCACAGAATCACAGGACATTCTGAGCTGGAAGGGACCCACAAGGATCATCAAGTCAAGACTTCAGTGAATGTCCTGTACAAGGAGCCAATCTTTGACCAAAATGAAAGGCTCTGCATTTTGGTGGGTTGACCAACTGTGCTTAGGATGGAATAATAAGACCCCAGAACCCCCCTTCTCCAGGCAAATCCTCCACTTTTAACCCTGTTGTTTCACAAGGAATTACTTAGTTTAAGGCATCTTGAAGAAGGGACTCAACCCCTACTCCCAGCAAGAATTTAGGGACTATCCAGTAAGCAAAAACAAACCAAAAAAAGCCCCTACTTCTCAATCACAACGATATGGAGCAAGGAGGTGAATGCTAATGGACTTATAGGGGAAAAAATAAAATAAGCTCCTCCTCTCTTCCCATTGTTTTCAGCCATCTGGTGTCTGCTAATTCCCACTCAGCTGGCTGAGTCCATGGGACTGCCACGGTCTCCCTGTGCCACAAGGGCTCTGAGGCTCTCCTGGCAGCAGTGTTTGTTGGGGTTGTCCTCCCTCCCTCTGCACTGAGGGCTGGAGGAGCTTGCTGCTCACCAGCAGTGACAGCTTGTTGCTGCACCCTGGGGTCTCTGAGCGTGTTTATTGTGCATGTGGGCTCTGCTCCGTGCCTCCTGGTAGATGGAGACATCCCCCAGTCCCTTCGGATAGGTTTCCTTTGTGGAGCAGGCCAGAGGTAGACTTGTGGCAAATAACATTGCTCCTAAGTAATTTTCCCTTGCTTTGTATAAGCAAATGCCTTTGATATACAACAATCCCCGACATGTTCAGGTTACATGCTTATTTTAAGATCTTTTGTTTACCTTATGATCTTCATAGGTCATTGACATCCCATTTAGCTCTGGTGACCCTGTTTATACAATCCCAATATACATTAAAAAGCGTTCCTTTTGGATAACATTAACATTCTTGATCTTAATCCATCACAGGGGCTAACAATAGCTCCAGCTCAGATGTGTACGTAGCTGTTAAAAGCTTTAATGTAAAATCCAATACACATATCGAGTGGGAGAGGCCTGATCAAACAGATTGGCTTTCTTTTTTTTTTTCCATTCTAAGTGGTAGAGGATCCAGAACTATGTAAACTCCTGCAAAATGCAGTCTGCAGGACCCCTCCAGCCGCCACTCAGGGCAATTAGATTCACTGAAAAAATGTGACTTTTCTTTCCCTCCCCCTGCACTCACCCATCTCCAGCACGTGACACTGCTGCTGGAGCAGTCAGCCACCTCCAGGAGCTTTGATTCCTGCAGCTCTCCCACTTCCCAAAAACATGACTCAGTGCCAGCCTGGTATTTAATAGCCTCTCCTGGCAGAGGAGCAAAATTTGCCTGCTATCATCAACCTGAGGGCTGGAGTTTCTCTCACGTGATGGGCCAGGAGTGCCTGCTGGCAATTTCATTGGGGAAGTCATGCTGGCTGCCATGAACTTTTTGACTTACCTGATATTTCTCTGCTCTGCTGTCTGCCACACTGCCCTACTGCTGTGGGATGCATTGTAGGATCTGAGGTGAGAGCAAATTCTGGGCTTCCCCTAAGGCTGCCACATCCCAAAGATTAAAAAAAAAATAAAATAAAAAGGGCAACCAAAATCATACCTCCTACAAAACTCTGGCCTACTGCAGTGAATGGAGCTCAGGGATGGGAAGGCTTTGGTGTGTGTCAGGTAACTCCTGCAGGAAACCATCCACAAGTAAATCAGACAGGATGGCTTAAAAGCAAAGATGGTCCTCTTGAATGCTGAAGCAGTGGTGGACCTTGGGTTGTATCATGGCAGCTGTGTCAAGTGTGAAGCTGAGACCGTGATAAGGAGAGCTGGATATTTTTCCTTCATTGGGCCTGGTGGTGATATAAAAGAGATGCACTTGGTGGTGCATCAAGAGTTTGAAGACATAAAAAAAAAATTCTGCTTTTTTTTTTTCCTCCAGTGTTTGTGCCTGACTGAGTTTATAGAGGAGTCCAAAGAGCACCATGCAAAGCAGCCTTCAGTCCTTTTGGGTGTTTTGGTCTATTCCAGGAATGGCTGCTTCTGTGCAGCTGAAGAAAAGAGCCTGGTGACCTCACAAGGTCTCCTCCAGCACCATGTGCCATGACTTCTGCAATGCTGCTGCTGTAGCAGCTCCTATCTGCTTGAGAAACATCCAAATCATGAGCATGATGAAAGCCACAAAATATGGCCCTACCTAGAACACGATGACCCCTCTTTTCTGCCTTCCTTGTTTTCTCTTCCTCCACAGGTTCAAAAAGTGACATTTTGGCAGGCACATGAATGTTTTTTGGGCTCAGCCCATATTTCCCAGGAGACTGGGTTCAGTTGCAGGGTAAAAAGAAAAAAATAAAAAAAGGCCAAGCACTAATAAAACATCTGACACAGTTGCCATGACACACCAAAGGCGGGATGAATGCGCCGGAGAGGACGCGTCACACGAGGAGAAAGGAGGGCAGGAGAGCAGCTGAGAGAGCCAGGCGACACGTCCTTGGGTCAGATGGTCACCACAGCAGCTCTGGCACCTCTGAACTGTGCCAGCTGTCCTACTGCCAGGCCCTCTGTCGTGTCTCTGATTCCTGAGGAACAGGGGGAAAAAAAAAACACGTTTGGGAAATTGGTGGCGAGGGCCGCCTGCCAAGGCTGGGCTGCAGAGGGAGGCTGCCAGCTGCAGCAGCACCTTTGCATGTCCCACCTGTCCAGGAGCAGCACTCCTGAAGCCAGACCCTGGGGCTGCAAAGCCAAAGGGGAGATGATATCACATCTCCCTGCTCATGGGTGACCAATTGTTTTTCTCTCTATCGAATTTGTCGAATTTATATGCCCATGTTTCCTCTGAGCACAAACTAAAGCTCTGTTCAGGGTGCACATTATTAAAATTTTAATTAAAGTCGGGCCCCTAATTAAAAAGAACAAAATATAAAATTCTGAGCGAAAAGTGAACAAAGCAAATTCTCCTAACTCTGAACTAAAAAGTGAAAGGGTGAATTTATGAAGTTAGGCAGGATGCAGTTTGCTCAGTGATGCCAAGGGATAAAAACACAGGTGTGGGTGTCTGTGTACATCATGCCCGAGGGTCAGCTCTGCATGGATGTAGGTGCAGGGACTCATAGCTTGTCCCTGGGGTGGTGCTGGTGCCTGGGATGTGCTCCAGCAACACTGCCTTATTCCCAGCTGCCAGTCCCCCTCCAGCTTAGCAAGCCATTTGGGGTCACAGAGCTTTATGCGTTTGTCATTCCCTCAGAGCTTATAGGATGCGTGTCATCTGTCCCAGAGCAAACTGAGACCCACATTTCACAAAGGGCAAACTCCCCTGAGCTCAGGCACAACATTTTATTACTATTATTATTATTTTTGCACTTGGTGGTGCATCAAGAAGCAGGAGAGCTCTCCTGTAGCTCCTCACTGGAAGGCCCAGGCTGCCCAGAGGGTGCAGCACGGCAAGGACATCCCTTTTTGAGCAAACACGCAGAGGCAGGCTTCAGCACACGTTCCAGGAGCTGCACCAGTGTGCCTGTGGAAGTTCAGAATGGGGCCAGAGTGAGAGGGCAGCAGAAGAAGTCCCCAGTTTTACTCCAGAAACAAGGTTTGCCCGACGTCCACAGAGAGGTTCAGGTTTTGGACAAATCCAGAGCTCAAATGCCACTTTTGTGGGGTGGGAAATGAACCTGACAGTTCTGCTCTGCCAAAACCACATTTTAAAATGCTGTAAACTGATTTCACACAGCTCTCTTCAACACCTCCGAGCTGCCTAAACCACCACATCATTTAAGATCTCACTCACCCTGTCCTTTGTGGTTCAGATGCCACCAGACAAAATAAACAACCCAACACTGAAAGATTTCCCCTGCTCCACATGAGAAAGGAAGAGCAGCAAGTCCCTGCAGAACCTGGCTCCTACTCTCTGGTAAGCTCTGGGGCAGTTTTACCCATGGCATTTCTCCTAAGGAAGGTGTGAGCCATGGTGGAAGAGCTGTTTATAAATCTGGAGCCACGTCCCCTGAGTCCTCAAGCTCCCTGAAGCACCAATTTCTATTTCCAGCCACGCAGCTATGCACAAACTCAGCTGCACCTCGAGGAAGGAGGGCAAGTCTTGAAGTGAGCAAGTGCTCTCCAAGATGTTTTCAGCTGGGGAAACAAAGCTAGGGGAAAAGCCTGGATGTGGCACAGCAGTTGTTGTCGTTTCAGATATTTATACTGGAGTAGGATGGTTATGTTTCCCATCCTGGCTTCTCCTTCTGCTCACTACTACAGGGAACAGCACCAGGATGGCACTGCACTCTACTGCCACAGTAATGAAGTTGTCACTAATTCACCATTTAGACTTCACTGCCCATAAAACAGGAGGAGGAAACGGGCTGTGAGCATGATAAGGAGCAAACCCTGGTCTGAACACAAATGTACTCGAGAGCTGGGAGGAGAAAGAGGAAATTAAAGACAATCAGCTGAAAGCATTTTTCCACTCATCAGGCACTGCGTTGAACGTGCAGGATGGAGCCATGGCCACCAGCTACAGGAGCAGACCCCCCCAAAGCTGGCCAGACTGGACATGTCTCTGGTATTTCAGGCCTTCTAGTGTTTCTGGGATCCCAGTTAAAGAAATTACTCTAGGAAGTATTTACAGCATCATAGAACATTCTGAATTGGAAGGGACCCACAAGAATCATCCAGGTCCAGTTCCTGGCCCTGCATAAGATGGTCCCAAGATTCCCACCCTTCACCTGAGAGTTGTCCAAATGTTCCTTGAATTCTGTCAGGCTTGGTGCTGTGACCACTTCCCAGGGGAGCCTGTTCCAGTGCCCAGCCTGCCCTGGGTGAGGAATCTCTTCCAAATATCCAAACCTAAACCTCATTCATCCCTCAAGTTTTGTCACTGGTCACCACAGCAAAGAGATCAGTGTCTTCCTCTCCTCTTCACCCTGTGAGGAAGGTGGAGGTTGCTGTTAGGTCTCTCCTCAGTCCTCTCTTGTCCAGGCTGAAGAAACCAAACAACCTCAGCTGCTCCTTCCCCTCCAGACCCTTCCCCATCTTTGTAGCCCTTGTTTGGATGCTCTCCAGTAGCTTGTCATCTTTTTTAAACTGTGGTGCCCAAAACTGCACACTTTAAGAACAACATTTAAATCTTAGCCTCTCCCTAAAGCTCTGGTTGAGCAAAGGCCTCTTCCCTAAAACCTCCTAGACTTTTTTCAGAGGATGTGAGTACTCCTGTCTGGGGAGGGAGGGAGGGAAAACTCAGTCCTCAAGACTGGCTGTGGTCAAGCCTCAAGCTCAAATCCAGGACAGATCAAAGAACTGGTTTTGGCTTTCTGTAAATGATAATAAACTGCCTGTATGGAGACAAAGAATTGCATTAGAAAAGACTGAGAGCCACACCTCTCTGTACTCAACATCCTGCAAGTTAGGATACCCACCTGGAAAGTAGGAGATGAGGATTAAGGCTGTTTCTCCCAATTAAACAAACGTCTGAGAAGAGCTGGGACAGTGGGACAGCTGAGGCCAAACCCAGGACCCCACCACCCACCTTCCTTGGATCCCACAGCCAGAAGGGCTTTTGAGAGCTGGCGAGGGTGTATGGAGTGGGGGACCCTACTCTCTACCTCACCTTGGAGCTCTGCTCTAAGAACAAAACACCTTTTGCAAACGCCCCCGGCATTTCCTGAAGCTCCCTAGAACCTGCCAGATTTCCTCAAGGTTTTCTGGGGAATCCCAAATTCACCAAGGCTGTTCAAGCCTAGGAGTGTGAAATCTTATTTTCCAGTTCTCTGCTCAAATTTAATGAACCATCCCCTGTGTAACCTCCCTTGGAGAACATTTTGAAGCCCCGTGTACTTCCCTCCCCCTCCACAGCCAGCACAGCCAGCATCTGGCAGGAACCCCAGCGTTTATCTTTCCCAACTGGGTTGTGAGCACTTGGCCACACCAGCCACCCACAAGCCACACTGTACCCTGACCATGGAGGGAAAGCCACCCAGAGAAGGGAGAGGCACAACAAGGGCAAGGAATTGCCAGAGAGCAATTTGAGCCACACCTGAGCCACTGCTGAGGCTGGAGAGGCTGGGATCCTCCATGAATCTGCCCCTCAAGCAATGCTCCATTTTCCCTCTAACTATTACTGACTTTAATTAATTCAGCCTATAGCAGGTCTTTGTTGCTGTTGTTATTTTCTGCATTACTGGTTGGGGTTTTTTTTCGGATAAGATATACTTAGGGAAAAACACTAGAGATCTCAATTAAGCAGCTGGGTGACTTATAAATATATATTTATGTTTGAAGCCTAAGTGGCCATTGGCTTCCCTACTGTTTTACTTAGCTAACAAAACAACTCTATCAAAGTAAGTATTATTCCAAAACCCAACTTCCTGCACAGAATGCTCCCATGTGCTCCATCAGTCTGCTTCTCTGATGAACTACATCGTTTCTTATAAACTGTCCATGGCCCATAAATTTCCAAGCATAAAGGCTATTACTGTGCTGTGCAAATCTGCTGAGAATTTTATCCTTATAACTTCATTTCATTTGGGTGCAAATGAGTTTGGTAAGAAAGTTGATCTGCAAACTTCTTTTTTTTTTTTCCCGTCCCCTGTCTTCTGCTTTTGAGCTTATTTTGATAAGTAATACTTACTTGATTTAGAATTGAGGTGGGCTTTGTTCTGACTGATTTCAGTTGGACTGCCTCTGCCTCAAACTGGCTTTCTTTAATAAAGGGAAAAAAATCAATTTCTCAAACATTCTTTTCCCAAAACCTTAAAAACAAAATTTACAATAAATGGTGGATGAAAATAGAGCCAAATTGGGGTTTGGGCCACCTACCAGATAAATATTGCAAATCTACTCTCTTTTGTAATCCAAAGAGAAGACTCCTGCATATATTCCAGTATTGGAAGCAATAACTGCTTCATAAAAATCCCTTCTCCTTTTTCTGGACCAAGCCATGAGGTGGTGGAAAATTGAGGATTTTTTTTTTTTTAATTTTTTTTTTTTGGTGTGTGCATGCAGATGAAAACCTCTTACGACTGTTTTGCTCATTTTTAGCTCTCACAATTGCCTGTTTATGTTAGGACTTCTGTTGTCACAAGCAGAGGATAGATCTTCAAACAAATTGCAGTCTCCCTGTCCACCAAGCAGAAAAATGGCTAGATTTTGCCATCAGGTGCAGCACGAGGCTTGTGTTTTCCCTGGCTTAATTCCAATTTCCATAACAATACAAATTAGACTTGCTCAAGGCCATGGAAGAAGTGGGGGCACTGGGGGAGAAGATGAAATAAGCCATAACTCTCATGGCTTTCTTCCTCCAAGCCCCAAAAGCAGTCAATCACGAGCAATATGGAAAAAAATAATAATTAAAAAAAAAAAAGAAATAATGTGCAGAGGGACGTTTTGATATCTTGATTCTGGAGACTTCTTGACTACCTTGTACTAATTTCATTATGCTCAATTTAAGGGCCTTTTTATTGATAGATACCCCAGGAAATATGACTTGGAAACAGCACGCTACCTTGGGATATCACCAGCCATTTGACATAGGGGAACTAAAACAAAAACAGATGTTTTAGGAAATAAGCAGCTTGGATATATCACTCATAAACCAATTAAAACTTTCTGTAGCAAGTTGACATTTCCCATGAAGCAAGCAATGGGAGTAAACTCAAATCAGTTGGCTGCGAGAGCTACGGAGCAATTCCCAGCCACAGATTTCTTTTTTTTTTTTATTTTCTTTTTTTTTTTTTTAGCTGCTTTGAAAATAATGTTTGGATTAAAAAAAAAAAAAAAAAGAAAAAAAGAAAGGTGTGATAAAGAAGCAGTCTCACCTTGTCACTCTCAAACCCAGAATCTGTCTTTTCACCTTCACACTTCCCATCCATTGCTCATTAAGCAAACAGTGAGATATTCCCGCTATTGTTCGTGCCTTGGCAGAGAATCTCCATCACTTCGGGTCCAAATGCACTCCAAAACAAGGCATGAGAATTGTTTCTGTTTGTCTCAGGTATTTGGTTTAAAACAGTTCAAGTGTTCTTGAGACTACAGAAGGAAAAAGAACAGTTTGAGAGTCGTTTTCTTATTTTAAGCTTTTAAAAATTTCATCCTTTATTCCTTTTTTTTTTTTTCTCCCCAGGATGTTTTGTTTTAAAATTTTATTTTGCAAAGGCAAGCAAACACATCTAAGCACATGCTTAACTTTAAGCATTAAAAAGTCAATGGGATTTAAGCATGTGTTTAAAGGCAAACATATGCTTTAGAGCTCTACTGAATAGGAATGGTTTATTGAATCAAGGCTATAGACAGGTTAATAAAATGGGTTAATATATGCAATCTGGAAACAAAAATTAAACAACATGTTTCTGGAATATTAGTGTTATCAGCATTGTCTCGTTCTAGCTCAATTCCCTAAATTACCATTGGATTTGTAATGTCCTTGACACTGCCTCTCTCTCATTTCTTGAAGAAATGCAGATTATTGTGCCAGATCATAATCAGCTGGCTAAAGCACAGCTCGAAGCTTCTGATTCTATCCAGAGCAATTCTGGGAACAAAACAATCTTGCTTCAAAAGGAGTTTATTCACCAAAATTCGTTTTCAAAGAAAACCTGCCAAACCTTTTCCACTGACACTTACCTGTAATTCCCTCGGTACAAATATTCATGTGCCATGATAAGAATTAAAGAAAGCATTGTGTTATTTTGCAATATTTACTCCAGAACTAGTCCCACCAAGGTGCTTATTGCACCACAGAAGATAGGAGTTTACACTCCCATCAGAGGTTGCTCTTAAATAGATCATAAAATCCATTGTGAATATTTAAGCCAGGAGTAATAACACGGTGTCATATACTCACACAGTGCAATGCAGTAACACTCTGCATTTTGACATCTGCCCAGACAGATGTTTAGAACAAAGTTCCTCAGATTCTTTCTTCTTTTTTTTCTTTTTTTTTTTCTTTTTTTTTTTTTTTATGTTGGATGGAGAGGAGTCTGGGAATCATCTTTTATATCGAAGCTACTTAGTACAATTTAACTGTCAACAGATTAATTAATTTAAATGTAGACTTACTGTGGAAGCCAAAATCTCACATAAGCCCTGAACAATAACAACAAAAAAAAAAAAGCAAAGAAAAAAAGAATAACCTCCCAGCAACATCCTGACCTTAGCAGAGATATACATTTATACATGAGCAGGATGTAAGATTCCCATTTACACAATTTATAGGATGGACAAAGAGTAAATGTCTAAAATCCCACTATTTACCTTCCTGCTGTTATCCCATCATCTTTAGCACAGGCAGGAGCAGCACTGACAGTCTACAGATATATTCCTTCAGGAAGACTACATTAATTAGTAGTTACTAATTATTTTGCCCATAGCAAGGCTGCTGGTAAATATCAAGGCATATATTTATTTAAAGTAGTTGCAGAGGGATCTCTCCCTCCTAACTCTACATCTTGTGATTTCTGGGGTTTTCAGATCCATGTTGAAACATGCACATGACCACATGCTGACTGCCAAATTCATCCTAATGTGGAGCATGTTTCAGGGATAGTCCTTCAAACATAGTTTTTTTGAGGGCTTGCTGGTTGGCTTACTTATTACGAAGATTTGTCAGGCAGCATAGTTAAGTTAATCAGTAACCAATAAAAGATTTAAGTTCAGAGACATAAACAGGTTGATTTATTGCTCACAAAGGTTTTTGGCTCCTCAACGGGAACTCATGAAAACCTGTTGCTATGGTTACTTTGGAAACTGATACCTTTTTATACCCTACTAATATATAGGAGTTTGAGAGGTACCTATCACTCCCAGGGACCTATATGCAAATTTATTTTCTTTTCAACTTTTTAGTTTTAAATTTAATTTTTTATTTTTGCTATCAGATAGGTAAATAACCCAAAAACTTCCTTTGTTTTGAAATCTCTGTGCTGACTCCAAGTTTTCCTAACACTGGGAGAGTCATATCTCATTTTGTATCCCTGCCTAGTTTATCATTTTTGCAATCTCCACCAAAAATCAATCAGACCACATCATTTTAAAAACAAAAAAACAAAGGTGCCAGCCAAAGGATACTCACATGTTGTTGCATTGACATCTTCTCCAGCATGTAAATCCAAAAGAGGAAAATCACAATGTTAAATATAATTAAAAGTGAATGTCCACTGTCCTGCTGGATTTCTTGCAGGGTCTTCTTGCTGTTCCTTTTTTTTGCATTTTTTTTTTTTTATCTTACTGAACATGTTACCCAACCTCACTGGTGAATATTATGCAAGTTGTTGTTTTGGTTTTTTTTTTCCTCTGACTGTTGTCATGATCATCTCTGTGCTGAGCCTGCAGTTCAACTTTGGCTTGGGCTGGCTGGAATATGCCCTGCACATGATTTTCCAAAAGGCTGATGTGATTGGTCTCCCAGGGTCCAACAAAGGCACAGTAAGGATTTCAAAAGACACTACGGGCTCCACAGCCTCGCTGTTGTATTTTGGGGGGTGATTTTTAGGTAATCTGTAGGAATTTACACTTGGGTTTTTAGGATCAGGGCGGGATCTGGACCATGATCACTCCTGTTCGTTCTGTGTGCACCACTCAGGCCACCAATACTTCATTATCATCAAAAATCACTCTATTTTCCTCCAAAAATAAATAAAAAAAAAATAAAAATAAAAATAAAAATAAAAATAAAAATAAAAATAAAAATAAAAATAAAAATAAAAATAAAAATAAAAATAAATAATAATTAAAAAAAAAAAACCCAACTCCTGAGCCAATTGGACATTTGGCCCAAACTATTAATCAAGCTCCCCCTCAGGTTTGTACCAGAAATAAAGGCTGTGCATTCCAGCCCCTGCCAGGGCTCCAGGGGAGGCAGAGATGGGGCTGGACCACTCACCCTGCTCTGGATTCAGCCTGCAAAACCACCAGCAGTGTCACCCAGCACATTGATTATCCAATAAATGATGGCCACCTGTGACTCCTGAGGCTAAAGGTGCTCTCTGTCAAGGTGTTCTGATGACATCACCATAAACCCAGAGGGCAAAGCTCAGCTGGTTTATGATGTCACCAGAAGGCTTCTCCGGGTTGCTGCCATAGTTCATGGCCATTATTTTCTGTACACAGAAAATTATTTTCTGCAGGTGCACGTGCACCTACATCCCAGCAGGGTTCTGATCCCCATTGGCCTTCTTTTCATGTCTACATTTAAGCAATATGTATCTTCATATATACATCTTTGAATAACCACAAACAAAGAGATCTTTTCTTTTGCATGTACACATGTTGCACATATTGTGTATGTACTTTTAACAGGCACATCAAATTTGCATTTATAATTTTTATATAATTTTGAGGGTGTGCATATATATATAAAAATTATAGATATGATTTTTATATATGGATGTGTGTATATATATGATGTGTGTATATATATATGATATGCATATACATATACATATACATATACATATACATACATACATATATATATATATATATTATAGAGTATATAACCTATTCTCAGCCAGTGTTTGCTGGCAAGACATGAGCCAGAGTTGTTGGGCCAGTACGCCAAGCTGGAAGAGAAGCCCAGGAGAGGGCAGTGGATCTGGCTAACCCTCTGTGGAGCTGGAGCCCATACAGCATGGATGCTGAACTTTTAAAAATAATAATAATAATAATTATTATTATTAATAATAATAATAATTTTTATTTTTTTTTTTTTTTTTTTTTTTTGTAGAGAAGCCACAGCTCCAAAGCATTTCCTAACCACCAGAGTCACTGAGGCTGGCAGCAGCCACAAGTCACTGATCCCTAAGGGATGCTGCATTTTTCCACAAAGCAGCTCTGCAAAATCTGGTGCCACCTGACACGGGGCAAAACAACCCTGAGGTAGAAAAACACAGCCAGGGAATAAAACAGGCAGTAAGAGAGCTGAAAAAAATTCAGCTTTCATGGCCTTTCCTCCTCCATGGATCTAAAGATGGGGATCCCCCACCTCGGACCCTTCACCCATCCAGCCCCTTCCTAGGGAAGGAGGCTCACATTCCCTGCAGAGGCAGGCAGGCAGGAAAGCTGCCTCATCTGGTGGCTTTGGCAGGGCCAAAGCTGTACACCACAGCTGGAGAGCTGCTCTGTGCCTTTTGCCACACGGAGAGGCCCCACCACATGCTCTGAAACGCTTTAATGTCCCCCCAACACGCTGCACAAATAATTTCCGTATCCATTCGGTGCTGCTCACATGTGGCCCCTTTGAAAGAGTTAAGGAAAAATTACAGTGCCCATATATCTTTGAGATGAAACAATGACATTTATAGGTCATTGTGATCCATTTATTAATTAATTTTTTTTTTTACCAGCCTTCCATATGATCCATATGATGGCCCCTAAATTCTAAATTTGTCCTACGGAACTGTGTTTTAACAAATAGAGAGGTTCTAAAACTGGACTTGAAGGGAGCTTCTTAACATTTGAGCTAACTCAGGAAGGGCAGGTAAATAAACTTGCATCCCCACTGCAGCCTACAGAGCCTTTTTTTTTTTTTTTTTTTTTTTTAGGCAAACAAAGAATGAAATTCTTTCAGAGAATGAAAGCCCCTTGACGTCCAGCCATGTACCACAAAGCGTGCACGTTAGGAGATGCTGCCCCACTTCTGCAGCTGGGGCTAGGACCTGTTTGTGCCTCCTCACCTCTGGGGAGGCTGTGGATGGTGCTGCCATGTGCCGTGCAGGAGGGCAGGGGATGAGGAGTGGGAAGCAGAGTCACTTCCCTCCCCGGGAGGCAGCAAGGCCAGAGGAAAGGCAGCTGTGCCTCAGCCCTGATGGGATGCAGAGACAGTGCTTGCTTTCTGACAGGGGAAACTGTGTGGCAAAGGCAGAGGATGGATTCCAGCAGCACTCACCTGTTTTCTCCTGCCCTTCCCTCCATGGAATTGATAACGCAGAGCTCCAGCCCCCTGCACCATCCCCTGGCCCCATCCCGCCCCAGTGTCAGCACAGGAGCCTGACAGCCCCAGGTTTTTGTGCTTTACAGAGCTCCTCAAGAGCCAGCACAGAGAGAAAGAGGCCTTTCCCACTGGCCTATCCCACTGAGGGATGTGTTCTATCAGTGATACTGGAGCCCTGATGTGATACTCTCCAACTCACAGCAAGGCACGCCAAAATCCCACCCTGCCCTAATGGCAATGAGTTCGTGTGCTGCTCTTTCCCTTCACAAAAAGCAGTTTGCAAGTCCTGCTGCAGAGGGTGTAGGTGCTGAAGAGACCTCTGATTGGCTCAGCTCTATCACCTCAAAAAACCTTTGCAACTTCTTCACACTGTGCCTAGAGCACAGTTTCCTAAGTCAGAGATCATTACTCTTCCAAAACAGACAGAAAAGGCTGCAACTCGACTACGTGCCAAGACACCATCAGGCCAGACAGCATCCTTCAAGGCAGCACTTCCTCTCCAAACTGTGCAGTTCCTTGTTTCTGCATCCTGTAGATGTAAATCCATTTGTTTATCCGTGTGAGGTGCATAGCCTGGACTACAGGCTGGAGCACAGGCTGTTTGTGAACCAACACAAGGATATTTCTTCAGCCTCAAGTGATAGTCACCCTTGGGTAATCTGTTCATAAAAATAATCCTCGTGAAATTCCTTAAATGCTTGTGCAGAGACACAGAGAGGAGTTCAGGTAGGGCTTCCTGAGGCAGCACATCAGGAAATCCATTTTAAAAACAAAAAAAAGCAAAGGTGCCAGCCAAAGGATACCCATATGTTGTTGCATTGACATCTTCTCCAGCATGTAAATCCAAAAGAAGAAAATCACAATGTTAAATATAATTAAAATTGAATGTCCACTGTCCTGCTGGATTTTTTGCAGGGTCTTCTTGCTGTTTGTTTTTTGCATTATTTTTTTTATCATCTTACTGAACATGTTACCCAACCTCACTGGTGAATATTATGCAAGTTTGTTTGGGTTTTTTTTCCCTCTGACTGTTGTCATGATCATCTCTATGCTGAGATGATCGTGATCATCAATAGAACTGGATCACTCAAATGTAGGATGACAGAGAATTGCTGTTAGGTAGTCTGAGTTCATCAAAAACCAATCATGGCAAAAAGTTCAGAGGTTTCTGTTCAACCAGCACTGGTGTTCCCTGTGAGCACCTTAGTGGGACTTCATACCTTCAATCAATGGAAAAGAGTTGCAGGGTGCTCACTGCCACCCAAGTAAGTGCTCTGTAAGTAGCAGGGCAGCCCAGTCAGAAAGCCATTCCCAATATTTTCCATATATTTAAAGATTTTCCTTACCAATTCTTACATCACCAGTTCAACCCAGCACGTTTATTGGTTATTTTAGTCTCTGTGTGTGCGTGCATGCAAGTATGGAAAAGTAAGGAAAAACATCATCAACTCTCCTTCATCTGTGGACCTACGTATGCTACAAACAGGATGAAATTTGGGGTGATTTGGAGCCTGCTCACCTTTCCAAAATAAAATTGCAAAGGGCCACACCCTCAGTTTATGTAATCTGTCTCTGATGCCAATAAACCTACTCCAATTTAAACCACTTGAAATATTCAACCCAGAGAGGTGGAAGAGTGTGTGGCCTGTGACGAGATTGCTGGGAAAGATTGTTGAGCACTGCTGGGTCACATGGATACCTCAATTTCCTAGGAAAACTTGGTTGGAAAGTGGGCATCCAAGTAGACACCACGAGCAGGAAGAAATCCGTCTTCTTCTTCTCTCCAATCTGAGTGCCCACTCATGGTATTGGGAGAGAAAAAAATGGGCAAAGAAAAAAGAAATGCTGTTTGAACCATCATTTCAAAAGCAGGATTTTGACAAAACCACGTTTGGAAGGGGCTGCTCACAGGAGAGGCATTGTCATACCAGGATAGAAGATAACAAGTATTGGCAAAAGAAGGGCTAGTCTGTGCTCCTTCTCAGTTTCAGAATTATTGCTTATTTTTCTACCTTCTTAACAAATTATTCCATTGACACTACAAAGCAGAGGGCTGAGAGTGAAGGATAATACACAAGAGAGCCCCTAGGCTGTTACTTTGGATTATAAGTATCTAATTTCAGTCATTTAAAGTAAATTCAGTTTTGTCAAAGACTCCAGTCCAGCCTATAAAACTCAGGTCTGGTGAGCATGACAGCATGCCTTGGAGGAACGGGGCTACAAGGGGGGAAAACAAACAGCTCCATTCAGCTCCTTAAAAGGCCTTATTTCATCTGAGCATGGAGTTGGTACCACCCTCTTTAGTTGAGAGAGTGAGTAGCTGCAGTCACAAGTCATTTCTTGCACATCCCCATCATTTTGTGGGGGTTGTTACCCCACCAGTAGAGAAACTTCCACAGCTGAGCCCAGCAGAGCAGGGGAGGATGAGAAAGAGAGGGAAGGCAAGCACTAAGAAAGCAGTTTTGGGAAGGGATGTGTGCTGCTGGAGCTGTGTGCCATTTGTACTTGCACTGAGCCATCATGCATCCACTGTGAGGCAACAGAGTAAAACCAGTCCAGCCCTCTCCTGCACTGGGGGTAATTGGAGGTTACCCCTTCAGTTCAGGGGACAGCCTCAAATTTCCTGCTGGATTTGTCTCTGAGCAGCAATAAAAGGCCATCCATAGGCCCTGGGTGGCAATCAACATACAAATTTCCCGATTTTTAGCGGCAGAAAGTGCAGTCTTGATTGAAACCCCTTTTATTTAAGGACTGCAGGCCTTGGAGAGCTTTAATAAATGGGAGATTTCTTTACCTTGAATTGCACAGTTCATCCTCCCATACACTGGTGAGGTCAACCTGTTTGAGACAGGAAATCCTTCACCAAGTTCCTCTTTGCTCTGGACTAAAAAGGGCTCCTCAAGCCACAGTTTGAAGAGTGGTGTTACAGCCTGGGTGTCCTCAAGGCTGCACATTCATTGCATCTCAAACTGGGGCCTGAGCCAAGTCAAGGGCTTCTCTGCCTAGAGGACACGAAGAACAAGATATTTGGATGCATAGTGAGAATTCCCTTTGTTACACAGACTAAAATATATAAATATACCTGTATATACGTATATATATATATGAAATTTACACTGTGCATCAGTCAAGTGCCTGAAACTTTGCAAAGGAGAAGCCACAGTGACTTAAATCAAGAAATGTACTAAAAATCATCTATTATCAGCCTGTTTGCCTACAGTTCCAATAAAATAAATAAATAAAATAACATAAAATAATATAAAATAACATAAAAAAACATAAAATAATATAAAATAACATAAAACAACATAACATAATAAAATAAATATATTATACTATATAATATATAATAATAAAATAAAAAATAAAATAAAATAAAATAAAATAAAATAAAATAAAATAAAACAAATATGTAATATATAATATATAATATATAATATATAATATATAATATATAATATATAGTAATAAAATAAAATAAAATAAATATATAATAATAAAATAAAATAAAATAAAATAAAACATATATAATAAAATATATATAGTGTATAATATATAGTAATAAAATAAAATAAATATATAAAAATAAAATAAAATAAAATGAAATGAAATGAAATGAAATGAAATAAATAAAATAAAATAAAATAAAATAAAATAAAATAAAATAAAATAAAATACAGTTATTTTTCACTCTCAGTTTCCTCATTGCAAGAGTTTTCCAGCCCTAATGCTGGGAAAAACAAGGGTGCCCATCCCAAGGGAAATGCTGGCCTGCCCCAGCACCCAAATCCATGCTTCCCAGTTACAGCCCAGGGTCCAAGGGCTGCAATTCCCTGGTTTATTCTGTGCCAGATTTCCCCACCACCCCAAAAGGAGAGCAGCCCAGGCTGTAGCTGCCCCATCTCTGGCAGGGGAGGTGAGCCCCCGGCGTGAGAACGTTTTGGCAAAGAAAGAACCACCCCTCCAGCACTCAGGTTACACAAACAAGATAAGAGGTCCTTCCAGCCCAGGCCCTGGGGCTTGTGGCTGGGGCAGGAGGAAGGAAGCTGGGAGGGGAGCCACAGCACTGCTGTCCCTGCCAGGCTTGGGAACAGAGAGGTTAAAAGGGCTCCTTCTTCCTCCCCAGGACAAAGATCTCCACCTCAGCTGTTCCCACCACATCCAGCACACTTGCTCAGGCAGTTGTGCAAGGACCATGCCACAGGGCCTGCAGCTGCCACCTCTGTGGGTCTGGAGGGAGCTGCCACTGCTCCAGAACGAATCCTTGCTGTTTCCTGGTGTAAAGAACATGCTCCTGGCTGAACAGCCTCCACCTCAGCAGCCTCAGAGCTTGGGGGCTCCTCTACCTGTGTTGCTGACACCAGCCACATGGCTGTGCTTGGCAGAGGAATTTGGCAAAGCACTGTAGCAGCTCTGCCCCTGGGTATAGATTGCATATGTGTCCAATAAATGCAGTAGGAGACATACAGCAATGATAGAAAAAGGGCATTCTCCTGTCACAAGCCTGGAGTGCACATTTTGGTCACTCCCAGTCCAAAGATGAGCTAAAGACCTTCACCAGCCTGAGCTGGACAGCAGAGGGGCTCCTTGGTGTCCTCCAGGATGGTGACTTCCACTCAGTGAGCACGGTGGCCTCAAAGGAGAGGGCAATCTGCTCTCCTACTGTGGCTGCCAGGCCCAACAGAGATGCAGAGACAGAGGCTAAATGAAGCAGGACTCTCAGTTTGGACTTGTACCCTACTCTGGTACAGTGTGGACGCGGATTCAGGGGAAGAGCTGGTCAGATTTTGGCAAAAGTACCACAACATCCTATTGAAATGCAAGTCCTGGCTCCCATTCAGCAGCCTGACAGCTCCTCAAACCCAACAGAAAGCTAAATCTGGGTCCAGATCTGGACTCAGCCTCTTTAACATCTCCCTAATTACTGCCGAGTAATTACTGTGCAAGTAACAAACTGCTAACAAGTTCCAATAAAGAAAACGTTTTGTAGAGAAGGGAAGGAGGCAGGGGGAGGACTAATTTGCCAGGTAGGAGGTTTTAATGCCATCAGGGAAGATGTCCCTTCGTTAACAAGGCCCCTTGTTAATTCTGCTCTGGGCAAAGGGATTTTCAGATAAGGGAATGAAAGAAGAGGGGGGAGTGGGAATTTTAAAAAGGAGCAATCCAGCCAGGAAAGAAAATGTAGGTGGTGGTTTCAGCTTCTGCTGCTGCAGTCTGGGTTGAGTAGGGCTTACTCCCCTGCTAGGACCCAAGGCTGTGTGGGAGCTCTGCCAGGCCAGCCTCATTGCCATGCATCACCAAAAAAACCCTCTGTGGGTAGCAGCTGGGAAAGGGAGGTGGAAATCCCACTCACAGGGACTGAGAGAGCAACATTTTGGGGGGAAAACCAGCCCTGCTTTTTCATCAGCACCTCGATGCTCACAGTGATGCCTTGGGAAGGCTGAGCTGGAACAGAGACTGGGCAGAGCCAGAGAATAAAGTAGGGATTTATTGAAAGGCCTCTAGGATCCACCTTGGGCAGGACAGGAGCCTGACCATGGCTACATCCAAGGTGGACTGAGAATGGTCACAAAAAATGGTTGCCCAGTCACATTTGTAAAGGAGACACAAAGTCTTATATTTTTATAAGTTTTGGTCCATTTGCATGTTGGGGTTTAATTGTCCAATTACAGCTTCAGGCTGTCAGGTCCCATCCTTCTTGTTCCTCCCTCCAGCCCACAAGCAAAAGTTGTTTGTGCTTTGGGGCTGAAAGTTGTCCTTGGTGTGCAGCAGGAACAGGATTTGTTTTGTGTCCCTGCTCTGTGCAGAGCTGAGTGACACTGAATGTGAGCTCAGAGCTGCACCCCTGGGCAGCACAGAACCTGGAAAACATGACAGCTCAAACTGAAGGCATCAGCAGCAGCCAGTGGTACCAACTCAAACCAGGAGCAGCAGCTCACTTCAGCAAGTCAGGGATAAGGAAGTGAACTACAAAGCACCTCCCACCAAGGGGCAATCTGAAGCACCCTGAGCCAGTTTGCCATCCCATGGGGCAGTGTCACCCACCCCTGACTCTGCAGCACCCAAGGTGCCCTTGGAAGCTGAAATCCCATGGATTTGCTGTTCAGCTTGTGCTTGAACACATTGGGTGCCCTGCAAGAGTAAGGTGGCTGCATCAGGCTGCGTGATGATTAGCACATCAAAAGGCATTTGAAAGGGAAGTATGCTGTTAATTTACTCTGGTGAAGACAGTGACAAACTGTGGGGTTTTTATCCTTTATCTCTATCCAGGACACCAGTAGGAGGGGGAAAGGGTTGGGTTTTTTGGTTTTTGGTTGGTTTTTTTTCGAACACAAGAGGTTTTGCAGGGGATTTCCCAGGCTTGGGAAAAAGCCTTTGGCTGAAGTTTGTGTTTCTGGTGTTGCATGAGTTATCAGGGCCCGAATAGGAGCTGACTTAATCCACCATTGTTAGGTGCTGGTCAATGCCAGGGATGGTTGCACCTGCCTGCACACGCTGCCCTTGTGCTGTCATCAGCAAAGAGCTGAGCACTTCAGTAGCAAACTGATTTTATAGCTCTGAGAGTCTCCACAGCTTCTGTGAGTGCTTAGGCCTCTCAATTCCTTTCATCCCCAAGAAAGTAAGCTCCCGAGGTTGCAATCCCCATCTGAGCCTTGTTCTCCTCCACACCCTTCCCACATGAACGCTTGCCCAAGCACTCACTTTGATGTCTGCACAACATGGATGTTGTTCAGGAAAAGTTGCTGGGTGAGTCACTGGGCTGGGATCCACTGGCAGCTCATCCTCCTCCAGGTAGGCTGAGGAGTGAGCAGCACAAAAAAACTGCTCCTGGGGTTGAAGCAAATTATCCCCTGGAGAGCAAACCCCTTTATTGCTCCAGGGTCTTCAGCATCTTCAGCTGGGGTTTGCCAGAAGTGCCAAGCTGAGACTCAGCTGCTTGGCCTCTGCACAAAAGAGCGAGTCCAGGAAATAATTTAAAGGGTTAAAGCTGTATATAAACCTCTGCAGCTTGGCAGATATCAAAGAGCAGCACTGTTGCTTGAAAATTTACTTTTCCGAGCTAGACACAATAATTGGGGAGTGGGAGTGACAACCTAAGCCTTGTCTTGAGCTGCCAGCTGGTGAATTCCCCACAGGAGGGATCCAGCCTTCCCTCTTGGAGAGGAAAACATCCCCCACGTACCCAAACCAGTCAGAGCAGCAGCAGAACCAGACCTGGATCTGGACTGAAGGGAGTCAGATTAGTTTCTGTCTCTCAAGTGGATGCTAGAGAGCAGTTCAAACTCTGTTTAAGCTGATGGAACAGTTTAAACTTCAGCTCCTGCTAATTGTAACTGTTCCTTCTGCACAAATGCAGAAATGATTTTCTCCAGCCACCAGCCCTGCAAACCAGCAGCCACGTTCATCCACGAGGTTTAACAGCTCTGCCTTCACACCTTAGGAATCCCTGTCATGGAAAAAGCACAGCTGCTGACAGAGCTTACAGCTCACACAGCATCTCAGCATCCATCAGTGCTGCTAAAGCTGCACCCAGCCCCACCTTTGCAAATGTTAAAGGTGCTCTTCTGTGAGGTAGGAGGAGATAGCAGGAAAAATGTATTTATTTCAGTGAGATGGTAGGAAAAAATGCATTTAAATTTACAGTTGCTTGTGTTGAATGTCATGTACAGATGTGCAGGACCTACATCTTCTCAGTCTGGTTCTACTCTTGCAAACATGTTGCTGGGCAAAAAAAAACCCAAAAAACCCACCCTCCACTGATTATGCATTACCTAGGAATTAAAATAGATTGAGTGGACCATAATAAATACATGCCAGAAAAAAAATATAAAGAATGTGTGGGAATGCCTCTACTTTATCTTAACATTTCCTAGCAAAATAATTTCCTTATGGTGTAATCAAAAAATGGAAAGCCAGCACCTAACTGAATTAAGTGCCACAAACATTAATAATGGTTGAAATTACCATTCAATTTATTTTTGTATTGGATGATCTTCAAAGTTGTAGATTGAGAATTGCTGAAACGTTTTAGGGATTTGTTTCTCAAATCAGAATACTTCAGAGATGAAAACATTACCTTGAATCTTAACATATAAAAATCCTTAGTGAAAGGAAATAGATGCATTTTTTTTACAAAGAAAGAAAAAAAAAAAAAAAGGAAAAGAAAAACTTTAAAAGTTCCCCTGATAGTTACAGATGGTTTAATCTTTGGAACCTATTATGTGTTCATTTTCCCTTCAGCATTAATTATACATAATTACCACCACTTTACCCGTACCCTTTCAAAAAACGAAATCTGTTTACATTTTTCGCATACGTTACATAAACGCAAGATTTTTAACGCCGTTTCTTTTTCCTTTTTTTTTTTTTTATTTTATTTTTTTTTTCCTTCCCAGAAACGGGATTTCAATTTACCTCCCGAAGGACAAGGGGAGCGAGCCCAGCGCGCGGCACCACCGCTTTCATTCCAAGTTCCTTTAACACGGCTTAATTACTTTTTAAACTCTGGAAGCGATTAGGTTATCACCCTTTGAAGCGGCACGGATGAGGGGAGGAGCAGGGCGGCTGCCCGGGAGCGGCGCGCAGATCCCCGCGCAGCGCGGAGAGGATGCGCTCCTCCGTCCTGCGGGGAGAGCCAGGGCAGGAGGAGGCCGGGGAGATGGGGAAAAAAACTCGCGTTCGGCTATGGAAAAGGGAGGTTCTGGTTAAGGCTGTTGTGAAAAGGCAGGAGGAGGGCTGTTGGCACTTCTCTCAACCTTATAATTTTACCCCGCGCGCAAACCACGAAATTGTACGGCTCGGCTCTTCCTCCCTTTTTTTTTTTTTTTTTTTTTTTTTTTTTTTTTTTTTTTTTTTCTCCTTCATTCTCTCTCTCTGCCTCTCTCTTTTCCCTCTCTCCCGCCCGTCGCAGATCGCTGTCAGGTGGCTTTTTTCCCGGCCGTGCCAGGGGATCAAAGCGCCCGGAGCGCGCATTTGTGGGGCTGACACCCCATCGCCCTGGGCAGGGGCTCCTCCGGGGCGCTTCCCCTCGCCAGTGGCATTTCCCCACGGGCTTGAGGGGGTCGTGGTGAGGTGTTTTTTTTTTTTATCCTTCCCCCATTTCCCCCGTGGGGAGATTCATTCCCCCCAAATGTTCCATCCCGGTGCTCTCCTCTGCGGGGGCTTCGGGAAGGGGCAATGCCAAGGGAAGGGGCACCCCCCGACCCCCCAAAACTCTCCGCGCCCGGCAGCAGCTCCGTTATTTGCATGTCATGTTTATAACCGGGTGGAAACCAAGACTGATATTTGTGGCCGGCAGAAGATGACTTTCACCTCTCCGGATCGCTCTCTTAAATAAAAAAGAATTGACCGGCTATGGGCGTAAGCATTTATCTTGAGTTTGCGGTCATTATCTTTATTATATTGCCTCGGCAATAAATAAATCTGGTAGTTACTACCCCACAATAAAACCGTAGTAGATGGGACACCTTACTATTACTTTCTTAACAATCTGCCATCTCTTCACCTCTAAATCTTCCCTGTCCGCCCGGGTCGCTCCCGGCCCGCAGGTGCGGAGCCTCCGCCTGTCCCTCCCTACCCTCTCCTGTCCCTTTTCCCTGATGATTCCTCACCCAAGAGGCGCCTGTCGGCCCCCGCAGGTGCCAGTCCTGCCTTCAGCCCCGTGCTGAAACACCCTCGGGGGTGCCCGTCTGGCGTGGGCATCTCCCGGGTGGGTGCCCCGCCGTGGGCATCCCCTCGGGGGTGGGGGTGATATCCCCGGGGCGGTGGTTCCTTTATGGGCATCCCCCAGCTCAGTGTCCACCTGTGGGCATTCCCCGAGTGGCTTTTCCCCGTGGGATGCCCTCAGGTGGGTGTCCCACCCCGCCTGAGCCCCCCCTGCCAGCAGGTGGGACCCCCTCCCTTGGGACCATCGCGCTCCTGCACCCCAACCCAAACCCTTCCACCCCCTACCCCGGCCCACCGGGATGCTCCTCTCTTGCTGGGGGCTGAACTTCGACCACCCCCTTGTCTTCTGTGAGGTTTTGGGTTTTTTTTTTTTTGGAGGGAACAGCCCCAAAGCAAAGGCTCAGCGGAGAGGGAAAGCGCTGCCGCTGCGCCAGGGAGCTTTCACCACCGCTCCCTGACTCCCGCTTGCCTCTCTGATTTGATTTTTTTTTTCCCCCTATTCCATAGGTAAATGTCCACGCAATAATATTTATTCGCAGTCAGGATTCTGCACGTATTATTATATTTTTTTTAATTGTGTTTTTTTACCAGGGTGATTCCTTCTCGCTTTTTAAAACAAGCGGCTTGGAAAAATATTCCCATTTGGGGCAGGAGCAAAGGAGAGGAAAAAAAGGGGGGGGTGGAAGCGTTTTTATTTATACCTTTGACATTTAAAAGAGCATAATTAATTTGTCCTGCTTGCATTAACATTGTTGAGGAAGGTTTCAGAAAGCAAACCAGCGAAGGGAAGGGGGGAGGAAAAATAGAAGCTCGCCTAGAAAGCTTAGGATTTTTTTTTTCCCTCTTTCAGATGTGTAATCAATCATTCGAGTAGGAGGCAGCAAAATTGTAAAGATTCGATAGATTAAAATGCAAATGAAAGGTAGAAAAAGAAACATTAACATGGCAATCAAAGATTTAATAATCGTAAATCACGGTGGGGTTTTTTTGTTGCAGCTGCAGTTTGTGTGTTTTTTATGTTTTAATCATGTTCGTTCTATAAATAAATAATTTCTGAAACGAGACTAATTTTTCACTATTTTAACCGTGGGCTATGGCACTAAATATTCTCCTTTTTTTTTTTTTAATGTATGGAACTCCAGATTGCAAACTATCAGACCAGAAAAAGGGAAAAAACCAGCTAAGTTGGATTAGTTCACATCTGAAATTTCAAGCACAATGCCTTTGCAGCGCCGACCGCTTGACTTTCCAATTGAAATCCTTATAAAGTTTATTTGGAATCACGAATGTTTACGTAAAAACAGACAACGGCGTTTCTTTACAAGGCTAAAGGTAGCGCCAACCCCCATTCCTGGAGGAAACATGGGAAAATATATGTACGTGCGTGAATGTGTGTGTGTATGTGTGTTTTATTTTTCTTTTCCCTATATATGTACGTATAGGAAAAAAAGAACAATAACACTTAGGCTGTATTACCTCCGAATTAAAGCGCTGCTAAATTTCCAAGGGAAGATTAAAGAGGGGGAAACCTGGGGAGACAGCTGATCAATGCGGGTGAAGGACAAGCAGGAGAGGATTTGCTCTCCCCCCTCGGTTTTAGCGCTTTTACTGAAAGGGAGGCTCCGGGACTGCCTGGGATGGTCGTGGCAAAGCCCAGCATCCTTCTGTCCTGGCTCACACGGGCTCGGCTTTGGGAGCCCCGAGTCCCTGCTTATGGGGCGCACTGGCTCGTCCTCTGGAAAAAAAAAAAAAAAAAAAAAAGGCTGGAAGATAATTCCTCGAACTTTTGGGCTCAGTGGATGGAGTTCATTTCGCACGGCGAGGAGGGGGAGAAAGGAGTTAATCTTTACTTCGTTGGTAATCTTTATAGAGCCGAGGGAGAGGGATGGGAGAGGAGGAAAAATCCCCCGTGGGCTGCTCCGGTTCGGGGCTTTGCGGCAGCGCTGCCGTCTCGAAAGAGCGCCGGGCGAAAAGAAACCGGCTGCGAAACCCAGCTCAATGCGGGAAACGAGCCGCCTTTCTGGGACCTTCTCCTCCTCCCGGCCGAGGGGGCCGTGCCCGTCCCGCTGCCCCCTCCCCGGCTCCCCCGGTGCCGCTCCCCGCCGCCGGACCCTTCCCGGGGCTCCGCGGGGCCCCGCGCATCCCCCGCGCATCCGCGGGGATCCTGCGGGGAAAGGAGCCCCGAGGAGCCCCACGGCGGAACCCCCGCACCGCAGCCCTCCAGGCGGGCACTCGGGGGTAGAACTCACCAATTTTTTTTATTTTATTTCTTTTTTCCCAGCCGAATCATATTATACCCACTCTATTTTTTTTTATTTTTTTTTCCCCCCTTGCTGGAGCCTCGTGTTTTCTCCCCAAATTGGGGGTGTCCCAGCAGGACGGAGCTGCACCGGGCCCTGCAGGGCGGCTGCCGGGGCCGCGCTCCGGGCGGTGCCCGGGACTTGTTGTCTGCCGGGCGGGGAGCGGGGCCGGGGGGCTCCGGGGCCGGGAGGGTCCGGGGGGGCCCCGCCGCCCCCCGCAGCCCCTGACCCCGGCATGCACGGAGCGGCTCCATTGATCATCCCGGCCCGCCACCCCCTCCCTTTATGAGATAATGCAATTACAAACATCAATAAGGAGCTGCGAGGGGAATCATTATGCGGTGACAGTGATAAATGACGGTGCAGAAATAGCATGCCTTTTTTTTTTTTTTTCTTCTTTTTTTTTTTTTTTTTTTTTCCCTTCTCCCCTAACAATCCAGGGGCTTTGGGGGCTGAGCACAGTCACCAAGGTAACAGATGACATCCAAAATGGCACCAAAGGAAAAAAAAAAAATGAACAGTCTTTCTTTCGCCTTTCACTCTTTTTTCGCCCTGCTCTTCCAAAAGAGTTAGTCGGGGCTTTGGAAGCAGCTGCCACACAGGCATGCGGGTATTTCCACACGCATTAAAGGGACGGGGAAGGCTTGCTGGCTGTCACACACAAAGCACCAGCCCGGCCCGGGAGCCGAGCAGCCACCTCCAGGAGGCACCGGCAGCTCCCGTTCCAGGCTCCGAGCACCGCTCGTCCCTGCCCGGGCCGGGCACAGCCGCTCCTTGCCCCGTTCGCTTTCACAGACGAACAGAAATATAAATATATATCTGTGTTATCATCACGGGCGGCGCAGCGAGGTCAGGGGAGGAGATAGATAAACGCTGCTCTGTTTTCCGCGCAGGTTTAGCAGGCGCAGGAGCGAGGCCCCAGCCGCGGGAACTTTTCGCGCAGCAGCGCCGGGGGTGGAAATGGTTCACGGCGCGGCCGAAAAGCGCCGCTTCTGAGCCCAAAAAAGTACCTGTGGCTGCGGGTGCCACGGCCGGGTCGGCAGGGCTGGCGCTCCCCCCACGCGAGTCGCTCTGCCCGGAGCGGGGCTCGGGCCGCCCCGCTCAGCTCGGATGGAATTTGCTGTTATCCTCCCCCCCAAAAAAAGCTGGGAGGTGAGGGTGCGCGGGCCCCGCGCAAACACCGCGCTGAGCGCTCTGGCCCCTCTGCGAACGGGGCGGGAGGGAAAAAGCTCCGCGCTCGCTTTGCGTGGGGAGCGGGGGGCGCTGCGCCCGGGGGGGGAGGCACAGAAAGGGAAGGGGGGCGCGGGAAATCGCGGCCAATAAAATTAAAAATAATAATAATGATAAAATAAGTAAATAAATAAATAAATAAATAAATAAATAAATAATAAAAATAAATAAAATATAAATAAAAAATAAAATAAAATAAAATATAAAATAAAAAATAAAATAAAATAAAATAATAAAAATAAAATAAAAGTAAAGTAAAATAAAATAAAATAAAATAAAATAAAATAAAATAAAATAAAATAAAAATAAAATAATAAATAAATATTAAAATAATAAACCCAAACCCAACGAAACGGAGCATCGCGCAAACTTTAGTCCGCCAACGCGCGCAACATCCGCGGGCGGCCCCGGAGCCCCCGCATTTCTCTCCCCCCCACCACCCCTCCCCCGCGTCACTCTCCCGAGCCCCCAAGAGATGGCAGTCGAAGACGGCTTTCCTCCTCCTCCTCCTCCTCCTCCTCCTCCTCCTCCTCCTCCTCCTGCCCCTGCTCCCGCTGCTCCCGGGCGGCGGCAGCGGCAGGACAGCGGCGCTCCCCCCGCTCTCCGCCCCCGCGCAGCCCCCGCGCAGCCCCGCGCAGCCCCCGGGGCCGGGGCGGCAGCGGAGGCGGCCCTGCCCGGGCCCCTGCGGGCCCCCCCGGTGCGGTGAAAGGAGGGTAGCTAGGAAACAGCGAGCGGGGCCGAAAAGGCGGAATTTCCAACGTGTAAAATGTTCTTAACGGAGCCATTGAGAGAGTGCAATAAGGCGTGAGGGGGAACTAATCTCCCCATTTAAATGTTTGTGGCAATTTTATCTAAATGAATTTTAATGCTAAACGAGGGATAATTCCCTATTTGTAACCCGTTTACTTCTCTTTCCTGTGCCTCTGAAGCTGTCTAACATCATGCGATGAACAATAACAATAAAAATACTGTCGAGGCATATTCTTCATTTTCAATGTGTTATAATTACAGCTGATTAAATGTCTTGGGATGTAATCGTGGGTTTAATTTGAAATGTGCCCCCCTCCAAAAAAGAAAATAAAAAAAAAAAAAATAAAAAAAGGTCCCATGGAGGAGGAAGGTCTGTGCCCCACTTCGCTGCGGCAGCGAGAGAAGGGACGCGTGTGCCCTCGCCTGTGAGAGGGCGGTTTGTTTTTGTCTTTCAAGAAACCTTTTAAAAAAAAAAAACAACACCCAAAACCCCAAACACGTAAAAACAAAACAAACAAAACGAAACGAAACAAAACCAAAAAAAAAAAAAAAAAAAAAAAAAAAAGGCAGAAAAGCGAGCCCCGTTCATTCACGTTTTGGCAGAAAAGTGTCATTACTCCGGCCTCACAAAGAAGGAGCCGGGGTGTTCAGTCAGCCTTCTTGGCGGTGCGGCGGCCCTTAAAAAAAAAAAAAAAAAAAAAAAAAAAAAAAAAAAAAAAAGGGGGAAAAGAGGAAAAAAAAAAAAGAAAAAAGAAAACTCAGTTAAAAAAAAAAAAAAAAAAAAAAAAGAGGGGGAGGAAATCCCAGCCGGGGGGTGGGGGGAAGAGGACCCCCTTTGGTGCTTGCTTCATTCAGAAAGGTCTGCGCTGCCGGCACCCCTGCCTGCCCCCGCCCAGCCCGGGGTACCCCGGGGGACAGCAGGGCAGGGACCCCCGGGAATCTGCCCCGCAATGCCCGGGACGCCTCCCGCGGGGGCCGCCGGCTGGCCTGGGAGAGCCTGGGGGGCGGGCTGGGGGGGTGGGTTTGTTGCATTATTTCGCCTTAATTAAGATATTTGTGTCATTTTCCTAGCCCCGGGAATCTCTGGGTTTGGTGTTTTTTTTTTTTTTTTTCTTCCATAGCTGGGATTTGACTTAAAGCAAACGAGGTCTCAGCCTGCTGGGGCTCTCTGGCTGCGGTGCAGAAAGCACAAAGGTGCGAGGAAATTTGGTTAATGAGGGTCTGCACCGGCCTGGCTGGCAGAGCACCTCGTCCCCTCACAGATCTGCGCTGCCCAGGCAATGTTTGCCAAGTTTGATTTCCCTCCTTCCTCGCTATGCTCAGTTCCAGTAAGAAACTCAATCATTTGAACTGCGTGCTGGACTGTGATTTACAAATTTCTGTCCAGTGATGCCCTACAGATATTACATTTATTAACAGGGTTCCCATCCTGGCAATTTACAGTGCAAGTTCCAGGAAAGTTTCTTTGTGCAGTGCAGCATTTCTTTTTACATCCTTAAAATACGAAGCTGATATTTAAATGGCGAATTATAGGTAACATCCCCAGAGCTCAATTTTGTAGCTGCTCAGCTCTCAGTCTGGGAGAGAATGGCTACAAATAACACTGCATGGGGACAGGAAACAAATTTTGCAAGCAGTGGAGTCACCATGACAAAAAATAATTTGTTTTTATTTTAGATTCAGATTTCATTACTGCACTCAAACTACTACAACTGGGCTTTGAGTTATCATACAATCCAAACTGTTTCAATCAGAAACTCTAAGACTCAGTGTGCAATGATTATTATTAATAATAATTAGCTCCTTGGTTTCTTGATAGAAAAAGGCTATCAACAAGCATTTGTTTAACCACAACAAAAGTATAATTAGCTTATCCCACTTAGTAAATCTGTATGCATGCCAACTCATACCAAACTGCTACTTTTACAAAAAATTGCAATAATACAGATCATTTTTCCAGTCCTTTTTGCACAAAATTTATTTACAATGTATACATAAATGCTCCATGATGGGACTATGGAAAAAAAAAAATGCACACATGACCGATGTCTTGCCCAGAAAGAAAGTCAACATATTAAAAATAAATCTTCAGTCCATGTTTTTTGAGCTGCATAAAACAGGAAGTGATGTACAAGGTGGTGGTTTGCTGCATGGGGACAAGGATGCTCTGATGTGACAATTAGGCTTCAAATACACTGCCTTTTCCGTTTCCATGCTTCCTCCTACCAGTCTCCTTAAGACACTGCCTGCAACAGCTGATTAATCATTGTTGATGACTTCAGTTTTTCCCATCCTTCCCGATTTACATCTGTTCAGGCCAATTCAAATATGGTGAGTAAATGAATTAGACATGCAAATTCACGCCCCAGGCTAAAAGAGAGAGAGAGAGGGAGAGAGACGGGGAGAAAGGGAGAGAAAGGGAAGAAAGACGGACAGAGGAGGAGAGAGAGGGGGGAGAGAGAGAGAGAGAGAGTGCGCATGGCTGAAATCCTAGGATAGAAGAAAGATTCTTCTGCCTGACATAGTTATTTTAATGCTCTAAAAATCCTGCAAATAAGCCCTTTCTGTCATTTGCAGGATAAGTGTAAGGCTTCTTTTTTTTAATGTAAGGAGGCTTCTGGAGGAAGTGAAGAGCTATGGAAACAACACACATAGTGTGGAAAAATTTCACATTTTTTTTAAAAAATCTATAAGAAACAACGTAATATGGATAACAGTATAATAGCATTTTACAATATTTCACTCTTTTGTTTTCTTAATGTCTTATATAGGTATTTAGCATGTCCCCAGAAAGTTGACTTCAGTTGGTGTTTTCCTGCTTTTCAGGGTCCCTGTGAAGAACTGGAACGTCCCTTGGTCCAAAGTTGACGCCAAGAACTCCATAGTCATCGCAAGAAAAGACAAAACGTTTCGAAATCTACCATTCTCTGCAGACGACGTTGTGTTTTGTTTTTTTTTTTTTTGTTTTTCCCTTAAGCTACTGAGCATGAATGTCCATCACTTGTCCGCTCACTGCTGGCTCGCCGGTATGAAGCATTGTGGGGCTTGATGCTGACATGGGCATTCCAGGGTGGGGTGGTCCTCCATGCATCATCATCGCTGGGTGGTGAGGGTGTCCAGGAATGTAGGTATGCATGGGGGGGCCATGGCGCAGCTGAGCGGGATGGGGGGGCATCTGGGGCGGCGTGTAGCTTGGCTGTCCCATACTCATACCCATTGGACTACCCCGAGACACATAATCCCCTGGCATACTCTGCAGCCCTGCAGGAAAGGGAGAGAAGAGGGAGAAAGAGGTGGAGGTGAGCGGCGGGGGACCGGCTGCCGGCGTCGGGAGCCTCTCCGGCCCGAGGCGGGACGGGGCGCCGCCGCCCCTGTGGCATCGGGAGTCTGGACTCAACAGGAATGGCCCCCCAAGGTCAAAAAAAAAAAAAAACAACCCCAAGAATATCCCCTCCCTCTTCCAAACACAGAGTTTTTTTGGAGGTAAAACCGCTCTCTGCTTTTATGGTTAGGAATGTGTGCCATGGAGATGTTCCCGGCCTCTGGAAGCGTGCCAGAGGCAGGGCCAGCCTGGGGATGGCCAACGCCACACGGGACCCTCAGGTGGGCTCCATTCCCCCACGGCACCTGCCCTGGCCTTCCCAGGCTGGGAATACAAGGCAGAGGATCTGCAGCAGCTAACCAGGGAGTCGGGAGGAGCGATGGGTTAAAGAGGTGTCGAGGTTTATCAGCAGCTATTTTATTTAGCTCTCCGGCCTGATCCCTTGGAATCCGTCCCAAATATTTGTGCCACTCAAAGAGATGCGATCCAGCAAGGGACGCACATCGCTGAACAAAGGCCTCATACGAGGCCGAAATTGATAGGATTACTAAGTATGATTGGTAAATCAAACTCATATTTTTAGACACATTAAAAATATACACATAATCAATAACAGTTATCAATTATTTCTTTACCACCTCCCCCATGCCGATCACCTCTGGCCGTAAAAAAAAAAAAAAAAAAAAAAATCAGACGCTCAACCCAGTCAAACATTTCAGTGGGTTTGGGAGAACAATAAGAAAAAAATTGGACCTAAAACAATAAAACCTCCTGCTTTCTGTGGGCCTCTGCCTTCTGCTTGGATTGCTGTAGCTGATGGGAACTGACAGATGTATTGTTTCGGAGAGCTATAAGCTCCATAATCATCAAGGGTGAAAGGCATACGCTATTGCTAAGTAGGTTCAATTGGCTTTAGTTCTAAGTAAGAGCGCGCCGTGAATGCGCCGAACACCTTGGAATCAGGTCTCAAGGCTCTAGCAATGAATAGCTGCTTAATCTAGCCTAAAGGAACAGTTTTGAACTAATGAAAATTGCTTATAAAATATACTGTACTCACAGCTCTTTAATCAAAAAAGATGATAATATTTTTTGTAATAACCTATTAATTTAATTGGTCACGAAGCATAAAATACATCATTTAAATTTAATTGACCCAGAAACTAAGAAACAATATTTAAATTAACTAAGCTAGAAATTTTCATGATGAGGTAATAAGGCTATTGCATTCCCAAGCTCAGAGGAATGTTTTCACAGCTAATTGTTAAAACTTAGTTTTGACTTGGGCTCAGAGAAGACTACTACGAAATACACTTGCCCTGGGTAACTTCAAACCCTATGTTAATATAGGCTGGGGGCACAACAAAGATGCTGAAATAACTCTTTTAACTCCAGAAAGAGAGCGAGAGAATCAGAATCAGGCACCATTTAAACATGGTACCAAAGTGTCTCGGTGTTTCAAACCACTTTACTATTAAAAAAACCAAAACCTAAAAATTTGTATAATGTATTTTCCCCTAGAAAAAGACAAGAGGGGGGAAAAAGAAAAAAAAAACTGGGACAGTTTTTCTAGGCTTCCTTTGCGAGGCCTGCCACTGAAGATTGCATTAATGATCTCTATTTTTGTATACTGAATAAGTCAAATCCATTTGTCACACTGCAAGTGATGGCATACTTAATTTGGATATAGTCAATTAGCCTGGGCTAAGCTCCATAGCCTGCTGCGCACACCTCTATTTTGTATTCTCTCTTTTTCCTTTGCCACACGTAATCCCATTATGACGGACAGACAAAGAGAAATAAACTTGAAAAAAAAAAGAAAAAAATCAAAGTTTCGTCCATGGCTTTCCAAAACGCAACTAAGTGAAGCCGCTGGGTTTTGCTTGGGTTTGGTGGGGTTTTTTTGCTTTTTTTTTTTTTCCCCTACCCCACGAGAAGTCTCTGTTTGGCTTTTTTGGTGTCTTGCAGGTTAGCGGGAGAAATGTAACTCATGCATCAACTGCGGTTAGACAGATTTATGACACTTTGGGGACATGCTCTTTCCTCTCCCTGCGCTGCTGCAGACCGCTTACATTTTGCAAATCAGTCTGTTGCCAAGACGACGGGGCTCCCCCACCTCCCTGGCTGCTCCTTGTTTTGTCATGTGCTCGGGGATGGATAATAGCATCAATGTATGGCGGCGTCGATGTACGGCGGGCGTCAGTGCGTGGGGAGCGCGCGCGCGCGAGGGCGCACGGGGGGTTTGGGAGCTGGGAAAGCTTGAGCTGAACCAGAGGGAGAGAAAAAAACCCAAAGGAGCCCAGGCGCAGGATGGACGGATGGATGGAAAGGAAGGAACAAGCATGAGGCTATGGGCAGGGAGAACATAGGGAAATGCGAGAAGACAAATATCCCTCGGACAAAATGAGAACAAAGACCTCGTTTGTACTTACTTCCCCCTGGCTTTGCCATTGGTTACCTAGGTGAAGGTTACATGTAGTGCCACTGCCCCTCCATGCCCATATTCATGCCCATTCCACTCATAGGTCCTAGAGGGAGATAAAAAATCCAAGAAGATGCCAGAAAATGAGCAAAGTCAACAGATAGTGCCAAAAGCCCCTTTCCAAAACGCAGCACGGCAGAGCGTCCAGGACCGCTCGAGCGAGGAGAGGCCTGGTTTCCCTCAGTGGTGTGGAAGGCAGGCAGAAGGACAGGTGAGAGGCAAGGCAGGCAAGCTGAGGCAGAGGGCTGAGGTGTGTTTTACCTGTGGTGGCGCGACCCAGGCCACCCGTGGGTGGGCGGTGCCGTCCCGGGGGCTTACCTGGCGCTCGGATGCCCATGTGCTGCTGGCCGTCCATCACGAAACCTCCCATCGGCTGCCCGTCGGGGTTATAGGGTGTCCCTTGACTTACTGCAAAGGTGCAGAACATCCCTTTTTTAGCCACAGCCAACGTGGTCACCTCTTCTCATGGCATCAAGACACAACCCCCCCACCCCCAAGGACTATGGATGCCGGCTCTAAAAAGAGGGGGAAACATCTACTGTGCGAACTCAGCGGTCAGACTAACAAGCGTACTCAAGTTTGGGCTTAATTTTCTCCTGCGAGTTTGGAAGTGAAGTTAGCAAACTGAAATCTTGAGACGTGAGGAGCCCCGGCTCCAGCTGCTGCCGCTGCTGACGTCAATGCAAAAACCTGTAGAGGAGCCGGATTTTATGGCTGGAATAGTCACACTGAAATCTCAGTGTGTTAAATTACACCCTTGTGCCTTCAAAGGGCTGGACCTGAACACGTCCATGCCAGATATTTATGTCTAATGACAAACAATCAAATGTACTTGAAGAGGAAGCGTGGCCCAAAGGCATCTTGGACAAGGACGGATTTGGAGAGTTTGGCAGCGAGACTCGGAAAACAAAACCAACTGGGAGTAACGGGCTATGATAATCCTTGATGGTAAATACCCGCAGAGAGCTGCGAGCCAAGACCCCAAATAGAACCAACATGTGGAAACTTAAGGTCTCCTAAAAAACCAGAAATCCCCAAAGTAAAGAGCAAATGCTCAGCAATCCCAGAAGAAGAGCCAAGGGACGAGAGGACCCTATGCAAGTACCACTACCTGAACTGGAGGTTTTCACTGTACATTAAAAGCCGGCTTCAGAAGTAAGCTGGCTTGGGTTATTAAAGCATATAAAGCTCTACCTCATTGAATGTCTTTGAACTTTACTGAGTCCCACAAGTGATTCTGACCCCTTTGCCCTTTTGACAGGTAATAAAGTTTACAGCAATTCCACACCAAGCCATGCACCAGGGAGTGGTCACAGGAGCAGAAAGAGCTGGGAAGGAAAACTCCAAACAACTACTAAAAAAAACCCCCAAGAATAATTGGGATCGTGTACAGAAAGTTCGGTCACGGAACGGAACATTTTAGTTTCCCTTTTTGAATTTTCAATGTCTTTTTTTTTTTTCCAAAATGATTAGAGTCATAATGAAAGAAAGCTGGTTGCATTTTAATTGTCAGTCACTCCCAGCATTCATTTCTCATTTATTTACCAGGTACTGGACCTCCTGGTGAATGGCTTGAGGATGGTTTTTGCCTGTGCTACTTGAATATACAGTTACTCTTGGGGACTTGCCTGCTCGATTGGACTGGTCTATCATGGGCTGAACTATTCTTCTTCTAGCATTAATAAACCTGCAAGAAAAAAAAAAGAGGAAAGCAAATGGTTAGGGAAGGGATGTGTCTTCCACCCATCCCCAAGCCCTCTCGCCCTACCGTGGTGCTCTGCATCAGGCTGCATGGGGATGCAAATACTGCTAAACCTCTAACCCTGATGACCTCTGAGAGCACAACCTTGGGGTTTCCAAGCTGATTTATGTTTGCCTGCTTTTTACCACAGTCGGACACTTCCATTTCATCTTTTCATGGGGGAATTAGCCGAGTTTTCAGGAAACAATGCCAGCAACGCTTTCTTCAATACAGAATGGGGCACCAAAAAAACAAAAACGTGTGAAGCCGGCGAGATGCTCGTGAGGGCATCTGCTACCTCCCCCCTCATTAGTGTCATTTCTGCCTTATGTCCTTTGACTTCTTTTTCCAATTTTTTTCTTTATCAAAACCTGTCCCTACCTCTTGCAAACCTAATTCCCTTTTAATGCCCACTATTAAGATAATGAACTGTGATGGCAGAACCCCATCAAATGAGGGAACGTCTGGACTTTTATCACCACTAAGTCACACTGCTGGGGACTTCAGAGCCATGCATTCCTCCTAGCCATTTCTTGGTGGGCTTTTTCCCCCCTCCCTCTCTTTATGCAAAGTCTGAGGGGGTCAAGGCGAGGTCATAGCTTTACAGTAATTGAATTTATAATCCTGTTTTCTCCAGCTAGGCCTGACCATTTACAGCAAACATCTTGTTAAACTGTAATTACTGGACTACTGAAAATTCCCCCCCGAACAATGAAAAGATCTTTGGAAATAACAAAAAAAAAAAAAAAAGGAGGTACAGTCATTTTTAAAAATAGCTATCTGCAACCCCACTCCTTGTGGTTTCAGAGCTCTTTGCCTCAGTTAGTCCTGCAATGCTTATTCGGAAATATTCAAAATAATTTGGAGCAAAACAGAAGAAGGAGACAGATCACAAGGACCCTGGTCTCATCATAGTGCTGAAATCAGGAGGCTGGGAACCATGGCTGGGAACCTGTCTGAATGAAGACCATTTGAAGAATCTCTCCTGAGATTTCACTCAGCAGAAAGTTTGCTTAAAATCCATTTGGAAAAAAATCTCCACTGAGATTTAGTCATGACAAAGCTGCATAACCAGACTTTGCACTCTTTGTGAAAGAGAAAAGGAGTAACAGAAATACATATGCCAGAATATTTACTAGTAAAGGAAGAAGTGTGAATGTGGGCTAAGGCACAGCACACTTGTAAAAGGGGATAGGAAAGTCCACAAAGGAATACTTGATGCTTGTTTTCATTGCCTTTGCTTGGGGTGGCTTAGCAGGAGCTCTCCTACCACAGAGATAAAGCCACCAGGATCTTTCCACGGGAATCAGCTCTGCCCACCCATTTGCCTACACCAGAGGGGAGAAGAATAGCAAACCACTGCCCCATGCTGTTTCTTCTGCCCTCATCAAAGACCAGCACAGCGACTTCAGACTCCTCCTATCTCCCATTCCCCACTGACACCCTTTACCCAAACTCCTGCAAAAATTAATCAAGATGTTGAGTCTTTACCAAACCCATCTTGAGGAAACGGGCTCAAAGGTACCAAACCCGGCTGCCAATCTGGAAACCTTACACCTGAACTAGGTCATGTTTTGTCAGCAACAGTATTGGATCAATTTTTCTACACATTTCCAATAAACACCCCCTCTCGACTCGAGCAAACAGTGTTGCAAATCAGTTTATCATTATCTTGTACAAACCATGAAAATTAGAATCATGTGAGCAGAAGGTTAGACTAATTCTCCTTTCTCATTATAAGCACAGGTGTAGCACAAACACCAAGTGAAATAAGCAATTAAAAAAAAAAAACTGCTTTTTTTTTTTCCCCATTAGCTGCCTTAGCTCCATGACCAATTAGAAAATTGTTTAATATCTGTAATCTGCATTTGCAGAAAGCAATTTTCACAGTAACTCTTCGAAGTAGAACAACACCACAAAACCCTGGTGCCTCAGCCCTTCCTTTTTTGTGAGTCTGGCAAGGCTCTTGCTGTGTTTACTCCATCCTTCTCCTGCCCCACTGCTAGGACCTGGGAGTGTGGCAGGAGGAGAGGCTGTGAGAGTGGCTGGTCACCCTAATAACTTTTACTCCAAATAAATGCTGAGCAACATCAGGCACACACAACCTCAACTTCACGACTTTTTCTTCCTTCTCCTCCAAACTAGGAGCACTTTTAAGATGAAGGAAGAGTGCCTCAAAATAATCAACTGTACTATATATAGCATTGTTTATCTGCTGATATATTAGAATAAACTACATGTCTGGAGTTTACCAATAATTACCCACAAGATGTGCCTATGGTAAAACAGAATCTCACCTGTTTGCCCCACGCTATCGTTTGGGATATCTGCTTTAAGAACACTTTGCACACAGGTACTTAACAGTTATCTCCTTCCTACGCATTCCTGTAAGTATTTTCTATAAGTAGCAATTCTGCCAAACAGCTCAGTGTTTGGATGTCTTTGGGGGGAATTCAGACACAAGAACATTTTCCTTCTGGGCAAAGTAATAAAATGACATTCTCGCTCCTCCCACTAGAAGTCAAACGGAGGTCAGCTCCCCATCCTTGTATCTGTTTAAATAAACTGGTCCAGCTGTTTGTTTCCAGGATGCCCTTTAACCTTCTGTCCCATCCTCCCTGCCTTTGTAACACAACGCTTTACTTTGCATTATAGTAGACTCCAAACCACTACGCATTTAAAAAAAAAGAGAGAGAAAAAAAAAAAAAAGGAAGAAAGTATTCACTTTCAAGTTTCTTCCTGCATCCCAAACCTGGAATTCGTAAGAACCTATCAGATCAAAACAATTAACGTGGCTTGCCTTGAGAGAGCACAATGCAGGCTGTGATGTTTACAAATCACATTTGAGAACTCTTTGCAAGCAAAACTGCGAATTAGCTGCTGCTGCAGAAATATACGGGCATGTGGTTAATTTCTTCATACTCTCGGTTTTTTTCTTTGAGAAAAGGGCCAGGATCTTTTGATCACTCTTTGAATTTCCAAAGTGCCGGGCTGATTTGAACATCAGCAAAAAACGATGGAACAGAAAAGTTAACAGGAATAATCTCCCTTCCCCTTTTCCCAAATGCTCATATCCAGCTATCTTAAGAGAAAGATACTCTAAATCACTCTAATCTTTAAAAATTCGGAGAAATCAGGACCTAAAAAAGATATTTGCATACTAACTACTACTGAAAGGGAGCATTACCAAAATACAATTTAGCATAAAACTTAAGACAGATATATAGCCTTACTCATGTGAGTAAAGACCCAGTTGGGCTCAAAGGCTTGCATGAAGTATTTTTCCCCACACCAGTGCTCTGAGTTGTGGTATCTTCGCCCTGATGAGGAAGGAGGTGTTTTTTGGTTCGAGTTTTTTGCCTCAAAAAAGTTGGATCAATAGTGGCACAACAACATAATAGCCCTCAGTGTACAAGTTGCACTCAGCAAAGTGATGCCTTGGGCTGCCTTTTTTTCTTTTCCCCCCTCCTTCCTCCTTTTTCTTTTTTTGTTTGTTAAGGGGAAGGATCTGGCACGGAGAAAACATTTGAACAGTTGGGCAAACACAGCAGTTTGAAGCATCTCCTAATTTTTTTTCAAGTTAACTTTTCCTTGTTCTTTTCAGACACACGGGATTGCACTTTCTGCCAAAAGAAGCAAGAAAAACCCAACCAATTCCACCTGCATAACCCTAAAGAGGAGGAGGAGGAGGAAACCCTCTTTTCTCCCATTTGCATTTTACTAGGATGTTTTCTCTTAGGCTTCTGGCCTGGGGTCTGCCTCCAGAGGTCACGGGCAGACTCCCTGGTTGGTGCCTGGCTGGTCCCACGGGTGAGCTCCAGCCCCAGCCCCGGGGATGCAGCAATCTGCCTCTGCACTCTGACCTTCAGCTTGGCCGCCCTGGCCGCCACGCACAAGTTTTGTTTCTTCTCAGCAAGAGGCTGCATGGCTGGTGATGACAAAAGACTTATTTTAGTTGGAAATTGGCTACAATAATAGCAGCCAGAGAGCAAGGATTTTCAGAGGGTCACCAAACCCTCCGAAAGGCACGGCTCGCCGAGGCTCAGGTTACAGCCCAAGTGACATTTTCCGCACAGATCTGTTCTTTCTCCCTTCCCCTTGTATTTCACTTCTGTTGAGTGAATAAAACAAGACCTTCCTCTGCTGTCACGAATTTTCCAAAGTCACCTTTGCTCAAGAATCGACAGAGCCATCGCGGGGACTTCCAATTTGCAGCCTCTGGAATGAAATTTTCCAGGGCTGTCTGAAAGGAGAGGCTGAGACTTGGCGGTCTATTGAATTTTTCTCTGCCCCCAGCCCTCCGAAATGAGAAGAGTTTCACACCATTACTGACTCCTGCTACTTGGAGTCACAGGCTGCTCCCTCTCAATGTTGTCCCAAAGCACCAGAAGTCTGTGTTTCACTGGCAGAGCCAAGAAATTCCCGAAAATCTCTCTGCCTCATTTTCTCCTTGAGCTCCTTCTAGCAAACCAGGCGTAAGAAGAAGGAGAAAGCCCACGTTACCTACAAATCCCACTGCTAAAGCCTCTCGTGCCCCTCTGAAGGAAAACAGTATCCCTGCTGACAACAAACAAATCATCATTTTTGTAACAGATGCCAAAGCAAACGGGGCACTTCAAACTGGCAAATAATTCACTGGTAATACCAGTTGCACTCTTCTCTGCAGAGTGGGATCCCTTCACTGACACAGCAGCAAAACAACATTCTCTATTCAGCACTTAATTCCTCAACGCTTAACAGGTTTATCTCTAATAAAACCAATTTAAATGGAAAGTGTGCTATAAACCAAGATTATTACACTTCAGTAACTGCTTTATTCCTTATTTTAACATATTTTCGGGTTTTTTTTCTCTCTGTGTTTGTTTTCCAGAGGTTTTTAAAAGAGTCGGTTAAAGGAAAGGAAAAAACCATACCAACACAGAAATTATTTGACCGAATACTTTCAGAATGTTTTAAAAACAGCCTTGAAAATAGCAAGCTGCCTCTGTAATTATGAACAGAAAAAAATAACTGCAGACTTTCGAATGGTAATCACATCTCCCCATCCCTAAAATGAGGAATAAATGTTAAAAGAGTGCTTACTGCTGTTATTAGAAAGTTCTGATCCTGAAGTCAGTTAGAGAGCTTAATGACCCGTAACTACCAGTCATTAGCAATCCATGCTCTCTGTACTCCCTTTATTTGTAAAGAAAAAAAAAAATAATCCAAGACACTCGAGAAACTTTGTTCAGTTTAAAGTCAAACCTTATGAAATCATGTTTGGCAACTTTTCTTGGTTTCTCCTCCTCCTCCTCCTCCTCACCAAAGACAGTTCAGGACTGCAATACATCACTTACAACACTAAATGGAGGTAGGGAGGGAAGAGAGTACAAGGGCTGCTCACCGCCCACTCCAGACACGTAATATTGGAATACACTCCAAACACAGAGAGCCCATCCATCAGGAGCATCAGGAAGATCTCCTGCAAGCTCTCTCCTCTTCCTCCCTGCTCTGCTGGCACACCACCAGTGCCAAGGACTCCTTGTAGGGCTGAGGGGTGTCGCAAGACTGCACTGGAGAGTGAATTAAATAAAATACTATGCAAAAACTAGTGATGAAAAACCACTAATTAGCTGACAAATTTGATGTAAAGCACTAATGAAAGCCATGTGCGGTTCTGCAATTTAGTTTTAAAAATAGCTTCTGACTTCAAGCATTACTATGTGACCCCACCAATGGATTCATGTGGTGCATTCAGGAAAGTTGCTTCCAAGCAGGAGAGTGCTATCGAATCTCTCCCCAAGCCAAGTCTGCTAATGCAGCCAGCACATCGAGGGCAAAAATAGAAAGCAGAGAGATGAGATCAGGTATGTGCTCCTCGTACGAGAGCTGGCTGTGCCCTACATTTTGGCTGGCCCAGCATGCACCAGCTCTCCACCTTGGGCCACCTCCCCTTCTCCCCAGCCCTTAAGCTTGGGAGCTTGGCCACTCTTACAGTGCCCCACCACCCTCGCTGGGAAGAATTTCTTCCTAACGTCTGATCTAACCCCACCCTCTGTCAATTTAAAGCCACCCCCACCTTGTCCTATCAGTACCAGCCCCATGGGACAAAATGCAGACATGGTGAGTGCCTTGGGGCAGCAGTGAGCCTGCTGGTGGCCTGTCCTCTGGACACAGAAGGGAAGGTTGGTGGCTTTCTATTGAGCTGGGACCCTCAAGTTCCTGGTTCTTCTTCTCCCTTGGCCCCAAAGCTCCTTTAGCTCCATCTCCCTGCAGGGCTCCTGGCTGTGGCTGCTTGAGGAGTCTTTCTAGAAGAAAGCTGGGCAGCAAGCAACTCTGGTCTTGCAAAAACTTTGCCTGTTCCCAGCAGGACGGAGCTAAGGCCTATTTCTATTTATTCGGCAGGTTCTGAATGAAAATTATGGAAGGGATTTGCAGGGGAGGATTGAAGAGCCATTGTGCCTGGGGAAGGGCTCCATGGAGACAGGTCTTCATGTGCTCTTCTACATCACAGGTGAGATGCTGTTGGCCATTCTGGATACTCTCCTTCTCTTCCTCCTCCTCCCCTCCCATCCATATACTCCCCTAAAAAAGCTTAGCCAGCATGGAACACTTCCAGCGAAAATCCAGACGCAGCATCCAGGCGTCTCCCCGACGATGCCAGGGAGTTCAGAGCAGCGTTGCAGGCCTTGGCTGCACTGGGGAGAACTCTCAGCAACCTCCTTCCCTGACACCACAACTCCCTGGGGGTGCAAGGCAGATGTAAACTCGCCCTCAGCAGCCAGATGATGTAAGGGGAAATCTTTACATGGCAAAGCGCCAGCGGAGCTGACCTCCCGTCTCTTCCCTGCTCCTAAATCCCAGCGCAGCTGTACTTTGCTGATCTCCATGTGCCACAATTAGCCTGGAAGGAATATGGCAAGGATTCATGTAGTAGAGCAGCACTAAGGCTGCTCTTCCTCCTGCCTGGGACACAGCACTGGCCCCCACAAAGCGCTGGGGCTGGGTACACAACGTGCTGGCAGACAAAATCTCGCCTTCCCACAAAAACTCTTGCAACAGAGGGTTTGCAGGCTCTCTGAGAGCTTTGAGAGCAGCCCAGGCTGAGATGCACACCTCACAGTTCTGTGGGTTTTTTTGTACAGCTCTGAGAAGAGTCTGAACATCAACTTCCCATTTGATCCTGCAGGAGACCTCCACTGGGCTCTGTAACTCAGGTCCTGATCTGGTGCAGTGCAACCCAGCAGCTTTTCTTCAGCAAATCACGTCAAACCAACAGACCAAGCCCCATCTGATGGCAGGGATTAAGCTGGGAATGGGTGACAGCTGACAGTAAAATACTGGCTATTTCTTTGAAAACATTCCTCCCTATTTCAGCAATTTAATGTTCTCTATCTACTCGGCATAACCTCTTCTTTAGGGGAATGCAGAGCTTGTGAGAAGTGCCTGCAGGATCTCTGAGCTTTCCCATGCCACACAAGTGTTCTAAACACAGGGGGTCCTCCTTGAGGTCCAAGGTTTTCCATAGAGCAGATTGTGAGCCTTGTCCAAACAGCTTTTCCTCTGTCCCCTCCCTCCCCACCCCACATACAGCACGCGAGCTGGAAGCTGTGCCTCACCCTCCAGCTCAAGCAAAAGAAGAGAGGCTGCTCCCACATCTGGCTGCTGGTTTAAATATGTTCCCTCTCACTGAAAGGTGTGAGAAAGGACCTGTCCATGCTCCTGGATGAATCCCTTCCTCCTCCTCATCACCAAAAGGCAATGAAGGAGTAAGGAGTAACTCCACACCCAGACACCCCACACCAGCTCCTGCAGCCTGCAGGAAAAGGAGAAGCAAGCCCAGGGTGGCCAAACCAAATCTCCTGACAAGTGTCTTGGGGAGAAAACACTCTCAGGGCCCCCAAAGAGAAAATATACTCAAGTCCTGTATGGGACCTGTGTTTTGCACATGAAATAGGCTTTGACATCATTCTGGTCTATACCCCAGGACACTGGTTTGGGGTGTTGAGGGAAGCTTTATTCCTGTGGTTGTGTCTTCCCCACCACAATCAAGACAACAGATACAGGCACGCTGATGTATTTTGTGTGATGTGGGCACCTGAAAAACTGGTTTGAACTCTTTTTTCCTTTTTTTTTTTTTTCCTCTCCCCAGAAACCACAAAAGATACAACTCTGAGTCACAGCCAACCTGAAAAACAGCCCTACACTTCTGAACAAACTCTCCGTGCCCCAAGACATCCCACTTCAAAACATTGTTTTCTAACCACTACTAATAGCCTACTTTGTAATCTACTTTATCTAAACATAATTTCCCATTAAGTGAAGTGATTCATTTTGCTTATAATCCTACTACTGACAGCATTATACTCAGGGCAGAAGAAAAGACACCCTCAGAAAACAACTCCAACAAAACACACACAGGGAAGTCGGAGGAATGTCAAAGATTAAAAGAATTTGGGAGATCAGGGGACAGAGAAAGCTTAGGGATCAGTCCCCAGATGGTACAAACCACTTTTGTAACCCAGGTGGGAAGCCAGACATCTCTGGAATAAATCTGAATTCAAAAGCAGCTATTGGTATCAAGCTTTATCCTTAGCCAAAAAAGACACAAGGACTACAGTGCCCGGGCAAGGGGGAAAAAAAAACAACCCATGAAACTGTTACATGACCTAGATTTCATTGAACAACTGTGGAAGCAATATTTTTTTCAGCATCTGCTGCCATTTCTTTTATTTGAAAAGTCAGAGGAAAGGCAGAATCCTGGTTGGTGCTAAGGCTGCTGTAGCCAGCCAGGCATCACTTGCACCACAACCATTCCAGGGCAGGCAGGGCAAAACACACGCCCTGGAAAGCATGTTCTCACCCTGCCCCTCTGGCTCTGCCTCATTTTTGAGAAGAGAAAACCGATTTAACCAAGGAAAAGGCACCATTTGCCCCATTTTCCCTCTTCCAGGCTGGGTTTTGAAGCAGGCAGTTTGTTTTACTCAGGTGCAGCCTGGAGCAGGAGTCTGATTCAAGAGTGAGAGAGGGTCTCTGAGGGCACCTCTCTCCACGTGCTGGTGTTCCAGCTCGTGATGGTTAATCACTCTACACCAATCTCAGCAACTGTTGACACAAAATAGGTGGAGATCAGGTCTGTGCAAGCACAAAATACCAGAAAGGCAAACTATATGTAAACACACTTCAGATAGCTATGACAAAAATAGACCAAAGCCTGACTTGCAAAGCCATGACAAGCCATGACTCTCCCCTTCAGTTTTATTTTTTTTTCATATATTGAGGGCATGTAATTTTTTTTTAATATATATCAAGGATATCTCTTGCACTAAAAAGAAAAAAACCAAGACCTGAGAAGTGCATTTACAGTGCAAAGCTTTCCCCTTGCTTCCAATGCAGCATTTCCACAACACAATCGTGTCCTGAATGGGCATTTTTTTTTTAAGCCAAACTCTTGTTTTGAGATGGTGCACTTCTGAATCTCACTATTTTTAAGTAAGAAGAAGCAAACAACCTACCCTGATCCTGCAGAGCAAAGCCAGAGCAGGAGAGAAGAGCAAGAGGCAAATGCACGTTTGCACGGTGCTATTTCATCTTATTTCCCTGGCATCTGACATCACATTTGTTACAGAACATTAATGCACCAACTAAAAAAAAAAAGTTTGTTGAGTACAAGACCGTCCCAGAAGAGGGAAAAGAGGTTTTTCTTCTTGGCTGCATATTAATCTTTTGTTAGTCAGGACTATTGGCAGATAACCTCTGTTTGCACTGCTCTGCATTGGGAACCAACTTAACTTCCTCTCAAAAAAGAATGTGTGTGACTAAAATAATACCAGGTTTGGGGGCTTTTTTTGCTCAGTGCTCAGGGTGTCACCAATTAGTCTGTTAGCTTGGGCAAAATGATCTCACATTTGCTTTTGAATTAAATGGTGTTTCCTTTGCTGCCTTTTCCCAGCCTGAATCCAGGGGCTGTCAGAGCAATGGTTAGAAACATCTTTCCTTGGTGCTCCTGAATGGGGTGACCCTTTTTTTGGGGCAGTCTGGGGGGAGTGGAGACTGATAAGTCTGGACTGAACAAGAAATCCAGGGTCTATTAGGTCTCCACCTTCTCCTCCACCCCAAATCTTGGAGGCCAAGGGGAGCATTTCCCCAAGAAAACTCTTCACTCACCTCCTCTGAGCACTTTGGAAAAACACCCCTGGCAAACCTGCACCACTATTCCTTAAATCACCAAACCCAAACCCCACATGTTTGAACCTCTGTGCTGTACTTTTAAAAGGCTTTGCTGAACTAAAAAAGGAAATTCCAGCCTAAAATCCGGTGATCCGACAGTACCTGATGGCTCTACATTCACAGCTCTTCCCCCTGTAAGCTATTTGCTCAGCTTTTCTAATAATACCTTGACTGCCTGGCAGCTCTCCAGGGCTGTCTAAGGCAATATGCAAGCTAAACATTATTTTTTCATCTGATTTCAATATTTTCTTATGAGTAACTACACAGGATTTTTACCTAGTGAGTACTCCTGATTGCTGTAATTTAAGAACAGAGAAATAGACTACAGATGTAATATTATTATTACAATTGGCATTCAAGGTGAAAGGCATAACAATTAGCTAAGACTTAGTGAAAACATAAATGCAAAAATCTGCTTGAAAAACCCAGCACATGGTAGGTTTAGAACAGCTAATTTACCTCACACATTCGGAACTGCTCAAACTATCTCACAATTCACCCAGCAAGGTGCTTTTTAAAACAGTTTTCTTGGTGTTTTGAGGGCGTTTTCTTGGAGGGGGATGATTTTCATACTGCAAACACCTACTGTCTGATTCTCTGGAACACCAAACAATATTTATTGTTTGGTGTTCCAGAGACCAAACATATATTCTCTCTTATTCCAGAGACAAAACATATATTCTCTCTTATTCCTACTTTTTCCTGCTTTTGCATGTATTCCCATTAACAAAACAGTGTTTAAATATAACAACTGTATACATATTCTAGAATCACACAGAGGAGAAAAGCAAATTTTTCTCCAAAATCTGATGGTTAAGTTCGTATTGCTGAAGTTGAGAGGATAATTTGTGAATGTTTTAACATTTACAAGTAAATAAGTACTTGTATTTACTATATCTGATTACTGAGGAAAGTATTTGTTATGTTCTTACACAGATTCAAATTGCATCTTGACCTTTTCTCATTTAATCTGTTTACTGCAACAAAAGCAGTAACAGATCCATCTGAAAACAAGCAGATATTTTATTCTCCGAGGACTGAAATCCCCTGCTCGGCAAACCAAGCACCTTCCCCTATTTATTGTAGCCTAGAGTTTGGTAGGCAACAGGGGTGAAAATCCAGCCCTGCATATAGGACCAGCACCTGCTTTTGCTATGCTCCCTCCCTGCTGGCCTCCTCCCCCACTGACACCCTAAAAATAGTGCTTAAGTGGGACTAAAGTGGTGCACTGGTCATGTGCTGGCCTTTTGCTCAGGGTGAATATCACCCTCACTGAAGGAATTGAGCAAAGATGATGTTTATGCTAAATGCCCAGCCCCAGGAAGGAATGGGGCTGGACACATGGGAAAGACCTGACAACATCATCAGTTGGATTTGGGGGTATTTGGGTGTGCTTCAGATGCACCAACCCCCCGGCGTGTTATCCCCACAGAGGGAAAAGAGGGGCCTGGGACTGTTTCCCAAAAAGGTGGGGAGTTGTGCAGCCAGTCCTCTTCCCCCTGCCCCTTTGTGGAGGGCCTTTCTGCATCTGCCCCCATCTGCACCTGGTCCCATCTGCACCTCTCCATCTGCATCTCCAAAGCTGCATTCCCCCATCTGCTCCGTCCCTAACCCCACCATCTGCAAGCCAGGAGGAGCAGATGGAGAAGGACACCCTTTCCCAGTGGTGCTTCCCCATTCACTCCTGGCTTCTGGGGAGCACTGCCCCGTGAGAAGGGCAGCATCCTCCTGTCCCCACCCTGCCACCCTGCCTGTCCCCACCCTGCCACCCTGCCTGTCCCCACCCTTCCTCCCCTGCCCCGTGCAACTACTGCAGCAAAGCTCTATCACCAGTCTTAGCCACCAGCAAGGAAGTGGAGGCAGAAGGGAATTTCCTGCTGGAGGAGAGTTGTGAGGGGACTAAAAGAGTAATGAGTTATTTCTGTGGGTCTATGCCCTGAGCTGGCTGTGCTACCTACAGTAAGGTGGCCAGGTCTTCCTATCCCAGGTCCATCTCTGATTTTCCACACTCATCTTTGGGCTGGTCTCGGAGCCTTTTTGAAATGCTTTTCTTACAAGGTTTCAGTAAAATCCACTTCATCTGACTCCAAGAATAAGATAAGGGAAATTTTTTAAATACATTTTTTGATAATTTTTTCCAATATGTTTGGTTGGTGTTTGTTCTGAGGGGTTTTTTTTGCAAGCCTAGGAAATTATATACAAAACTGACATTTAAAGAAGCCAAGAATACAAAATCAAGAACTCAAGAGTTAGGGCACCATATTACTGGAGTTGTTTGCACCCTAGTCTTTAATGCACTTCATTACAGCCCAGTTACCAGCTCATGCTACCATTTTTGATAGGGCTCAATGCTTCAAGCATCCCAATTACAATTATGTCTGTTATAGGAACAGGCATTATAAAATATAAGATCTATTTCTTTTGAAGGCAAGGTAATAAAACTTTGACAAAGTTGAATGACTAAGGCAGGAAGAAAAGCAAGCCAGTCCTGGTTCACACAGCCCAGTGCTGCACTGGAGAAGAGGATTCAGCTCTGCTGCTTCCCTGGACTGATTGAGAGCTACTGAGTAAATCATTGAACCCAAAACTTTCAGAATAAGTTACTGATTTCTCACTTCTCTCCTGCATACCCCACGGTGGACATGGGCAGTGTAAGACACCAAGGCACTCAAAACTTGGGAGTTTCCATGAAAGATGAAGTTTCAATGATCATTGGACCCTAAATGAGAATAAATTGCTTTAACTCTGAGTCACCTCACAGTCCCAGACCGACCCAAAACTTGACTGTCACCTCTATGAGCCTCACTCTGTGAACCAAGACAACACTTTTCTTTCTCTTTGCAGGGTAACTGCAAAAACACCATGCAGACCCACAACCTTGTATGCATATACAGATGCACGTGGAGGTCAGGGAAGGAGTTGGGTATTACAGCAGTAAGTGCCACAGGAAAGGCCAGCAGTAATTATTAATTCCATCTTCAAGCACGGTTTGAATCCAGCTCCACAAACGAAGCACGGAAGAATGAGGGCAAGATAAAATATTGACTAGCTGCTCCAGCATTGTCTGGGCTGTGCCCTAGATAGCACCAGGGTATTTGGAAAAAGCAGAATGGAAACACCTAATAAAGGCTGGAGCTTTAAAGATTTGAATTCTCAATTTTTATTTTTTTTTTGGCTCATTTTCCTGCAGTTGGATGCAGCACAATTTAGAGAGACAGTCACGTATAGACATGCAGATATAGGGAGGTTATATATAGGCACATTATCCTGCAAGTATACAAACATCTATCTGTGTGCAGCAAGACTTTCCTAAAACATAAACAAGCATCTGACACCTAATGCAGCCCTTGATTAGAATTGCTCTCTCCTCTTCATAGACTACCAGCAGTAATTATTTACCATTAGCTCTTAATGGGAAGGGATTCAGCTGGGATGTAGTAAACAAGGAAACCGTACAGATTGTTCAATACAGCCTGGCTGGCTCTCAGCTGAGGTTCGAAGTGATTGGATCACACCTGGATATTTCAATTCATTGTTTTTTATCACCTGGGAAAAGCACCTTATTAACCTGAACCTGCTCAGGTCTCCACCATGTCCATACAGGCATCATACAAGTGCCCCTTCTTGTTCACATTACTGTGCTTGGAACCCTAAACTGCTGTGGGGTTAAACAACTGATACATCAGAGGCCTGAAAGGTTCATTTAGACTAATGACATCTGAACTCTGCTATCCTCCTACCTGCCACAGATTTATTTTTATTTTGCAACAGGGTAAGGGCTCTCTCTCTCCACGACAGAATCATCTGACTGAGGCAAAAAGATGGTCCTGGAAGGCAATGCTGGTGATCCACAAGCAAAGTTGTCATGTGGGGGGGAGGGAAAAAAAAGGGAAAAAATCTTCTGTATGGATTATTTCATTACTTAAAAAAAAATAAAACAGCCCAATGAAAAGGGTAGAGGGACTGTGGTATTTTTAAAGACATGTGCCTTTTCATGGATATATTTTCTGGCACATCTCACATCAGCATCCCATTCCTGTGACTCCTCCACATCAACAGGGGTTGTGTGCATCAGCCTGGGGAGCCCCAACACCAGGGCAGTCCAAATGTGAAAATCTAAATTTTTTTTCGTTACGGCAGAGAACTGAGGTATGCAACCAGCACATACTGGAAAGGCATTCAAAATATGACAAAAAAAAAAATTGTTTAAATGCTTTCAATCTGCAGAAAACAAATGCTCTCTTCACTGACTGGTCTGTGGCAAAGTTCTAACTCCAGCCAGAAAATCCAGCATTCCCAGTCTGGGCTAACAACCATGCTACCAGACATGAGTTTATGTTTTTCATGCACATTTCATGTATTCCCACATGCTGTGTTGCTGCCAATAATTTATGACTGATCTGCACCCAGCCTGCCCTTCAGCATTTTATTTAATCTCTGCAACAGTGATTTACAATGACTCATCATTAATACAAAAATGTACATGTGTGTTAACAAGTTTGGAAGAATCTAAGGAGGAAGGCAAATTTTTTTTTTTTTGTGAGTTGTGGCTGAATGACTTATGAGCCTGCTTAAGAAAGGCAAAACCAACCAAAAATTATATGTTAGCTCTTCCCTGCAGCAAAACATTTAGGTAGGAAGAGTTTCTTCTGCACATTGCCTTAGAAGAACAGGGGATCCAGCAAAATGTTCGAGAAGGTTGCTCCATAGCCCCCAGGATTTGGGAGGGGATGACCAGCTCACTGGTCACCGCATGGCTGGGCATTCCCTGTGCAACCTGTAACCTCAGCAACAGCTTCACAGTCTCCTCGTTCCTCAGCACCCATCACAAAAAGCAGGGGCTGAATTGCCATATTTTGGGCATCTCTGCCCACCTGTGATTCAGGAAAGTCCCACTGCCTCTATAATGTTAAATCCTTGTGCCTCAGGGGAGAGAAGGGGAATTGTCTCAATAATTTATACAATTGTAACACCACATCAGAATTACTGAACTAGCTCAAGCAGAGGAAGTCTGCCCTACATCCACAAGACTTCAGTTATAATGTATTTTGACCTCTTTTTGTTTTTTTCTCCCTTGCACATAAGGAACTTACAAGAACACACCAGACACAAAAGCCAAAGTAAAAACTCCTCATATTCGAGAGAGAATGGGTACTGAAAAACACCCTGGAAAGAAAACTGAAAGAAAACCTGAAGGTCACTGGAGAAATTCCACCAGCTTTAGCTGAATCCATCCATCCTGTGTTCATCTCCTTGAAAAATTTCTTTTTATGAACCATCCCAAACTGACACATCTACACATCTATCCATATTGAATCCCTCAGTCCATTCTCCACCCCATCCTTAAACAAGACCCACAGCTTCTCAGTGGGCCCAAGCACCCATTGTTAAACTGAAGGACAACCATATAAACTAGGGTAACACCTGGATGAAGGCTGGAGGATGTAAAGTTGAAGCAAACACTGATTTTTTTCTGGCTGAGCCAAAATACTGTGGGTTACGCCACCTCGTAACACGTGAATTTTATGTTTTGTGCCTTTTATTCCTCCATTTTAAAGGAAGTATGTTGGAAGCATACTTCATGTACACGAAGTATTTGGCATTTTCCTTTATTCAGCATCTTAAAGGGCTTCAAAAAATTGATCTCCCAGGGCTGCTGTGGGGTCACAGAAATTGATAACCCTTACAAGCTATGCTTATGTGAGCCCGCCTGCGTCTCCCAGATAGTGCACTTTGTAAATTAATCCTCCAAAGGCAAATATATTGTAAGTAGCTTGTTATCTCTAAAGTACTAAATTGAAGAATACATGGGATTATATTGACAGAAATTACATTTTCTGTAATGGGGTTTAATATATCTGAAATCTCTCCCATAGGCTCCTACGCTCTCTGAGAGAGGAGGGTTTGTTAATGTAGGTGCAATGGACATCAAGACCAAATTTATTCACTAAAATGGATTAGGCCATGTAATCAGAGCTTCAGTAATATTAATCTCTGACACTTATTGAACAGGGGAAAAAAAAAACCAACAACTTTTGTCTGCAAACTGGCATTCCTTTTCCCCAGCAGGCTTGCTGTTTGCCTTGGCCATTTTCTGGGTATTACTTCAAAGAGGATAAGGTTTCCCATCATAAACACTAATCTAAAAATATTAGGACAATTAATTAGATACACTTAGTTTTACAAGGTATTAGATTGCAATACACTTCAAGTATGACACTTGCTCTGGGATAGTGGGAGGAACCCACATTTTGTTTGATGCAGTATCAAAGGGCAATAAATCAAACTTTTTTTAAAGAGGTTTGCTGCTGCATGATACTTAAATCACCAATGATTTTCAGTGGTTGGCTTCACCACACCCCAAACAGTTAGCAACCCAAAAAATCCACTGCAAAAGCAGCACAGATCCTGACTTCCTTCAAACAAATCACTGCTCTAACAGAGCAAAGGCTCCACCAACCCTTAGCTGGAGCAAACAAATAAAATTTCTCCACACTGTACTCCAGCTGGAGCAAACAAATAAAATTTCTCCACACTCTACTCCAGCAGCAAAGAACCAGATTGTCCCCAAAGTTTATTCATAAACTGGATGTTGAAAACAAACTGATAAAGAGACACAAGAACATCAGTCCAAAAGAAAAACCCCTCTAACAACAGTATACAAAGCATGCCAGCAGCCCCAAATAACAATATGCTCAGCAGAAATGGGACCAATTGTCCCTTCTTTGCCCCCAACACCTGAACCTCCTCCAAGACCAATGTTCTGCAAATGGATGTGCCTTCCTACTGAAGAACAGATATCCACAGCCAGAAAGAGGACTGGGATCAAATGTGAATACACTGAGATTTGCCCAAATGAAGGGAATATAAAATAGCAAACCTCATATTTTCTAACACCTGAAACCCCTCACCTGGTTATATCCATTTTGTATCAATAAACTGTTGGGGAGGGGAACAACAAGGGCAAGGGGTGTTCCCCAAAACCACAAAGGAAGAGCCAGAGGGTACCAGTGGCCATACAGAAACACTAAGGAAAATTACTTACCAATTGTTCACTTGAAGTATAGTGAGCCCTGTGTCTTGTGCCAACTGCTTTTTCTGCTCTTCTGAAGGGTAAGGGTGCTATAAGACACCAAAATAAATACAAACATTTAAAACAATGTGCTTTTTTGGCCTCTTTTTTATTTTATATTAAAAAAAAAAAACCCAAACCAAATCAAAACAGAAGCGTGACATCTATTATTGAAAGGTGAAAATGCTGAGGTGTGTCACTCTTTTATAATTATTAATGGGCTACTACATCACTTAATTAATGGCAGTAAAAGACAAGCCAATTATAAAGATTAGTGAAGTGGAGAAATAACTGCTTAGGATACTGACAGTACCTTGATACTTGAGAAGGATATTTGTTGCATTAGCTGAGCATTTTTTGTACTTGTCTCAAATGAACGATTAGAGTCAAATAATCTATTTTTTTTCTCTTTTTTTCTTTTGTTTTTAACAGAACAACAAAGAATGTGCTAAAGTACTTCTCTGTAAAACTAAAGCACGCTGATGTTTTCTGAGATAGTGAAGGCAAAACTTGCCAGTGCCCCAAAATAATTTGCAAATAAGATCAGCATCCTGAACATAAACAAATGCCTGTGTGTTGAACACAGGCCAACACAAGGTCAACAATCAGCACATTTTTGCCTGACATTAGCATAGCTGTGCTGTGCTAATCCTAAGAGACAGAAAATAAATACTCCTTTAATTGAAGATAATGTTATAATTCAATCATAAGTTTCTTGTGAGAACTTGATTTGCTTTCTCAGAAAATTCGCTTCTGCATGAATACAGATTGCTTAATAAATCAACAGCAAAAACCACAGCCAAGTCTGAAATGTAGAAATATCATTTCTGTCCTTCCCATCTATGCAAAAATGTCACTGCCCCAAAAGGACATGGCCAAATGCTGCAAATGGAACAGTTTCAAGGAACCAGTTCCTGTTTTGAGGAACTGGTTCAGCTCCTAACCTGGATGCCTGAATCTCAGCACATATCTGATTCAGACCTGGCCTGCTGCAAGGTGCTTAACAGCATTTCAGTAAAGATCACTTGATAGAACTGGTTAGTCCTACCCCAGCACCACTTAGCAGCTGATTGTCACAAAGTATTTACTGTTACACATTCATCCTTATTTTCCCCCTCCCAAATATTCCCTTATTCTCTGGGTGTATTCTTCACTTTTATATTACATGGGACATAAAGTGAAGCCTTGTAAAGCATAAGAATTTAAAACCTCATAAAGTTCCACAATCTTATTGGTATTACAGCTATTTAGCAGATTTTTACATATTCTTGTAAACAGCACAGTCTGACTTCTCATGGCTCTGTCACATGCAAGTATCACCTCAGATCACCAAACAGGGATTTTTGTTGTAACTCCAGCAACTTCTCCTAACTCAACACATCCATGTCAAAGCCCACCACCATGGCCATCAGCTCCATAAGAGACTTTTAATCTTTTTTTCATCCAAAAATGTTGAGTAATTTTCTTCAATTTTTTTAAAAAATTCTCTTGACAGGAAGCCCACAGACGACCTGCACACCTGTAAACCATCCCTTCTATTTTCTGTGTGTACATGAAACAGCTCCAGAATTGTAAAGTGAAAAACAGAGGGAAGGGGATTTGACTTCTTTTTTATGGGCAATTTGCATTTTACACATGCAAAAAATACAGCATGTATTTTACCATCTGCCTTCTACACACATTCATCCACGACAGCCATACTCATGTCCATCTATCTGAACACAACATTTTTCTTCCCTTCAACAAACCCCAAACCCTACAGAGATGATTTGTAACATTTTCATCTTTACAGGCTTACTTCTCATTTCATTGCTTTGCTATCAAGCGAGGACAGAATTATTCTTTTTTTTTTTTTCTTATTTTGCTTTGCCACCTTACATGTGATCTAATTTTAAGTAATTGAACAAACTGTGTCTAATTTCATGCAGCAAGCAATAATTACTAGACAGCCTCTAGCTATTGGAATTGAGAAGTCTGTCTCCATTAAGCAATTTTCAATTGTTCTGGACATTTTTTTTTTAAATAGACAAGACTGGATAAAATTAGCCATCAGAATAATATTGTCACTGTAAAAATAATTGCTTTAAAAGTCCCAAACTACAAATTCCTCAAATTGTGGTTATGTCTAAGGTCATCTGATTATTTTTTTTCTTTTTTTTTCATATCCTAGTACAGCATAAACTTTTAATTTCACGATAAATCTGTAATTGCCATAATCACATGACAGCCTGGGATTTCACACAGCTAATCCCCTCTTAGCTAAAGGGTCACAACGAGGCAGGCTTTTTAACTATGATTCTGTGTGGTTTAAAGTAATCTTAAACACCAAGCAACGTTATTATATAAGCTTTCTGTGGATCATACGAGCTGTTCCTTTGCAGACTAAAAATAAAATAAAATAATAGGAGTGATTTGACAAAGGATCAGCGTGCCACAGGCTAGGTTGCTATAAAAACATTCAAAGCCTTGTTGCATTCCCACCCACAGGGCTTGGAAGGCCTGTGCTGCAGGCAAAGGCAGACATCACATTGCAGCAGGGAGGAAGAGGGAAACCCTGAGAACTGCCATTTTATGAAGAAATGGGAAATTCAATCAAAACTGTCGCTGTTGGTCTTTACTCCACCAATGCAAGAATGACCAGTGTCTTCTGAAAACTTTCTAATGGCTGTTTGAAGGAATATGGACAAGTGCACACAGATATGGATATGTATATATTTGTGTGTATAGATATATTTGTATGAATATAAAACATATCTCAGGCAAATGGTTAAGTTTAAGGTGGTCTTGTGAGGAGGAGAAAGTTGGATTTGATCCTTATGGGTCCCTTCCAACTTGAGACATTCTATAATTTTACTAAATACATAAATACATAGGGAAGAACGACTAGAAAACACTGCAGTGACTCCAGCTGACAAGTCCACCTATCACTTTGGGATATCAAGGCAAACTGTTCAATAAACAGTGACTTGAGACCTCTACTTTGCTGTGTACATTAGCTCCTACCATTATCTCTTAAAAGCTTAATTATTTGCAAACAATTGATCAAGATGGGAATTGGAGAAGAGAAGACTGCGGACCACCGGGAGAGCAGCAACGCATTAGGAGAGCAAACAGAATTACCTTTAGGTCTTATAATCAGAATTAACGATTGGGACCGTGTGCAGGGGCAGCAGGAGAAGCTGTAACACTCCTGCTGGACTGTTTTCCATTTGATCTGCATTAACACCTCCAGTGAAAGCCATAAAACGGTGATTACAGATGGGAAGGCTGACCCTCCTTTCCCAGAACCAGCCCAGCTCGTGTGTACCAGAAGACTGCAGACAGGCTTGCTTGCCAAGGCCAGAGGAAAAAAGGGTAAATCCAAGGGGAAAAACAAGTAGGCAGCAGGCAGCTTAAAAAAAACCACCAAAACAACCAAAACCCAAAACAAAAAAAAGGGCATTTAAAGAAATAAGGCAGACAACAGATAAGGGCTCTGAATTTGGCTCTGATATTTTCTGATCAAGCCTGCTGCTGCTACAGAGATATTCAGCAGCATGCACCAAATGATATGAGACCTTGTGCTTCTCCCCCTCCATAAATCTAGCACTGAAATGTGGATTGTTTGGCACCATTAATGTGTTTTTGAGGCTCTGTGGTATTACTTTTAATAATGACTTAGTACAGAAAGTGATTGCTTAATAACACCATCAAAGTCTGCATGCAAATGAAAATTATCCCTGGGGGATTTGCCCAGGGTAATATGAACAGTTAAGGAACATTTGAAAAGGTAAAAATAACTATGCAAAATATGAGTCAGAGCAGTCATTTTAGCAGTAACAAAGAAATCAAAGTGACAGAGAGAAAAATTTAACTTTCCATCATATTTTCTCATCACTGTTTTATGAATGGTATTTAGCGAGCAGTAGTCTTAATAAAAGCCCATTTTTTAATGCAGCTTGAGAGCATTTTTAGCAAAACAGTAAGATTTTTATTTTTTTTTAAATCACCTTTGACTACAGATGGTGGGTAAAGTCTCCATTAGCTACAGATGGAAAGCATCCAAGGTCGTCTCTTAATGCTACACCTTGTCCAAATGTACTCCTCTCCTCAAATTTTCCACCCCAAGGCAGCAAATGCTGGATGCCAGGACAGACTTTATCTGATCTGTAACCAGGCATCAACAGCAGTCCCTCCCCTCCTCCTCTGTGACAGCAGAGCATCCTAACGGTGCCAGAAAAAATGGGAAAACCATCCTGCCCTCCTCACCCCCCCAGATTACTGATTCCTCACAGCACCCAAGCAGCTCTCCCACAGCACCCAGGCAGAGGCAATGCCCAAGAGAAGAGCTGCAGGCTCTGCTTGGAGGAGGCTGTGGCAACCCCTTCTCGTGGCAGGGCCGTGGCTTGGCTGGCAGAACCATTTCAGGAGCCCTTTTATCCCCTCCCTCCAGCCCTCTGCCTCCTCCAGGGCTCAGTGTAGGGCACCAAAGTGAGATGACCTTGAGCTAAACTCTGGTAGGTGATGGAGGGGAATCACCCCCTTAAAATTTATGCCCCAGGACTGCTTATGAACTGCTTTCTAGCATCAAAATAAAAAAGGAACCAAAAAAAAAAAAAACAAAACCAAAACCAAAAACCAAAAAAAAAAAAAAAAAAAAAAAAAAAAAAAAAACCACACAAACCAAAAAAACAACAACAACAAAAAAAAAACACCAACGCTGTGATTTTCTTGTTTCTGAAGAGAATGAGCCTAGCTCAGTATCCAGAATAAAGCCCAAGGATCAGCCCTCCAGTGACAAACTGTACATTGACTTTATGCTGAACTTTATGCTGAACTCTAAATTCTTGCTTTACCCAAACTTGTCCAGGGTTAGCTAAGGTGGCAGCACAGCCATTCGGGTCTCTCCCCTTCCCCAGCTTCCTTCTGGTCTGCATTTGAACTGTTTACATTAATGATCAAGTAGATCTGTGAGAAATTACTATATTTTTTTAATATCCATAATGCTTTCCTATTGTCTCTCAGCTTTATGAATTAGTTTTACTGTTGCAGTGAATGCCTTTTTTGTCTCCTGACTGCACATTATCAAAGGGACACTTTGTGCCTTCCATTTGCATTACAAAAGCGGTGCATGGTGTAGTCTAAGAACAGAGCTTGAATTTATAGCAGCCGAGTCCCAGATCCTCACGCATTCTGGCCCTCCTAAAGAATAACAGGGGTTTCTGCACTCAAAAAGTAGCCAAAAAATGGTTGGATCACTATCCATAAAGTCATAAGATTGCAACCTCCTTTCTTCATCGGCCACCGGCGTGTTGAGAGGGAGCGATAAAGAGAACGCGTGGAGCCCCCTTGCCTATTTTGCAGGCTGCCTGAATAGGTTTATAGACCATCCCTGTGACCTGCTTTATATTCAGGCAAGGCTGTAAAAAGTTTCCAAGTGGAGGTGACCTGGTAGGGAGGGGGGGGAGAAGGGGAAAAAAAAAAAAAATTCAACTCGGAAGCTGCAAACTCGATCCTGTTTATCCCATGGGATTGGCTTGCACATTGGAGGAAATACTAAAACACTGAGAAGGAAGTTGTTTTATTAGAAATGCATCTCTGAGGCTGGGAGGAGGGAAAAAAAAAAAAAAAAAAAAGCCTGTGCAAAGTTTGCACAGTCTTTTCCTTGGCTGAGAGCAGTGAGTCAGCCTGATAATGCCATTGAAGTGTGAGCTGGCTTCGGCATTTCAAGCTCCTCGTTGCTTTTTTCATCACAGCAAGAAAACATCGTCCATATGACACGGTCATGCTGCACACAAAGCCAGCTTTTTCCTCTTTCAAAAGAAAATATTTCCTCAACTTATTGTAACAGTTTAACATCCCCACAGTAAGGCCCTTTTTGTAATATTACTGTTAATAAATCCTGGCACTGCCGGAGTTATTGAACTGCAAACTGTGAGCGCAAAATCAGAGGAGCTTGGTCTTCTAAAGGCAAAAATGCATCAAAATATGCAGTGTGACTAGATGCTGCATGGCTTTGTGTCCCTATGGTGAGGCCAAGAAGCTGTTGCTTTGGGTTTCTGCACCAGCCCATCCCTGTGAGATGGGCTCTGAGACACTGCCCATCGTTGCCCTTACAAAAGGGTTTGCAGGCTGCTTTGGCAACCCTGCCAAGAAATAAGAGGTGAGGAAAGGAGGCAGAACCTGACTCTCCTAAGGCAAATGCAGGCAATACCCCAGAAATTTTAAAACCTGAGCATGTGTTCACAGCCAGCCTGATTAAGCAGGGGTTGGGGTGGGTTTGCAGGCAGAGGTGGGGAGGAGACATTTCCTTTGTGGGGGTTTACAGGGAGGGAAAAGAGGCACTGGCAACAGCCACCCTTTTTAATGAAGGAGTTATGCCGGGAAAAAAAAAAAATCTCCTTTTTTTTCCCATTTGCCCTTTTGTAAATAATTTTCTTGCGAGAGTTGTCTGTGAACAAGTTTTGGCACTCACTAACATAAATATCCTTTCCAAGGCTGATGGAGAGACATGGTATGGTTTGGGATGCGCTGCCAATACTTCTCTGGTGGCCCCATCAAATTACTCATCATGTGAGCACTCATTAAGGAAAAAAGTTCAGATCATCCCTTGCACAGGATATTACAGAAGTCAGAAAATGGAAAAACCTTTTAACTCATCTAATCCATCTCCTGGCTGCTACAATATTATTCCTTCCATACCATATATTATTACCCGCTGCCTTTTCCAGTTGAGCTTTAGCTAGTCCAAGCAACGGTGCTTCTGCTATTTCCTTTTGGAGACACTCTGATAGACCTCAGTGTTTGGAGTTTACTCTGGCTCCTACTGGTTTTCAGTTCAAGCCGAGTCTATGCAGACACTCCCACACCATACCCGGGTAATTGAGTGGAGCTTTTCCCATGTTAAACATTCCTCTGGTGCCTGCATGCATGTGCACACAGAAGCTCACACACACACAGCCTGCACATGCACATTAACTTTGCTTAATGCACTTAAGAAGGGATTTTTTTTTAGTCCATGATCAAGACTGTTTGTGCTAATGTGACCTGGGTGATGCGCTTTTGCATCCCTGCCATTTTTCTTTATTATTGTTATTATTGTTTTTCTTTCATGGCCTAAAACTGGCCAAGAGAAATTAAAAGAAAAATGGCATCCCAAAGATCAGCAGAATTCTCCTCAATGCAGCACACAGCCAAGAACTATGAAACACTATAGCCAAGTGACACCAAAGGAACTGAGGAAATGCATGGTCTGACTTAGAGCTAAAATTCACAGCCTTGAAACCCAGCTTTCCAGTTAAGCCAACATCTTTATCAGGCAGCTGAGAAAAGGCAGGAAGGCAAAAAACCCCAGCCTTCCCTAGGTGAGCAGCTTTTGGGAAGGAGGAAAAAATATCACTGGCACGCCAAAAAGAAATCCTGACTAGCTGATAACTCCTTAACAGCACTGCTGTTGTTTTTAGAGCCAGCCTAAGACAGATTAGCCCAGGTAAATATCTCCTAACCAGAAGCCTTTTCTCAGCAATAAGTCACTGTCCTTATCTACCTCAAATGACTTTCCAAACAGGTGGGCTCGGAAATAACTCTGCAATCTCTGGGAAACGCCAGTGCCAGCAGCTGTAATCCCACAGAGTTAAGCTGAAAGCTTTTATTTGTGCTTTTTTCCTCTTTTTCCCAGGCTGTCTTCAGTGCATCAGGAGCTCCCTCTGTAAGAGAGAGGGATAAAAAAAACCCCCTATGCCTCCATTCCCAAGTCTGCACACCTGTGTGATCAGGTTGAGGGAGGGTTGCTGTATTCAGCCAGATCCCAAATATGAACCTCAGGCTTTTGGATGGAGCAGGTTTCCCAGGGTGGTGGCACCCTTAAGGAGCAGCCACCAAGCAAACTGGGAAACCTCCTGCCAGGAGCTTGAACTCCTTTTTTCATGAAGGGACCAAGCCATCATACAAAGAGAGCTCAAGGCAACCAGCACCTAGAGGTGCCAATGGTTCAACACCAAGATGAGAGGGGTTACATTCTATTCTACATTTTCTATTTGAGAACAAAACAAACAAAAAAAGAAAACTACCACCGAGGAAGGAAACGAAAAGATAAAGCTGCTATTTTGCAATGCTGCTTTGTTGGCATGGAAAGTCCTTGAACAGATGCCCTGTCCACCATTAAATATTCACAACATATCCTTGTAAAAGAATAAAGACCACTCACTTATAAGCAAAACCACAACGTGTTCTTCATGAAAAAAAAAAAAAAAAGAAAAAGAAAGAGAAAGATGCATTTAAAGATCTTAAAAAAAAAAAAAAAGAAAGAAGGAGAGGAAAAAAAAAAAAAAAGAAGAAGCCAGGAAAACACTGCTGTTCTCTGAAGAAACAGAGACTCTTGGAAGTAGTGCACATTCTCTGGCGTTAATTTTCCCACTTAAATTACAGTGATGCTGTAGCCTCATCTCATTAGAGATCATTGTCCCCAGTAGACAGTTGTGTTTATGGGGGATTCTTGCTGTTCCACACCTGCTGCTCAGGTTGCTACGTGATAAAGCCTGCATACAAACAGCAGTCTTGAGGTTGCTGGACTGCAACTGATGAGCCCAGGCTAATTCAGGGGTGATTATGTAGTTTACTGGACCACTAAACCTCTTTAAGCTTGTAATTACTGCCTATTTGAGTAAAGAACATTGAAAAGCAATTCACTGCATCATGCCTGCCACAGCTGGAAGCAGGCTGCCAGCAGTCTGCGGGGACATTAAAATCTGCAGGGACCGGGGATCGGAGCTGGGCTGGCAGGCGCTGGCGGCGGCGGAGCCGAGCGCGCTCGCATTCCAGCTCACCTTCCCCGACCGGCCCTGCCATTAAAGGTGCGATGGAAAACGATAGAAAAGCAATAAAGATGACAAATAACGGGACGTAATTGAAAGAACTGCGTTTTAATGACTCTTCCCCCCCCTCTTCTCTCTCTCCCCTGATATGGGCTAAAAAAAAAAAAAAAAAATAAAAGGATTAAGCCTTTTTGTCGTGGCAAGGGAAGGGAAAGGAAAGGCTTTTTGCAAAAGGGGAAATGCGCTGTGTGCATGCGTTTCTGTTTTGAAGTTGGGAGTTTCCCTCATGTTTCAAGGCTCTAGAAAGAGTAAGTTTACTTGTGAAGTGAATGCACAGTAAGTCTCTTTACATATTTGGCAGAAATTATAGTGCAGAGGCATCTTAATCCCTGAATCTTCATTAAATCCCACTAAGCCTTCATGAAACCCTCCAAGAGTACCACCACTCTGAAAAAGAACCCCACCCCACGCAGCATCACAGCAGTCCTTACTATCAAGACAAGACTCTGGGTTTCTTTTAATAATAAGTAAATATATGCCTGATTCTATTCGCCTTTTGAGTTCTGACCCACTCTAACCCTCCTTTTCAAGTCTGCCCCTGCAGCTCTCAATGAGCAGGAAGCTATTAAAAAAAGGGCACCTTGGTTTTTTTGCATAATTAGCAGTTTTGGGAACAGAGTCTGGGGGAAGAAGAGCAGATCAAGTGGGACCTGTGACACAGGCAGAAAGGTTGGTAATAGGTATTTTTACAAGTGAGTAAACAGAGGTCTGGAGAGGATTGCTCCAGCAGAGCTGGAGAACAGCACTGGCAGAAACAGAGGGATATTCCCAGTGTCACCATGAGCCCCAACACAGCCTGGCATCGCTGGTGATGCCTTGGGAAGGCTGAGCTGGAACAGAGACTGGACAGAGCTGGAGAATAAAGTAGGGATTTATTGAAAGGCCTCCAGGATCCACCTTGGGCAGGACAGGAGCCTGACCAGGGCTACACCCAAGGTGGATTAAGAATGGTCACAAAATGCCAAGCTGATCATGAGGTCTCACACTTTTATAAGTTTTGGTCCATTTGCATATTGGGGTTTAATTGTCCAATTACAGCTTCAGGTTGTCAGGTCCCATCCTTCTTGTTCCTCCCTTCAGCCACCCTTGTTTGTGCTTTTGGGGCTGAAAGTTGTCCTTGGTCCTCAGCAGGAAAAGGATTTGTTTTGTCTCCCTGCTCTGTGAAGAGAGCTGAGTGACACTGAATGTGAGCTCAGAACTGCTCCCCTAGGCAGCACAGGATCTGAAAAATGTGAAAGCTGAAACTTAAGGCATCACTGGGAGCTCCAACCTGCTCCAGGCAGTGCCTGCCCGTGGGGCTCCAGCTCAAGAGCCAGGTCCTTGGAGCCCTCCCATCCTCCAGCCACACCACAACTACTCCTGCTATGAGAGTGCCATGTGTGAGGTCCAGCAATGGCCCTAACGAGCTGCCCGATTAACTAACTGCATCAAATGGGCTTTAAAGCCTCCTAGGACATTTGGAGATGCAAAATTCATCAGTGTCATTTCCCTGCCCCGCTAATAACTGCCACAGCTGCCTGGGAGAAGGGGGTGGTGTGGGAAAAGGCAAAAATAAACAAGCAAAATAAAATAAACCATCGCTATTAATACAATTAACCCCGGACCGAAGTAAATTTAAGAGATGGGGCCTCCTTCTCTTCTCATCTAATAAATTGCCTTGTTTTAAGAAACACAGACATGCCATCTGTAGTACTAATCTCACATGTATCCAGAAAGGGAAAGTGGGAAAAACCCCCCGTGCATACATGAGCATGCTACTGTGAACAAACATCAGCTTTTAAAGGAGAATGTAAAAGCTTTCAGGAAGTTTATTCTTAAAAAGCATGTAAATTCCCAGTCACAACAATCCTCCAACTAACCCCATCCAAGCTCCAAAGAGCCACAGGCTTGTGTGTTATCCAGCTATCACTCTTATTAATATTCATTAGGCAGGGCTACTTGCATTTTCATAAGCTGCGAAGGTGGCAAAAGAAACAATCAGAATTCTTTAACACACAGGCATTATCAATTCAACATCTGCCAAAGAAGAGTGCATACAGATCTGAGGCTGAAATTCAAATGCAATTTACCTGGGCTGGAGCTGGGCTTCCCTTCCCAGCACCAAACCAGCTATTTCAGGCACTCTCATTTTATCCATCCCAGCTCTTACCTCCTCTTAAGTTCACTCTCCATTATTTTTTACCTTTAAAATAAAGAGTCCCTCATAAATTCCCTCCTTCATTCCTTAGGTCTAATGAGTTCTCTTCTGCTAAAATAACCCAAGTTCAGTGCAATGGCATATATGAATAATACAGACAAGTTTTACCTCAGTAAACTTGACTAAGCAATTCTGCTTTCTGGCTAGAGAATTCATTTATCTACACCCATTTAGTGTGTGAAATCCCTTTGACTCAGGGTACAGGCCTGTACATCCACTTTCTGATCAGCCTGGCCTTAAAATTTAACTCTGAGAGATGAACTGAGAAGTCTCCAAAAGAAAACAACTCCTGTAATTAATGATGTACCCAACTTAGCAAAGAAACAAGTCTAATAATGCTAACCAATTTCAAAATAAAGCAGACACAAGTTCCCAGGATGACATTTCTATGCACAAGAACGTGCACCAAAAAAAGTGTGATTTAGATCTCCTGAGAGCTGGGAAAAGGCACATCACAATTCTCCAAACCTCCAGATTCAACCCTAAATTAACATGTATTTGCTCACAAATTCACTATGTATTGATTCTTGTCCTTATAAAAACGTGATTAAAAAGGCTTGGACCAGGATGTGACTCTTCCTTCTTGGACCAAGAGGACTCCCTCATAAAAAATAATCTTTTCTCCCAAATTCAGTGCAGGTCTCCATCAATTCCACTTGGATTTAAAAAGCCTCCAAAGACCTAAACGTAACTCACAGAGGGTTGGTGGGACCAAGCTTTGCATTTCAGTGGAAACATTCATGGTGTGAGGCATTTCCCAGGGGCTGGTATTGGCCAACACTTGGGGATGAGCCCTAAAATGGCAAACCTCTCTTCACCTGCACAGCTTTAGATCTGGCACTTGGCTGCAGCGAACATGGCCAAAGCCTGGGCTGCCTGAAGGACATGTCCTCACCTTTGTCAGGTGAGACCCTTCTACGGGATGAGGCCAGGACAGGGGTTTTTGGAATGGGCTTTCCAAAAATCCAAACAGAGCCAGCTATAAGAAGCCAGTGCCCACCCCATCCCCAGCCTGAGCATCCCTTTCTTGCCTCTTTCAAGGTCTGAGCACATCAAGCACCCCACACATGCAGAAGCCTTCACAGAAACTGCCATAAAAGACACAATCCACGTATCTGGAAGCAAAAGCCTCCAGACGGTGTGTTGCTTTCAGCGCATTTACGATGTCGTGGGCATTAACAATTCACAAGAACAGTAACAAGATATAATCAATTAATCTTTTCAATTCAAGCTCAAAAATCCCCCTCTGCTTTCCCCTCCTTCCTGAACAAAACTCATTTACTTTAGAAAGACCTAAATGAAAGTAGTTGAAGACCAAAAAAATGTCACCACTAACAAGTTACAAAGTAAGAAAGAGCAACCAGGCACATTTGATCTTGTTCTATACAGGAACCTTTCTAAGATGACTGCTCCAATTAAAAAAAAAAAAAGTTGAATTTATCATTTTGATGATAGGAGAGTATGAACTTTACTATTATATGCATATATTTTGTTTAATGGCTTAGTTTATTTTAATAACAAAGAGAAACTAGATCTTTACAGATGAAAGCTTTATTTCATGGCTTCAGTACAACTGGGATTTTTAAAATCTGTGATGTTAACCAAAATGTGATAATGGATGTTCTCAAGGGCCCTATTTTGTAGCATTTTATGCAGAGCCAAACTGTATGCAAGACATTACAAACACGATGTTTAGCCCTATTTTAAGAAAGTAGAACTGACTCCAGTGTCAGAGGCCCCTGTAATGGTTTTCCATCTGCTTCTCATGCCTCTGAACTTGTGCAGCAAAGTCTGGCTGTAGAAATGCTGTGACAAAGGCATTAGCTCTCTGAAGATTTGTTATGAAATCATATTGAAAGGCACCATTTGTAGGATTTTGGCTGGAAGGGGGCGGGAGTGATTGCAACGTAACTACTTTATCTACAGCACCCTTGCCTTGAAGGGTCCGTTGACGTCCAGAAGAAGAGAGAGACACAAAAAACATGCTAGGGGAGAAAAAAAAAAAAAAAGCCAACTCCTGCTACCATTTTTCTGTCATTTACTTCCTAAGATGGAGATAATCAGAAACACCTCATCAAACTTGATCACGCTCTCGGTGCTCCCGAGGAACTTCTCATCTATTCCGCTTCCCTTTATCCTCACGCCGGCAGATTGGAAACAGTTGCTTCAGACGACGGCGGCACTCATGCGTGTGCAGCACCAAGGGAGCTCTTCTTGAACAAGTTTTATGCACCTCCATGAATCTTTGTGCACGCAGAGGTGTGCAAACACGTAATAAGGGGGTCGACGTGGCTTTGCAAGCCATGCCCTCCACCCCCAAAAGCAGGGACCCCCTGGTTTTTTTTGGGAAGGCAGCCCAAGATGGCAGCTCATGATTAATGGCTGTATCATCCCTGGCTCGGTGGCGGCGAGGCCCCGGGTCTAATCTGCCAAACGTCCCCTTCGTCTGCAGCCGATCAGCAGATGCAGGCGCATAGGCCCTGTCAGCTTGACATATCATTCCTACGACAATGTCAACGAGTATTAATGTTCAATTATCTGTCCTAGAAATAACCCTCGCCTTGGTGCATTGTGTAACTGGGCGCATGGCACGGCGGTAATCCGAACGACAAGGGCAGAGATGCCCGCGCTCACCCGCTCGCTCTGAGCTGGCTTCCCAACATCGTGATGACATTGCCTTGCGGTAGCGCGTGGGACGCCTTCCCCCTCCTTCCTCCCCCCTGGTTGTGGTTTGCTGGTTTTTGTTTTTTCTTTTTTTTTTTTTTTTTATGGAAGGCACGTTTCAAAGACCCCAGAGACCCTTCTCCTCTTCTTTACATGTTGTATGCTGCCCATCAGCATGCCAAGATACACTGAAAAAAAGGTGTATTTTGACTTCACGCCCAAGCAGAACCGTGAAGACTCCTCTCGTTCACTTTCCTGGAGAGCCAGAAGCTGCCCATCACCTGGCAGCCTCTCTTTATGTCCCCTGCTTGTGTACCTATCTATCTAACTATATATCTCATTTACCATCAAACACAAATGTCAACAGTGTCTTCTTCCAGGACTGCATCAAGATCAATTCAACCCTCAACGGCAGGGCTGGAGCAATCTGGCCAAGTGAAACATTACGGGTTCCTTTTGTTTAGGCAATTTTAAAGTAAGACCCCCAAAGGAGAGAGAATTTAAAAAATAAACTCAAAATTATTCCTGGAATCTTTTTATTTTTTTTTTTACTACTGCTCAAATACTAATATTACTCATCGCGCTAAATTCAAATAGAACTCTAGGAGCAAAAAAACCCCTCACCAAATACTTTTTCTTTTAAATCAGAATTAGGGTCAAATTGCCAGTTGTTTGAACAGTCTGTGACAGAGTTTGCATAATTTCTCTTTTTGTTGTTGTTACTATGGCACAGCTTCCTTGAACTAACATTCAAAGGTTATCGGCTCTAAGTTATGCTTGCTAAGTCTTCTTATACAACTCACAATCAGAGGGAGGGAGTGGGAGGAAGCAGTGTGATAACCAGTGCCAGCTTTGAGATAAAGCCCTCCACCTAATCTCTGTTTATTTAGACAACCATCTAACCGCAGCACCGGGTGTAAAAACAAACCAGGTGTATGGCTAAGGGAATTTCTCCTCCCTTACTGTGATTGCATTATATTTTTGGGGTAAAGGAAAGCAGAGCCTCTTTCTTTTTTTAAGATTACTTTGAAAATTTAAATAAGAGCAAAGTTTGAGGTTTTCATGTTTGGATTCGCTTGGCTGGATGGGCTTTTTTTTTTTTCTTTGTTTTGTAGGAAGGGGAGGTAATGGTAACAAAGCACATTCTATTCCATGCTTTTTTACTGCTTGAGGTTTTGGAGAAAAAGACTTTACCATATCACATTTACAAAAGAACTACAAAAATTAGCTTCCCACTTTGAATTATTTTCCACCGGAGGGGATTCAGGATGTTTGGAACAAATACAAATATCATGGGATCAAACTGGGGTAAACTGAGTGGTGTTTTAAATGTATTTCCCCTAAGGAGCTGACAAGAGAGCTGGGCACCCAGCACACCTCCTCTGCATCAGTGCTGAAGCTGCTTTTCCAGGGCCGAAGCTGCTTTTCCAGCCCAGGTGCCAAAATAGAAAAGCTCTTGCAGGTCAGGCTATGATGAGAAGCAGTAAGGTGTCTGGCTGAAGGATAACTGAGCCTCCCTCCAGCTTCAGCAGCAATATTAAACAGTGGTGGGCAGCTTGCATGTTGGCTGATGGCTCCATTTCTCCTGCCATATGAGCCCAAAGTTGCCTCCAACACATTCAAACTCAGTTTTCCTCCCTTTTACCCCTCTGATAATTCACCTCACTGTTTACTCAATCATTTTAGGTGGGGGGAAGTGATGAATATTGCTGAGTGCCAGTTTTTTTGGTGCAAGATGAATAACCCCAAGGAGCAACTCAGACTGAGTCCCAGGCTCCTGTCAGCCCTATAATTGATGATGTTTTCACTGTAAGGGGTGGGGACTGGGACACATTAAGGCTCAATAGGGGAAGTAAATGGAGTGAATTGACTCAGCAACTCTGCCTTTTACCACAGCTTCTAATAAGGATAAACTGATTACTGCCAAATGTACTTTAACATCACAGGGAGGGGAGGGAAAATAAATCGATCCGCTCAAAGGAAATAAATGCCACACCAGAAGTTTTTTTAGAAGTGAACTTTTATATGCAGAAGCACAGCAGCACATTTTGGCAGTATGCTGCTGCTTCTTTCCGGCTTGTCATTTGCCACTAAACCAAAAATGAATTTGCAGCCTCAAAACATCCTGAAGATGAACGAGGCAAAAAGACCTCTACGAAGCCAACTTACCATTTTTGCAACCTCACTCTCAAACGACTTGGGTAACAAAAAGGAGCACGGCAATGCTTACACTGTGTTTTAAATGCTGACTTTATGTCAGCATCTTTTTACAGCAACCGAGAGACCGGATGCTGCGCTTCTGCGCCAGGCAGTAGGGAAGGCAAGCAGGGCAGCCCAAGTTGCCAGGGGTGACTATGGAGCTGACAAGCCCGGGATCCAGCAAAACTCGCCTTGACTGATGACTTCTGGGTTCCTGCTGACCTTTGATCCCTTCTGGTTTGGTTGGGGAACAAAAGAGCCCGTTCACCAGGGCCCCCTCACACGTATATTTAACGAAAGCAGCCATTGCCTGTATGCTGATTAATGTGTTTGCCTTGCACGCGGCAGCAGGAGGACCACGGCCACCCCGTGCTGCTGTGCAGGTAAGCGCCAGCTTACCCAGCTTGCACGCCACACGAAATAAATCAGGGAAATCCACCACGAGGCACAAGAAATGACTAAAACAGGTAAAGACAATTTTTGCCGCTGATGCCAAGAAGTCGCTGAGACCGGCGACGGCGCCGTGAGCGCTCTCCCCGCGGACCCAAAAACCTGTGGAGAGTTTCTGTCATTAGAGATTTGATGCTGCTCTGACACCGAGGGCCATCAGCAGCTCAAACAGGCTGCTGCAAAGATGCTGTCGGCTACAGCAGCCATGGAGGATGCTGTCCAACCCTCGGCGGCCACTTTCATCACCGCGCGTTGTCACCATAGCAATGAAGCTGAATGCGGGCAAATGACAAGGGTCTGTCATCACTCAGCCCTGGCCTGACAGCCCTCAGCACCAGTGGCTCTCATCCAGCCTCCATACACAAATGGGAGGCCCAAAAGTAATAATCTGCCCCTCCACAATGTCATCGTTTCACTGGCACTCCCAGAAGCAGTGTGCAGCCCTTATACCCCCTGGAGATGGTTCTGCTTTATTCCACAGTGAGTTTTTGTGCTTGAGGGAAAAGTCAGAAAAGAGAGAGCCAGAAGGGAGACAGTGGTACCCGAATATCAAATATCAGAGATAATCAAGGAACGAAACAAACAAACAAAAAAAAAGGGAGAAAAAAATCTATTGAACAAAATTGGGAGTAAAACATGAAAATTAATGTTTGAGAGGAAAACAACACCACTTCCTATGTCATGGCTTCAGCAAGGAATAGCAGTGGTACTGACAAAGTCTGAAGCTCCTTTCTAATATTAAACATGGCAGTTGTATATAAAATGCATCCGCTGCTCCCTTCGCAGAAACAGGTGTTTGGGGTGAAGTCAGGATAACTGGCAAGGTATGCTGGGCTGTCACCGACAGCAAGCACGGCCAACACACTGCTCTGCCTTCACGCCAACACCAAAATCAGGGTCCCAGCTATTTTCACGCTCTTCCTGCCAGAGATGCCACAAAGAGACAATTAACTTGGTCTACTTCCCTGCTGCCTGTGTGGAAGTACAGCAAGAAATGACAGAAATCAGAGATGGCACACACTATCTCATCTAGAGCTCGTCTCTGCCTGCTTGGATTAATCACAACATCTCCATTTCAGGAGAATTTCTGCGTGGGGTCAGTTTCTACTCATCCCACCCATGCAGACTTGCCCCTTCTAATTGCAGCAAGTGGGGAAGACGATGAGAAAGACCCATCTTGGTGGTTACCTTACTTAGCTCATCTTGGCCACACACTTTGGGTTTTACTTTCTGTTTAGTCACACAGAATACCCCAATTCAACAGCGACCCCATGTCACTGCGCCAGCTCTCTCACCATTTCAAAAGCTGCCTTTTAATGATATTTAATTTAGGCTCGCTTATATGCTACATTTGCTAGTGAACACATTGGCTATGTGGCTCTTATTTAACACAATCACTGTCCCCCCCCAACCACGGTGTGCATCATGCTCACCAGTCTGGAGCAGCCCTGGAAAAAGACAATTCGCTGTTCAAACGTTTTTTTAAACCTGATCTACCGTTCCAGAGAAACAACTCCGCAACCAATCTTCCAGGACAAATGTAATGCCGAGGAGCAACTAAACTGAAACGTATAAATTCCATATATACTTAAAAATACCATTGTCTGTAATTTAATATAACAATATTTCTAGGCCTATAACCTTGCACGCAGAGGCAATTTCCCAAGCATTAATACTTAAATGGGTCATATGCACCACATCTGTCATTCTGTCCTGAAGTCTATGAGGCACAACCAAGACTCTGCAAGCCTATTGATTTTTCTAGCATTTGCTTTAATTTACTTAACCATTGAGAAATCCATCAGTACATAAAGGGCAACTGTCCATTACTGCCTCATTTGCAGACATTCTTTCCCCTCCTTTTTTTTTTTTCTTTTTTTTCTTTTCCTTTTTTTTTTTTTTTGGTAAATATTTCCCTTTAAATCTCTGTGTGTTTACAGTGTAAAAACGAATCCGGAAAGTGCTCACACCTGTTTCTGTTCAGTAACTGCTGCACTGAGGTATATGTAATGTGCTTAAAGATAGAATAAATATCTAGACATTATTACATCTGTGTGCAAAGGGTGGTAAATTAGATCCTAATTACATTAACAGGGATTCTGCCTCCCAGCTTAAATTTTACATGAGCATTCTGTAAAAATCCAAAAGCTCTGCTGTGGTTTCTTTATGAGCTGGTGATTACAGCTACTTCCTATGCGGTCACTAAATATTCTGTTTACAAATAAATGAAGAAGCTTTGAGCCAACTTGCCAGGGTAATAATCCGTGTTTTTTACTTTTTTTTTTCCCCAGCAAACCTTTACCACATAAGCATGGCAACAATCAGAAGCCCCGGCTTCATCTAATTACTCTATCACATAATTTCACAAATTGCCTTTTCACTGGGGAGCCAAGTGCAAAACACGCTCACAGTGGGATTTCAGGCAGCAGCTTTCATTTACTACTCATTTCTTGTTAAATTAAACACAAAAACACCAGTTGTGTGAAAGAAGTCAAAAAGAATGCTTGCAAATGAGCCAGACAAGTGTATCTTATATTTATACCATTTGCACAAAATAGCTCATTGGCAAGCTGGGTTTCTAACGGCACCATTAACATCTTTAACCCTTTCAAGGCCTGGCATGAGGCTGGTAACTGGACCATTCTGACCAAACTCAACCCAGCCAAATGGCATTAGGCAGCTCATCAGCCTTACCCTTTTGTTCATAACTGGGAACAGAGGCAGCAGTGCTCCCACTCTGCTCCATATAAACCCTCTAGCTTACCAGGGGTTAGAGGACAAAACCGATTCCACGAATTTCTGGGTGTTACACCCACCTACTGCAAGGAGGGAACAGTCCTAGAAATAAATCGAGTGGGATTTGTAAGCACAATTCTGCTTTCATCCACTCCAAGGTGTGGGGTACCAGTAAGACTTGGGGGCACAGGGACCTGGAGGACCAGACCCCTGCTAATTATCTGAGAGTTAACAAGGCAAGACTGCAAGCTGCCACCAAGGAACACAAATTATTTTGAAAATAATTGCAGCCAGCGTACCATCGCTGGTGGAAGTGAACCGGAGGTTACGCCGCTCTAAAATGACATTTTGTACATCAACAAGTACAAAACTAAAACAAGACCATTAGTAATTAAAGCTGCTCCTTTTGTAGCACCAAAGCCAGTAGGTCAGGTACTGTTTTACATCAGAAACCAGCCTTGATGGCTGCAGATTTGCCAACACTATCTACGCAGGGAGAAAAAAAAAAAACATTAGCAGCAGCTGTCTGTGTGCCTCGACATTGAAAATCCTATTCATACAGACAGGTGGAGTAATTTAAAAGCCAATGTGGTGCAATTTTGATGCAAGTAATGCCACTGTTTACTAAAATGCCACCATTACTGCTGTTTATGAAAACATTACTAAAATTGCATTTTATTCATAAGAATCCTAAGGTTTGGGTTATTACCAGTCTCAAAATTATTCCGACCCCAACTGCAGCTTATGGCCCTCCGGGGTTTACAACCTGCTGCACTGACAGACCCATGCTCAGGTTTCAGCAGTGAAATCAAGGGTTTATCCTCTTTGCCATTCCCACACGAGCACGGAGCAGCTCCTGGATCAGCACAAAATCCACGGCAAGTAAGCGGAGTTCTGCCAACGAATCTATTAACAGATTGTCTAATATGGCATTTACCTTTCCAAAAATATCATTAGGAACACCAAAAGCTCTGTCTGACATGAATAAGGGTGGCCTAGGAAGGAGAGTTTCACTTCAAAGCTGACTTTAGAGCAATCAACAGAGCAAGGCGCCCAAGGCAAAATCCCACCATTTTCCTTCTGAGCTCAAAAACAGCTCTTGGAAAACATCTTTATATCCTGAGCAGCCCCTTGGTTTTACTAATGTGACTCAAGTGACCTCTTCAGTGTCACTAACATGACTACCTTGCTTTTTGGATCACTGGGACAGAGGACCCATTGTGAGAATAAGTTTTTTTGTGGTTAGGTTGTTTTTTTTTTAAAAAAGTACTTCCAAATGTTTAATGCTGTACAGGTTGGATTACAACCAGTAGCCAAGAAAAGAATATTCATGCTGGATCTAAAATCCGAGAAGTATCTTCTGGGCAGAAGTTTCTGCTTCATAAAGCAAAAGTTGAAGTGGTAAGGCTCCTAGACCTTGCCTTATTAAAATGATGGCCCAGCACTGAAGTGAAACGAGCACTCCACTAAATACTCTAGGTCCAAATCAGGCAATGATGCAAAAGGCAAGGTAAATTAGATAACTACATATTAACTTAAACCCTTTTCTGCCTACTTACCCTCTCTCTACACATATATTTAGCACTGCTGTAGCTCACAGGGTGAGGAGCTGGAAGTACAATGATGACTCATCAATAAGGTAAGATTGGTTGGACTTGATGATCTTAAAGGTCTTTTCCAACCTGAACAATTCTATGAGTACATTTGTTCCATGAATAACGACTCTTATGGGTATTGAAAATCGGATTTTCAGCTGAAAAATCCAATTTCCTTTTGTTGGAAAGGATGGCATTACCCATGGAAAATTTTAACTTACACCACCAAAAAAAAAGTTTCCCTTCCAAAGGAAAATTTTTCCCTGGGTAATTTTGATGGGCAGACAGTAAACACAAGTACTTAATATTAGGAATTAGAGCCTCTTGAATACATGCAACAAGAAGAAGCATGTAAGATGCAACAGTGCAGATTCTGTGTAGCTGAAAGGTAAATGCAGGAAAAGGGAAAGAAAACTTTTTTAAAGTGGGTATAAATTTTAAAATTTATAAATAAAAAAAAAATTAAAAGTCATTTTTAAAAGCCAAGTCACTTCTGATGCCTGTCCTGGAGCAACAAGCAGACTGTAGTCACCACAATATCACTGCTTTGCTTTATCCAGACAAGAGTTAAGTTCATGCAAACAGATGTAGGACAGTGTATGCCAAAGCAAGGGAATGCTTACACAACTTGATGTACCACTTCCAAATGTGACCCTATTTGAAAGGCAGCTTATCTTACACCACAGATTAACACATCTCATCAGATATGCGCCCAACTGGTTTGGTGCCTCATATTTTGGCACTTTACCTGATCTGATTAAGTCGTTTGCTAGCACACTGGCATGCTGTGAAACTGCTTCAAGAGTTAGATTTCCAACAAAAAATTAACACTGGCGGTTATACATATAAGCATATCTGAGAATCAACACGGGCTCTTTTTGTAGCAACCGTGTTAGAAGACAGGCTAAATAAACAACTAATAATCAGCAACCAAGCCCATTAATTTATCCTCATTTCCTGCTCACCCACTGCTTGCCAAGATACTGCTGCTGCCTTTAATGCACTTCATACTGCAAACTATTGGCCAAAATATTTCCACAGATTTTTCCAGATTTAAAAAATTGGTGACCAAACTTTCCCCCCACCCTGTCTGTCCCCCTTCCAAAGGTGATACTTGAATTTTGTATGTCTGCTTTGACTGCATCAAGACACTGCTGTGTCTTGACTGGAGGAGGCTAATTTCAAAAACGAAGCTGCACACACAAAATATCACAGCTGCAAATATAAAAAGAAAGGAGAGGGTGGAGAAGAAAGCAAAAGCATCCACTGCTGACTTAAAAATTCTTATTACTGCAAACATTCTTGCTGGTAAACTCATTTCCGAGAATATTTATGCAAACAAAAGGAGTTCTAGTACAACCAGAGCAAGTGTAATTCAGCATCTGAATTAATGTTTATCGTGTTTCAACTTTTCAGTATTCCCTTGCTTCTGCTCAGATGTGAAATTCTGCTGGTGTCTAAATACTAATGTGTTTCAGCAGCTTCAAAATCATTCAAATTCTTTAATGTGCTAGTGGCTTCCACACTGGCACAATAGTGCCTCCAAGCTAGAAAGTGTGGGAAATTGGGAAAAAGGCAGGATAGTCCTTTGGGAATAGACACACACATACACACACTCTCTCTCTCTCTCTAAAATCTTGTTGGCTCAGGTTATTGGCTACCTTCTGATTTCCACCAAAATACCTCCCTGGATCACTGCCACTCCCAAGACCTGTGAGGAGCCCCGATGAGATGTGGCATACTCTGTAGTTTAAGACATGATGGCTGTCCTCAGTAGAAATGGAGCTAAATCACAGGTGTTAAAAAAAAAAAAACAGATGCTGTAACTACACCACACTTCTGAACGTGCGAAGAGCCCAAGTAAATAATCTATTTTCCTTGAACTAGCTGACTAAAGCATCCTCTGTTTTTCCTTTCTGTTCTAAGACCAAAGGTTTGTAGGACAGCTCAGTGCTGACAACTTAAATAATCTACAAGACAGTGCATGAGAGATGCTCTTTCCAAGAAATCCTGAAACTGGAACAACACCAGCATTGCCAAGGGTATCACCCAGAACTCAACAGTTTTCTTGTAAAATGGCAAAATTTCCCTCATGCTAGAAAATGGATCAGTTCTTGGAAGCTGGACAGCAGGTCAAAGCCACAAATTAGAGGGCAATTAAAGAAAATGCTGGAGGTTTTAACAGCCACCATCCTCCACAAAACTCTGAAGGGTTAAGAAGTCAGTTCAAACACAGTTACCTAAATCCTCTTTGTCCTCCTTTCTGGAGCTCTCAACTCAATTGGGACAGAGCCCCAGAATAATTATCTTCTCCCATAATAACATTTCCCATTTTCTCTGCCATTGGAGATGACTGCCACAGCACCTCCCCCAGCAGAAGGGAGCTGAGGACCTTCCTTGTGGGTTGCTTGCACCAACCTGTGCTAGAAGCTTCTGCTGGATGTCCTGACAGGTCTTCCTGCTGCCAGGAGCAGGAAAAGCCTTGGCTCCCTCCCACCTTCCCAGTCAAGGGGATGGCGGTGCATGACTGGAGGCTAGCTAAAAAGCCTGGCTTTTCCCAGGAATTTGGGACAGCTGGCACTGAGAGGTCTTGCAGATGTGGAAGAAAGCTTTTTATGGCTCTGTCCACAATAAAATCAAGTGAAAGAGGAGCCTTGCGTATTTGGGATGAAGTGGGAGGACACCCCCACCCATTCTGAGCCCAATATTTGGAAATCTGACCCCGATGAGCTCCAGGAGCCCTCTGGCATTTTGCTGAGCAAGTACCAGTTGGTGCAGGATGGAGACTCACTGTTAAGTTGTGCTTTTTGGGGGGGGGCAGAGGGGAAAGGGTTTTAATGCTTCCAAATCTCTGAAGAGGAGAACAAAAAAAATTTGGTTTAGCCAAGTATTTTCCCCTTTCCATGTTTTCAGTACCCTGGTTTTGCACCCATCTATCCTTTCACTGTATTCCTTTCCAAAACCATGGGAGCAGGGGCAGGCAGCCAAATTAGCCCCATGCCTCTCCCAAAGCAAAATCCCATCACTATGGAGGGATGAGAAAAGACATGAAATCCACTTGTTTTAACTTTAAAGAGTTGCTAGCCAGTAAAATATTGATATAAAACCTTACAGAATTAAATGGTATAATTTTTTCTATCACAATAGCATCCTTGAAGACATGGGGACTGTTTTTCTCAGCTAGATTCCAAATATCTGTTTCCAGTAAGTTCTTTTACAAATAACAGCTTCACTAAAGAGATTGCATATTGCTTATTTTAAATTTTCTTGTTTCATATCATGGCATCAAGTAATCAATAAAGGTTAAAAATCCAGACACATAATAGAAAAAACCCTTTCACTTTAAAGTCAACATCTTTCAGCCATGTCTTTTACTTTCTGCTCAGTCTCCCCTTTCAGTAAGATTTAACCTCTTAAGGAAATTGTTTTAAAAGCAGTTAAAAATAATGATTAAATTATGGGATTTACATGAAGGAAATCCTCAGCCCATTCATTTTTTTTTTAAATCGTGGCAATTTGTTTTTTAAAAGGTGTTTGAAGTCCTTGAATCTACCTCTTGGCACCATTAAAAGAGAGTAGTTTATAATCCCCTAATGTGCTTAAATAAAGCCTTCAATAGTTTAAATTGTTATTAAACATCTTTTGGGATTATAATTTTATGGCTTTTTTTGCCTGATTAGATGATGAACGTGAAGATCATCAAATACTCATCATATAACAAACCAATTACATCGTATAATCCCCAAAATGAGGTTTGAATCCCAACATTTTAAATTAAGCTGGATTTAAAGGATGCAGAATATTCACAATGAGTGAAAAAAACCACTTGAAATGACACCCCACTAACTCCCTTCTCCTAGTTTTGAACAAAAAGGATTTTACAACAATTCCAAATACCAATTTATACCAATAATACCATTGCTGGGACAAAAGCCTGGGATGGGCTGAAGCAGAAACTCACCCTGTTGCCACAATTAAATTTACACAGATTTAACTGCAAGCAAGATTATTTTCTTAATTCCCCTTGCCCCAAGCTTCCCCCTTATTTCAAAATCCCTGCTGAGGGATGTACACTACAGAGAGGAGATATGCTTGAAAAATTTGGGGTCAGAGATGAATCCTTAATGTTTAGTGATCAAAAAAAAATTAAAAAAAAAATTAGAAGTCTAAAAGGCCTGCAAAACATTGCTGGGCTGCAACACACCCTGAAATTATCCTTGGGGTGACTTTGTGAAGCAAAGCACCAGCACAGAACTGGTTTGCCCCAGCCCCTCCTCCAGCCCCTGCCACGGCATTTGATGCTCATCTGATGCCACTCCACAAGCCTCTTCTCAACTTTGACTCAACTTTAACAGTTCTTCACCAAATTATTATTCTTTTTTTTCTTTTATTACAGATAGTAACAAGCTTCCATCTCAAATTTACAGCAAAATCCTAAAAACAGATTCCATAAACCTCCAAATTTGCCAGATGGTGTCATAAGCTACCAAGAAAAATTTTGACCAGCTCCACAGCTACATTTTGCCCAACTGACAGCCCACCTTGAGCAGCTCTTCCAACCCAGATGTTTCATCAAAATTAAACCAGAACAGCAAACAGTTAAAAAAATACCCTGCAAAAGTCCTAAGTGGGAGTCTGGTCAGCACTTTCGCAATTGTTTTAGCTGATTGTTCTTGTTGTTATTATTCCAAGAGGGGGAAAAAAAAAAAAAAAAGGCAATTTGGACGAATTTATCCCCTGAAAAGCTTCAGAGCATACTGCCTGCATCTGCAGAGGACAGCCTTGCCTACCCTTTGGGCATGTGTCAACTCAGTTCTGCACATCAGTCAGAATACTGTGGGGGGCTGGAGCCTGGCACGGAGTAGGAATTACTGCCCAAACACTTCAGCATCCGGAGAGGAAAAAAATGAATTTCCTCCTAAGTGTGAAACAAGAACTAGGGGACAAACCTTAGGAAATGAAGTCAGTACACAGAGGAAGACTCAAAGCTCTTGGAGATGGAATTAACCCAAGCTATCCAATTTTGAAAGACTGTATTTGTCCAATATTTATTTTAGGTCTTTCCAACCCATAATCATCAGTATGACAGACACAGCAATTACTATTTTATTTCATTCCATACCACTGATGTATATTAATATTATAATTGTAAAAAAAAAAAAAAAAAAAGCTTTTGGAAAGGAGGACTCCCAACTATCACCCCAATTAGGAAGCATCAATGGTCAAGGGGATGCTGGTTTTGCACTTAACTGCTGCTCATTTCTCCTCTGCCATTTTTCAGATGGCAAAGTGAAGGCAGGTAAAGTGCTGGGGGCTAAAGGGAGGTAGCACCAGTCATGACATATCACCAGTCACGACATATCCCCTGCCTGAACACAACCACCCCTCTGTCCTTCCTCACCTCCCACTTTAGGGAGGACCTTGTTCTCACCCTACAAAAGACCAAACCCACTGATAAATAAATGAGTAAATAAACAACTAAACAAACTGTGTGGGATCTCTAGTTTCCTCAGGATGATCTCCCTCCTGCAGCAAGGACATCAGGTGTGGACATCACCAATACCACTGTGCAGTGTTATAAGAGCAGCCATGAAGCCCAGATAACCTCAAAAATGAACAGGAGTTTTAATTCCTTCAGCCTCTCCCCCCATTACTCCTCAGCTCTGATCAGAGCCGTTATTTGGGCCTGGGATTGTTTCGGTGTTTTTTTGCAGCCAGCACAGCACCCCAAGCAGCCTGCAAACATGCTCTGTTGCTCTAGCACTTGGAAGAGCCTACAATGTTCTCCAGACATGTCTGAATTTGAGGAAACTGTCCAAGATCCCACCTAGAGCCTGTCTCAAGGTCCTTCCTGAAAAAGGCTGGACTGGATAAACCAACTCTGTTTTACTGAATTGATGGGGGAAGTCTGGATCTACCATGCTGCCAGGAGAGGAGAAAGCTGCCCTGCAAAAACCCTGCATGCTTCACATGGCTGGGCTGGCTCTGCACAGGGCACAGTGGGTTTTCAAAGCAGGCTTTAGCTCAGTGTTACAAGGTAGAAAATGCAGCATTGCATAGGTCCTGGGGGGAATGGTTCTTTCTGTACCTGAGCCTTCCAGAAGCAGAGACCACCTTACAAGCAAATGTCCAGATGTTGTCTCCTAGGGACTGCCAGGATCCCTGCAGCAAGCTCAGCAGGCACTCTCCTCTTTTGAACAGTACTACCATACAGGAGAAGAGTGAAAAGCCACTAAACCCCTGCACCTAACCCAGGTGAAACAGTGCAGGGGTCTGTTCAGTCTGTTCTCTGGTCCTGAGACTGAGCATGGCATTGGACACAGGGTGGCTCCCACCACAAAGGCTTTTTAGAGACACCCTGTAGCCTTCTGCCATATTCCCAGGATGGCATTTGGAGGGGATGTACCCAGTCCAGGCCAGGAGTTTGCCAGGACTGACCTTTGTGTTCCCGTGCTCAGATTTGGGTGACGCTTTATTTACTAGCACAAACACAGCAACGGGCCGCTTTCAGGGAAAAATATTTATACTACTTCATTTGCATTTCCTCACTGGAAACTACAGGAACTGACATGCAGCTGTTCAGCATCCCCTGGTGTGCCTTGCCCTGACTGCAGAGCTTCCAGGGCCTCCCCTGATTCCTGAACCTAAACCAGGTGCATCAGGCTGGGGTGAGCAGACTGTTTTGGGGGTGGGTGTCCTTAACCTCACACCGACCTGCAGAGAGAGGCCAGGTATCAACTCATCCTGGGTGAGGACCAACAAAGGGGGAGCCATCAGCACCAACGGGACCTCAGCCTTTGGAAGTGATGGCACTGAGCACACCAGACAGGACTAAAGGAGCTGGCAAAGCTGGGGCACAGCTGACATGGAGTCTGCCAGAGAGAGAGAGATTTAACCTGGAGACATCTGAGGCCCTCTCTGGCCTCTGAGGAGCAGGGCTCCAACATGAAGGTTCATTCATAGCAAACCCAGGAGAGCAGAGGGCAGGATTCCCTGCCTGATCCCCGTGCTGACAAGAGCCATGGCAGATATCTGGTTTCTTGGCTCAGCAGGGGATGGAGGGGGTGATGTGCAGGAGCGCTTCCTCCGCTTTACGAGCGCACCCTTGGCACAGCTCCCACCAGGGCTGGGCAAGCTGGCCAGCTTCTGGTTTCATCCTGGCCCTGGCTACAGGCAGAGGGAAGAGTCAGCTGCTGGGGTTAGAGGCAAGAGACCTTCTTCACTACCACCTACAGACACCCCAGCAACCCTTGCCTGACCCTTATCCTCCTGAGGCAAAAATCCTGGGGCTTAAAGCCCAGATCCCCACAGTGGATAAAAGCACAGTGAGTGACACATCACCACAATTTGATGAAGAAGGAGAATGGCATTAGAAACTCTTCTCTAAATGCTAATGTTGGAAGGTGTGGTACATATTGTAAAGCCTTGAAAGCAGCTCCAGCCTCCAGCTTAACCCCGCACACCTGTCCAGAGCTTTGATTTCTAATCCCAGGAATAAAAAAAAAAACAAACCCATACAGGTAGCTGTGGTAACAGAAGTAACTGCCCATACCCCCACCACTTCCTAACATTAAATACAGGGGTAACTTACACTCTGGGAATGAGAACAACTCAAAAGAAAAAAAATTATACTTTGCTATTAAACCAGATACATTCAGACCTTTCATCATGAAGCTTCTGATGGTCTCTGACAAACATCTGAATAAGGTCTTTGTTTGCTTTTGGCTTTGTGTTTTTTTTTTAATCTCCCCAATTGTTTTCTGCAGTTCTCTGGAGCACAGAACCAGGGGCCAAATGCTGCTCTGTGCTCCAAAGCAGCGACTCCCACTGCAAAGCAGGACAGGTCTGCACGGTCATATTCACATAAGCTTTAAGTAAAAAAAAAAAATCACATTTGGCAGCGATGTCCTGTTAACAACTGCGTCTCAAGCAAACAAACAAATCTAAAAACAACACACACACACGCACAAAAACCCCCACACCATAAAAACATACGCTCTGTGCTCTTCCCCTGGCATCTAGCAAATGAGGCAACAACAACAACTCTGCTCGGAACAGTCCCTCTACTGCCTGGCAGCAACATCAAACGTTATCTTTTGCTTTCTATGACTACTACAACTATGACATTATCCATGTTTTATTTTGCATATGTGATCTAGAGTTCACTTACTGTTAGATGCTGGAACAGCCATGCCCTCATGATATTTGTGGCTACTTTGGGAAAGATGCCACGCTTTTTATGTCGCTTTTTGTCCTTATCTGGATCATCATCATCACCTGTGCTGGGGGAAGCTACACTGTTGTCCAAGCCGTCACCTGTAAATATAGTGAATCAAATTTTGACTTATGCTACCTTTATATACTTCAGCCGAAGCCTGGCTTTGGGTATAAACTGCATGAATATTTAAATGAGGTATAAATTCTTTAACACCGTAATTCACCAGGGGTTGAGGGGATGGGGGAAGGGGGGGAAGAGACACGGGGAGAAGGGGAGGGGCTCAGAAATGTCTTGGCCCCATTCCGGTTTATCTTGAAGGACAGTGTGGCCATCTCTGCCATTGTAACCCAGAATAAAAAGTGCTTACAAATTATTATTTTAAAAAAAAATTAATATCTGCAAGCATCCAACTTGCAAAGGTGGAAATGCTGGCTCCTCTTCACACTAGGTCACTTCCCAAAGGTTCATCCCAAGCAGCTACTTTGGCTGAGCTGACAATTTAGGAAAGTATCAGTGGTGTTCTGGGATGGGGATCATGACGTGTGTGAAGCTGGGTGCCTCGTCCCGCCCTGGGGTGTGAAAAGTGGGGTGAATGCAGCTCTCCTGCAACATCACACTCTCTCAGCAAATTCAGAAGAAAAAAAAACCAACAACCCAGATGACTGAGGCATTGCTTATGTTAAGTCTTTTACAGATGTTGGACTTCCCCTGATTCTTTGATGGGAGGTGGGCAGCGAACTGGCTTCCCCTCTTCCCAGCCCCAGCCAGAAGAAATTCAGAGGGGGATAAGGCAGGCACCAACTTGACACAGACCATTAGGAATTAACACCCTGCTTCGTGCCAGTGTGTGCCGTGTTTGCAATAGGTGTCTGCCTCTGTGCAGCAACCACTGATCCAGAATGAATTTCCTCTAACGCAGAGAAGGTCTCAGACAGTTCTCATCACATTAGCAACACGTCTGTGGGAGGATGCCACAGTGTAGCAGCCAGCATGGGTCTGGGCTGATGGCTTAGCAGCCAAGGGAAAACAAAAGTTGCAGTGCCTAGCAGTTTGCATGCAATTTTTTGTTGCAAACGCTGGAAACAGTTTATAAACAAGCCCACAGAGCAAGTAAGTCTTTGCATGGAATGCATGTGGACTGAAGAGCATCTCCTGGCTTCCAAAGACACTGGATTTGTAGCAACACGGAGTTGTGATGTTATTGGGCAAGTGTTTTTTACACCCCCGGGCAAGAGAGATGAAGAAAGTAATCTCAATTCAGCTGAATACAAACTAGCTCCGTTAGGGACAAAAATAAATTTGGAAAAAAAAAAAAAGGGATGCAGACTGTCATAATTGTGATTTGTTAAACAGCTTTCAGCACCAAAAAAAAAAAAAAAAAAAAAAAAAAAAAAAAAAAAGAATAAAAAAAGCTATTATTAGTGTTATATTCTTAGTATGCTACTGACCATGGCAAATTTATAATTGTCCTTATGACTTGGCCTGTGTCTTTAATGAAACTGTAACCTTGGGTAGTTACAGACAAACACAAGATTTTTATGAAGAAATCAGATATCCAATGAATTCTTTGAAAGCCCAGTATCTAAAAAAGGGCTTTTATACAGAGAAGCAATTCACCATATAAAATAATAATTCATAAAAGAAACATGAGCAAAGGAAACAACTCAACAGCATTTAAAATTCCACGGGCTAATCTACTTTCTGTCTGCAAGAGGCAAACAAGGAAAAGAAAAGTATTACGCATTCATTGATTAAAAATGAAAAGCTTCTAACCTAATGACACTGCCTTTCACCACCTCCCTGCCATCGTCCACCCACCCTCTCCCCCCAACCCATTTTTTTTAGAAAATATACTCATTTCAAACCCCCTTCAGATTAATTTAGCAGGCATTGCCTTATGCCTGACTGGAGGAGGACTCATTGATAATTTATGGAAATATCTACTATAATCCAAGGGAGATGACTTTTTTTCCAGCTTTGTGCATCAATAGATAATCAAGGCCTTCAAGCAGCCTTAGCTTCCCATTACCTCGGGCAAGAGAATTCCTGAAAGCATGCCTCCAGGGCACCTGAATTATATCCTCCATTAGGGGAGGAAAAGCTTTCTGCATTCCACCTATAACACTCCCCAGAACCTTTCCTGTTTATTTCTGCCGTATGAAAGCAGAAGCATTAGGAACAGGATTTTTTAAGTGAAGACTTATGTAGATACAATGGAGAAACCTTTCAAGCGCGAGCCAGATCACCTCCTTCAATCCCGGGCAGTGACCTATCCCAAATAAAAGGTTTCTGTTACATCATTAGCTCAAGCCAAAAACAGCCTTGGCTTAATGCACAGTTTGTTCTTCCTACTGTTTTTAGGCAAATACTGCTACTTTACTCCCATCTGGGAGGGAAATTACACTGCTGGGCTGTAATCTAAGACAAGATTTTCATTGGAAGCAAATGCTTTCAATCCAGTGTAAATACTGGTGTATGTTCAGAAAAGCCTAAAACAATAAACCCTGGCCTCGACCGACACAAGTTGGAGAAAGTGAAAAGTAGGGAGAGGGTAAGAAAGCGCCCGGCCATCCTCAGAGCAAATGCTTCAGTAGACTTCTGTAAATTGTTTAACCTCTTCCACTTTTTTTTTTTTTTAATGGAAAATTGATCCCGTAAAGACTGAAACCACAGAGAGAAGTCTAAATGGTCAATTGTGGATTTTAGTATTTCCATCTACTTTGCAACTTGATACGCTCACCTCTGTGAGGTCTCCAGAGATTCTCCCCTCCCCGCTCCTTTTCTTTTTCCCTCCCCTCTTTTCCTCCTTTTAAAGATCTCTAAACAAACTTGAAGCACCACTGACCAGCCACACGGTAGCAGCTACGAACTGCATTTGTAAAATGTCGGTGGCAACTCTGCCCCTGAAGTTGACTTCTCCTGCCGCCAAATGAAGGCGAACTGAAAAGGTGGAAATAATCATAGAAATGATGCTAGTCCATAAACAAGCTTACAGCCTCATTAGTATAGCGGGAGGCTCCGCTGGGTGATTTATGCTTGTTTTGCTGATGCCATGAGGAAATGCCATAGGGCAACTTTAGCCAGCTGCTAATGGTTTCTGACAGCTTCTTAGCAACTAGTGCAAGCAACGCCGTGGCGTTTGCTAGTGACAGAAACCGAAAATGTCATCTTATCTGCCCATGTGTCACCAAGTCCGTGTGGCAATTAACTAGTGGGCCAGTGACTGAGGGGGCCAGGGGCTCTTCGGGATGGCCCGTGGCTATCTGGGGTCAGAGCGGGCACACACGCACGGGTGTGTGCATGATCCCTCCCCACCGGGCTCCCATCCGACCAGCCCGGTCCGTGTGGATCCTTTGTCCAGGGAGAAACTCCGTCTCACTTTCTCTCTAGGCACGGCGTGACATTATCAGAGGAGCTGCGAGTAATCTGTCTTGATATGATGGTTGGAAATGGCACTTTAATTGGCAATACCTGATTCCCTGGTTCTGAGTGCTGGATCCGAAGGTGCGAGCTGTTTTTCTGCTCGCTCGCAAATTAGTCTAAAAGGATTTAAGATCACTGGAGCAGACTCGTTGCCTGTCAAATTGCTGGGAGCAGCAGCAACTCTGCACAGCAACTAGATGCTATTTAAAAAAAAAAAAAAAAAAAAAAAAAAAACAAAAAACAACAAAACACAAATGTGGAGCCTGTAAGGAGCAGAAGGAGAGCCCAGACTCGGCACTCCCGTTCCCTGGCGAGCAGAACCAGGCGCTATATGTCAAACTGTCAAACCTTTCAGCGTGGCCGTTTGCCCTTTCAAATAATATTTAAGAATTGTTTTTACACAATTTTTTATAGGCCATGGCCCAGTGAAAGAGGCCAACCAACAAAGAAAGGAATTTGTACTACAATTCGTCCGTGGACGATTTCTTGCCAGACCTGGGCCGGTCCCCATGGAGCGAGGCAGGTGACCTGTGGCAGCTCCCTGGCTGTTGGGGAGCTCCGATTTCAAACGCCCTCAATTCCAGCATCCCAGAGTTGCCTATTTAAGCACACCCAGGCATTTAGGCCGTGCTATCTTGTTCCTTTCAAGAAAGGATAAAGCAGCATTTATCGCATTCAGCCCTGCTGAATGGCTCAGACTGGCCATGCCAGCAGGGGCTCCTCTCGCCGCCTTCCCCTCTCCGCTGTCATCGCCCCTCACGATTTCCCTTCGCCTACCACTCCCCCAAAAAACCAGAGGCAGAAGCAGCAAAGGGCAGGCGACTTTACAGCAGCCCCTCCACTGGGTAATGCTCTCTTTGTCCTGGGTGACATGTTTTGTTGACAAAATAGGTGCTTCTGGAGAGCAGCTTGGCACAGGCACTCGCTTTCAGCAGCCATGGTCGTGGCAGGAGTTTACTGGTGATTCAAAGTCTCCCTCACTCCCACACCAAACCCAAATTAAATGTCATCACCCTGCGACGCTGGAAAGTCTGGCAGTGTGGCACAACTGGGCAACTTTCAGCCACTCCAGTTCCCAAATTTACTCTCAAACCTTAACCATCAAGGCTGCCCAGATACGACATCAATATTCCCAATCCCAAGTCATGGAAGTTTCTGAAAGGTTGGGAAATTCAGATGTCCTAAAAACTCCAGCCTTTTGCTTCACTACAAAATTCATGCCTCTGCATGGAGCTCTTTAGATGAAGGTCCTCAAATGATTTTAACTGACTGGAAACCTCAGTGTCAAAGTCCCAAATACATCTTTGCTAAAAGCACCTTCACCAGATGTAACAGGTTATTTTCTCACTCCACATAGCCCTGCCCTACTACCAAGTCTGCATTTGGAGGACAAGATATTGATATTTCCTATATCAAAGAAAACCAGACTATTCTAAGAAAGCCTGCTTCCCATTCCTCTGACAGGAGATCTGAGAGAGCTTTTGGGGTTTACTGTTCCATTTTCTGGGAAGGAGCTAAGAGCAGGGCACAGGCATTTCTGAGGTACACTACACAACATGAAGAACACTTCCAGCTTATGCAGTCCAGTTCTAGACAGGCATCTGATTACACTGCTTTAAGGAGTTCACAGGAGAAAATGTGAAAGATGTGCACCCAGAAGCCCTAGGAAAGGCCTGGAGCAACTTTTAAGTGGACTGACTAAAAGCTCCTTATGTTCAACTTATTTCTATGTGTCCAAATGTCTCTTGTTAAAACTAGTTTCTGCCTCCTAGAAGAACATCACAGTTTGCATTTACTTTTGTATTTCATGAGCTAATATAAATTATATTATAAATATTATATAAATTAAATATACACTGTGTTTCGACAAAAACTGTTGACCTCTGTGCTACATTTATAATGTGTTCAGTGCTATGAACTGAAACACCTAACATGATGGCCCAAAGTTCATGGTCTTTTCAGTGTCTTTTTTTTTTTTTAATTCTATCATATTCTTTTTGCAAGCATTTAGATACAAGTTCCTTAAATTCCTGCTTCTGCTAGCATGAGAAATCCTAAATTGCCTAAGCCAAATATTTAACTGTTCACTGTCCATCCATAGCTCTTATGGTTCCTTTCTCTTTTAACTATTCCAAGAACCAAAATTTCTTTAGTAACCTTTCCAGGTAACTGGAAAGGAAGATTCATTCATTCAAAGGAAGCAACATAATGTAAAAAAAATTGCCTTCCTTAACCTTTCTTCTGTGCCATATACCAATTTAGAGTAACTACTGTAATTTCCACAGCTTTACCTAACAAAACTCCACTTTGCTGGATACCCACACACCCACCATGACAACTTTTCGTGGAGCAAAGCCAGGCTTATGTGTGAAATTTTCCTGTAAGGTACAAAACTGTGTATTCTCAAAAAAAGCAGGTCCACGGATGCAACAAGCTTTTCTGTGAAGCAAGAGAGGGAGTACTGTCCACAGGAAATAGAACAAGGATCATCATTTCAGACCACCAGCTTCGAATGTTCTTGGGCAATCAAAGAATGTTGAAATTCCTTTTTATGTATATATTTTTTCAATTTGTTTCTGACACAACCAGATACAACTTGGCACGGGAATGTGGTGAGCAAAAGTCACACCCAAATGACTCTGACGTGAGTCAGTGCAGCTATTATTCACGTCCACAAGTACTGAAGGACAAGTTCACTACTCAGGAAGTATCATTCCTCCTTAGAGCAAGGTGGCTGAGGAGGCAAAGCTGAGCAGCACAGGGGCTGAGTGCTCAGGCATGCCAGGAGAAGGCTGGGTATGGGTATATGCCCAGCTGCTAAACCAAGCTGTACCCATCCAGTGAGGAGAAACAGAAGTTTTTGATGTTAAAAAGCCACTAAGTTTAGAATATTTCCCCAAAAACACATTATTTTAAAATTTAAACACACGTGCATATATTGCATATGTAACATTAACCCACTGATGGCTCTCAATCCTCCAATGCCCAAGAAAGACACACAAACTGAGAATGGGACTACCAGCTAAAAGGTACTCCAGAAAACATAAAATAACTATGGAATTTCCTTATTCTATTATTTTGGACCCATGGTTATTCAGATGTGAGGAAGCACCCACTCCTGGAGCTCCTGAGGTCAATGGCAATCATCTCAGCACACTGAGTGGCCTACAGAACACCCCAAAAAATAATTTACAATGATGATGCAGCTCTGCTTGTGAATTTGAAAAGTGGTGTTGATGAGGGACCTTTTTTTTTTCCCCCATATTCCTTAAGGAGAAAGCCTTCTCAAATATACTTAATAAAAAGTTAATGAGGAACAACAAGGTTGAAAATGAGCATTAGCAAGGAACAAACACCACGTGTCTGGGTGTGCACACATCTCTTTAAGGAGGTGCAGTACATGTTTCATGCAAGGATTCAGACCACGACATAAGCAGTGGGAAGTTGTCAGTCACAGACAGCATCCATATTTACAAGATCCTAAAGGACACAGTTGCAAAAATATCCTACACAAATATTCACAGATAGCGAAACCCGGAAAAGCATAAATTACACTCTGGCATCTCACAAACTTCTGAAGTTTTTTCTTGAATCATTGCAGTTTGCTCTTCAGAAGAGACAGGAGCACCTTTTTCTAGGAACTCCATCATCTTTTTTTGACTTGAATTCCCTTCACTCAAGCAACGAGCAAATTAGTTGTAAAGAGTAAAAACAGCGTTGAGAAATAGTGGGGGGAAACCCACAGATTTTACTCATTTTCATTTCTTTGGCAGCTTTTTATAGTTGAAATGAAGGAAACCTCTTCTCTTGCACCAGGCATAGCACTTCTTAATGAGGTTCAGAAAACTACGTCATTATGGGTAAGTTGTGACATATTTCTGGAGCTGTGCATCGCTGAATGAAACACTAAAAAGAAAGCAACTCATTGTATGGGAAGCAAACAACTTTCTGCTGCCAGCAACAAAAGTTTACTTTGAGCAGTTGGAAGCAAATAACCCTACAGAAAAGTATCTGGTTAAACAGAAAAACATCCTGCTTGAACCAAGAATGGTAAATAGCTTTAAAAAGTCGGGGTGGTTTTTGGGTTTGTTTTTTGGGGGGTTTTTTGGTTTTTTGTGGGGTTTTTGTTTGTTTTTTTGTTTTGGTTTTGTTTTTGGGGTTTTTTTGTTTTGTGTTTTTTTTGTTGTTGTTGTTTTTAGTTTTTTGGGGTTTTGGTTTTTTTTGGTTTTTGGTGGGTTTTTGGGTTTGGTTTTTTGGTTTGGTTTGGGTTTTTTTTTGTTTTGTTGTTGTTTTTCGTTTGTTTTTTGTTTTTTCCCTAACCTAAAAGCCATCATGATGACTCTACAGCTTCTTGGGGAAAGTTGTTTTTCAGTCATTCTCTCTTTTTTATGAAACCTATTCTCTCCAACTCCCCAGGAGAGTGAAGTTGCAACTCCCACCAGTTGCACCCTCCATGAAAAGTCAACTTGCACATGACTGGGACCCAGGTAAATCCACCACTGGATTCCACCAGCCTCACTTCCCTGTAAAGCAGGAGCACAAGAAGCAGCAGGAGCACAGGACATGCCCAACTAATGCCCCAAACGGCCGTGAGGTCAACTTCTGTAAATCTCTATAGCTCCTTAACAACTGGCTCTATCTTTGTGTTTATCCAGCTCCTAAGACACTTGACTCTTGGACTGAGCACGAGCAGCTGTAAGAGGCTCAAAGCAAAGATCAGAAGCACGTGACGTATAAACTAAGGGACGCGTTATCTGGAGAAACAGTTTATGATGTGGAGCATCTAAGTAGGCTTCCTTCCCCAAACACAGCTAAATTGCCTTGGGCCCTGCCTACACGCCTGCTCCAGAGAAGATGATGCTCTAAATTTCCAGTTTTACAACAGAAAATATGTACCAGAACCCTGACACTGTCCAAGTAATTCAAAATGAGGTTATTCTATTGAAAAAAAGTTTAAAAGAAAAAAGAAAGTTGGGCAAGATAAACCAAAATACTTGGGATTGCTGAACAAAACAAAAGCATTTTACTGTGGGCCAACTCAAGACCACCCAGTGCTGGCCCAAGCTGCAGTGTGCAGTGCAGGAACTATAGTTGACATATTGCTTGCCCCAAATCCTCTTTTGCAGAGCTGGATCCCCTATGCCACCAGACTCATCCAGCCATAGTGAACAGCGCAGGGTTAGTCCAGCTGCATCTCAGGCAAGTCAGGATTGATGAGCTACCAAACCCACACGAGATATTTCCCATTGGAAGGTGCCATGTGGTTTGTGTCAAGTAAAGAAGTTTGTGTGGCTACACAGTGTGTGTTCTTCTACTGCCATCCACTTCAAAGTGGCATCAAAGCCAAAATTTTTCCATCTCCAGTCCATCAGTTACATCAATTGACAATAAAAACCAAGAGTTAAAGGAAAGAAAACTAACACTGAATTTCACTTTGCATGCCATGGCTGCATCACATACTCTACCTTCCCACATACAGTGACACACATTGTCACTTGGCAGTTGCAAAAGGCAGCACTAAAATGTCCCCATCTCATCTACCTTTCCTCTTTTGACAGTAACAACACCTCCACTGCCATTGTTAAAAACCAACCACCACGTCATACAGCCTTATAAAGATCCAACAAATCCCAGCCACAGAACCCTCCTGACTGGGCAGCTAGTGAAAAAAACATCTGGCTTTAAACTCGTGACACAAAATCATTATTTCCCTGTACTTAAAGCAAGAGGAAGATAATTTTGATTTGTTATGGAGTATTAATGCAAAACTCTTTAGTGAGGCAAGCTGGTAATTCCCACTGCATGACCCTGTGTCTCACAGCTAGGGAAAGGAGGGCAGAGAAGAGGGTTGGCTGTGTCCACCCAGAAGAACCACTTCCACAAGCTGTCTTAGAGCTCCACGTGCCTGCTGGTCTGAACTACTGGGTCAGAACAACAGGGACTTGTGAATCTTCCAGTGCCTGGGCTTCGTATGAACCAGGCAAGAAGACTTGGATCCAGAACAATTACACTCTTGTTTTCTAAGGAGCTATAAGAAACATTTGTAATCATGAACTAAATGGATGGCATTTGGACTGCATCATGGATTTCCTCCCCTCATCCTGTCCTAGCGCGCTTGGGATGCTGAGAAGCAGCCTGCTTTGCCCCCCAAAGACAAAACTTTACGTAACCATGAACTCAGGAAAAGCACCCGAATGCACCCGAATGCATCCTTCTGACAGACCTTTCAAGGGAAGGGTGTACACAGAATTATTGGTTTTCCCCACTGCTCCTTGCTATCCAGCATCCTAACTCCACTGCTCCTGTTCCTCCAGCAAAAGGTGGTTCCTCTGGAGTATCCGTGACAACAGTGGGAGGCTGCTCCTGGGGAAAGGGATGAGGAGCCAAAAGGAGTAAATTTGGCAGAGCCCAGCTCAAGTAGAATTTTCTTCTACTACTGCTCCTCTCCTAGCACAAGAAGCAAATCTGCTGTGACGAGGTGGCACTTCAGAAAGGCACAGCAGGAAGAAACAATCCTGAAGCTGGGCTTTAATGGGAAGGCACGGTGACATTGGGTGTGATGGCAAAGAGGCACACTGCTGCCACTCACACAGCTCCTGCTGCCCTCTGCTCTGCCCACATTCTGTGGCTCTACAGGATGAGAGGGATCAAGCACGGGGGTGATCAAGCCACGAACTCTGCTGCTGCTGCAAACACTTTCCCCCTAAATACTCCTTGGCTATGGGGAGGTGGGGTGGCACTGAGGGGCAGGTCAGGGTACAACCTCTGCACATCCAGCTGGCTGGTACGAGCACAGCCCCCATGGCAGAGCCTGAAAGTTCTGAGAAATAACAGAATTATAACAGAATAACAGTGATGGGGAGGTGGTCTTGACCTTACTCCTTGTGGTTGGCCACTGGCCACCAGGCTCAGGTCCTGAGGTCCCCCAGTGGTCCCTTCCTAGGGGCACACAGGCAGTGACAGTCCTTTCAGGAACTTCAGCACTACTAAGTCAGCACGTCCCCTTGGGCTCCAACCTAATGTATTCATGACACTGCTGTGTTTTTGGCTTCCTACGAACTTTCTGTCACAGCTTCTGGTGTTTTGATGTTTGATTTACAGTGCAGTTACAGTTTAAGGTGTGGGGTTTTTCCAAATTAAAACAAACAACAAATCCAAATGCAAATCATCCAGGAGCAAACATATTAGTTAGAGTCCAAAACACACAGCCAAGGTGAAAGAAAAGTCACATCAATGCTGGACACTTAAAAGCTTTCCCTGAATATCACCTACAGGTGCATGTTCACCTTATTTTTACCTCTTTCATCTTCCATCACTGCATATTCCTAGATATTACCCACCTAGAATTACCTTGAATAGGCAAACTGATAGGAGGAAAGGGACAAGCTTCTGGTGCACCCCAGAACTTGATTATCATTTATGTCACTACATCTCATGGCATCAGTTCCAGCTGCAAGAGGGACGAAGGACAGGAAGGAGTTAACTCAGCCATTTCCATCTCATCTCTTTGACTCCCTGAGTGTTTAACCAAAATCCCACAGAAATCTCAAAGCAAAGCTGGGTCATAGCAAAAAGCCATCCATACCTTAAGAAAAAATAAACAAAATGTATACATCCTTCAAGAAGAAAGCCAAAATCATTTCTGGTTTCTTTTTCAACTCATGCCATTTGTCATTATCAGCAAGAGCAAAAGCAGTAGAAACCTGTAGAGAGCAAAAACTGTAAAAGCTCTCAGTAACCTGATGTACTTTAAATGCCATGAATGGGTAACCAAGGAAGTTGAAGGAAACCTCAGGTTCTAGCAGGCTGAAACCACAGGCATCAGCTTCCCCCTGGCAGGTACAGACCACGAGGAAGAAGAATCTCGCTTTTCCGACGGAACAACTGCATCCTTGCTGAAAGGGCTGAGGATCCTGCTGCACCCCTGCCACCCACCAGCGATGGAAGAGGACTCCCACCTGCCCAGCTCACCACTCCATCTGCCTCCTCCTGAGGCAGCCTTGCAGCAAAAGGAGTAAATTTGGCCACTGGCCACCAGGCTCAGGTCCTGAGGTCCCCCAAAATCACCAGCTTCACCTTTGCAACTGCCAAATACCCCGTTCAGACAGCTCCAGGCTAACAAGGAACATATTTCCATCGTGCACCCCCATCTTTTTCACCTCACTTTCAGGATGGCCCTCTCAGCTGATGTGCCAGGACACACCACACACACTCAGAAGCCAGCACTGCAGCAGGTCAGACACCAGCAATGTCCCCTTGTCCTTCCTCTCCACGCAGATATCAGGGAAGGTTTTACAGGCATCGCTTGCCTCATAAAGGAAAAGACAGACTTTTCTAAGCATCCTGTAAACGCCAGGAAAAGAGAAGAATGGAAAGGAAATGAAAGGAACAACCTGGAAAGGAGAACGGAAAAGCAGGAGTCCTTGGCTCCAGGGAGAGAGAGCTGACCACAGTTTTAGCCCTGCCTTCATCTATAGAAGATGTTTGCTTTTATTAATCACGGAAAAAATGTGGTGTGTGAGCTAAGTCAGCCCCTGGGCAGATTTAACTTGGGTGACCTGAACTTACTCTGCAGATCACCATAGGTCTCTCTGACCTTGGCAGTGACACAAGGATCATATTTTCTCGTGGATGAATTACTCCGGGATAATTCTGCCAATGTATTAGGCATAAATAGCCTTTTATTTAGGACTGTGAAAATACGTTCTCTCATTCTACCTCCTTCCAAACAAAATCACCTTTCCAAACAAAATCTATTTATTGGAATAAGGAAAACCCCACCCTTCATTAAGGTCTGGGTACACATCTCAAGGGCCAGACAGAAGCTTGGCTGCTCCATGCTCATGGCAATGTGTTTTCAGACATTGCCTTCAGCAAGATGCATTCTGGAGTTAACTGCTAAGATTCGTTGCTTTTGATTGGAGTGGTCACCCTGCACATTTGCAGATGAATATACAAATACTTTCAGACATGACAGAGGTGGTAAATTTAGGTCAGCAGCGGGAATGCTCAGCTTCAATCACCAAAACAGAGAACACAACCCTCAACGTACATCCACAAGCTAGTGAAGAGCAGCTCTGTGAAAACCAGCCAAGCTGCCCTGAGACAAGCAAAAAAAAAAAAATCCCCCCAACACCCACAATCTCAGCCTCGCAGAAAATGGACCAGTTTGGAAGGAACAGGTAAACAGTGTGTTCTTGGACAGGAGTCAGCAGAGTTTGGATGATGCAGACCTTTCCGCTGCGCTGCTTTTTGTGTCTGGTCACTCGAGGTGACAGGGCAGAGCTCTGAGGCTCTGCAGGAGCTCTGTGTGCTTCCTCCCCACAACGGAGGTGGCTGAAGTGGTGGCCATTAAAAAATCAGTTGTTATCCTGATGCCACCTGAGCCTTAATTGCTGAAAGAACGGGGACTGCAACCACAGAAAGGGCTTGCTGGCACTGGCTAAGGAAGTATCAGTTTTTGAGGTCAGAATAACATCCCTTAAAAACATGAATCAGAGTGGTTCTTTCATGCTGCAATTCGATAAAGGCAGGCAAAACATTAGCAGAGTATTTTGATGAAGGTCAGGACAGCTTTGTAATGTGTATATATATTAGAGATGTGCTTAGATGTGTGTAAAAAGGAACGAAAATACTTGAAAAACTGCATTCAAATTATCCTGGAGCAGCCAAATAAATCCTAGTAAATACTATTTCCCGCTTCCACTCTGAATGAGCCTCTTCTAATGAAACTCATTACATGTTGAGCAAACACAATTCTCCAGCTGTGTGTTGGCTGCTTTCTTCCTCCATACACAACTTTTGCTGTGTGGCTGATGCCTTAGGACCTGCAAAGGCAAGTGTCTCAGCCTGAAGCCTGGGTCACCAAGGCCTGTCAGGCAGAAAAGCAAGTCTCGAGTCACAGATCTGCACTCTTTCCCATTGCAACTCTGGAACAATACTCACTGATGCCAAAACAGGCGATTCTCTTGAGACTGGAAGAGGCTTTCACAAATACCTGTGAATCATCTGAGCAGTGGCCAACAGTGCCAGTCTCTGAACCATTGCTAATCATGATGTTGGTTTCTATGCAAAGCAACTCTGAGTTTTGTCATTTTAAATGCCTGACCAGCTGCACCTGCAATTCGTGGCTGAGGCAGATGAGGAGACAGACTTTCATCTTTAATCACGGGATGAAATTCAAAGTTCAGCTAAAAAGCATTCTCACCTATACTTAGCAGTTTCTGTGGAAAATGCTTTGACATAAGCACCATATTTGCAATGAATATGATCTCAGCAGTGACCTGAACATGGGAATAATTGACCTGGAGAAGGCAATTGCCTGTAAGATCATGGAGAGGCTATCCTTTATGCTCACCCCTCGCCAGCCCAGGAGACTTCATGCATATTCAAAGCTGCACATGAACCTCACCAAAAAGCAGGAAAGGAGAGGCTCAGGATGGCAGGTGCACGTCCAAAGATTACATGAGTTGTAAGGAAGGAGGTCAAAGTCTCAGAGCAGTCAACAACCATGCTGGAAAGCCCAACTTTCCAAGGCACTGCAAGTATCTGTGCTGGTTGTGACTCCTGCAGAGCAAGCAGAATGGATTACAAGAAAGCCTCTGCCAGGACAATCCTGGAAACACCTCACTCAGCTCCCTTCCCTGGGTTTAGCCTGGAGAGCCATCCCCCAAGATCCCAGATAAGGCAGGCTGACAAGGTGCTGAATGAAAGCCCACACTGCTGCTGCCAGTAGCCAGCCCTCCCTGCACGCCTGCAAACCCCCAGCACTCTCCTCAGGCTTTGTAATCACAGCCTCCCAAGGAAGCAATCCTCCAATTTCACCCAACTTCACGTTTCTGGGGCACACTGGGGACACGGTTCTAGAACATTTTTCAGGATGGCATCCAAAGTGGACCTTAAAATGGAAACAGGAGTTCAATATTCTGCACAAAAATTACTAACCTCATACCTTGCTACCTCATGTGCTACTCAGGATTGCTATAAATACAATACAAAAACGAAGTGGAAAAATGAGCCATTTTCAATGCATACTAGCACTCTTAAATGGACCAATGTACATCCTGTCAGTTTGGAGTAGAAGTAGGTTAAACTCTGACTTTACATTTAAAAAGCAGAGAGAAGTTCTGACAGATGCAGTGCCAACTGCCAAAGGACCCTGTGCCCAAATAGCACAGCAAAGCTAAATATGGCCACTCCTACCACCTCAACCCAGCAACAGGTTTTGCTTCAAGGCTTCCCTCGTAGAGCCTCTCATCTCATGCAAGACCTCAATGATGTTTAGTTGGAGGCTGAGAAAAGCACTGCTACACAGTTTCAGAAGCCCCATTCATCATGTTTTATATTTAAGTCCTCAGCTCCCAGAGTCATATGAGAACCTTCAATCAAAACCACGCATGCCCTTAATAAAGCAAGCAACCTCTTGAAGTTAGGAAAAGCTGGAATCCTGGCTTCTTGCCAGCTAGGCATGGGAATACAGACACTAAACCCCCCAAATAATATTTTAAATAGAAAAAATAAAAGCGTATACATGTATTTTTTTAATGAATGCCAAGATTTTTGAACCCTTCAGTTACTCATGCAGGTCTGCAAACACAACAAATGTCATGAGATGCTCAGGCCACCGTGCTCAGGAGCTGCAGAAGACACAGCCTCACCTACACATACAACACCTGAGCCCATCCCTCAAATCTTCAGCAGTACAAGCCACTTTATTCTGCTTCTCCACAAAGAGCAAACATCTCTTTCCTAAAGGAATGCCAGCTTTTAGCACACTTTCATCCCCCCTCACCATAAGCATTTAAGTCAGACTGCCAAGCTAATTGTCTGAAGGAGTGATTACTCCTCCCTGAGTCCCTTCACAGTCAATGGAGAGAAAGGAACTCTCCACAGGGAAATTCAGGATTGGGATGACAACAAGAATATCTGCAGTATTAGCTTTGAGTACTGCACAGAACAGTGAAAATTTCCAAGCAGCAATGCTCTAAAAAGGAAACTATGGCTAATGAAGACTCAACATGCCCATCTCTGTTTCTAAGCAAGATCTGGACTTCAGGGCTCTTTCTAAAATTACTCAGGATGGAAAAGCTGAATTTAGCTCCCATCCATCACCTTATCACAAGAATACAACCTCATGCTTCCTGCCACAGAGAATCTGGGAAAATGCAAAATTCTGCCTCTTATCACCAAATCATAATTAATGTCTTCTTCCTATTTTGCCTTACTTGAGAGAGGGGGGGCAAAAAAAAAGCCCTCCTTGATAGATAACTAAATTTATGTCTTACCAAACTGAATGTAAATGCAAGAAACAGGAAGTTTTTACTTGGAAACTGGAATTTCAAGCACTCAGTGGCAAACAATGAAGCAGAGAGATAAAGATGCAATGGCAATGGTGGGGGACAGACCTGCCAAGCTTCCTGCCCACGCTGACTCAAGAGCATGTGTCCTACCATGATATGGACTGGCCACACCGCTTGCTTTTATTTTGGGTAATGGGTATTTGTTCCTGTGAAAACCCCTATAAAAAACAAGCCAGAAGACCAGACAATAGTGGACTTGCCATCTCTTACAGCCAGATCTTTTACTTAACACTTTAGCAAAAGATGCAATCAGCAGATCTTTCTCCATTTATACAATTCTCTCCGCAGCGACGAGGATTGCGTTACACTCTCCAGCACCCGCCAGATCAGAGCTTCCAGTCTTCCCCATCACTTCAGGAGATTGAGCTGATACTTGAAAGCACATTTGCTATTATCTCCTCCAGCCCTTTGGAAATGACATTACACAGATACGGGGGGCAGGCAAATATTGCCGCTCTTTTATTATTCCTGATGTTCCCTCGCTGGTAATATCTGAGAAGTTCCCGGGTCAATGGGATTACTTTATCTCCCTCCCCCCTTCCTTTATCTCTTCCCTCACCCCACAGGTATCCATGTCCAAATGGGACACTTCGGCAGGGGGTTTGCTTGACCCAGGTCACTCGAAGGTCAAGCTTTTCACCACTTGCTAATGCAAAGCTTCCCCCCAGCCCTTTGCAGCCCCAGGGGTCCAGGCACCCCTGCTCACACACCCCTGCTCACACCCCCCTGGCTCTCCTGGCCACGGGTGCAGATGGAGAAGGCAAATGCTCCTCACTGAACAGCAAAATCCTTCCCATATGGAAACCACAATTTGGTTTGTGTTTTTAAATAAAACAAAGCAAAGGGAGAAGCTCGTGGAAAACCAGCTCAGCCTTTATTCCTGCACTGATGCCTTAGATTTTAGCTTTCATAGTTTCAAATTCTGTGCTGCCTAAGGATGTAGTTTTAAGCCTCATATTAAGTGCCAGTCAGCTCTCTTCACAGAACAAGTAGGCAAAACAAATCCTTTTCCTGCTGAAGACCAGGGACAACTTCCAGCCCAAAAAGCACAAACAAGGGTGGACTGAAGGGAAAAACAAGAAGGATGGGACCTCACAACCTGAAGCTGTAATTGGACAATTAAACCCCAATATGCAAATAGACCAAAACTTATAAAAATGTAGTATCTCGTGATCGGGGAGCCATTTTGTGTGGCCATTTCTAACCCACCCTGGGTGCAGCCTTGGTCAGGCCCCTGTAATGCTCAGGGTGGGTCCTGGAAACCTTTTAATAAATATCTACTTTATTCTCCAGCTCTGTCCAGCCTCTGTTTCAGGTCAGCCTTCCTAAGGCATCAGTACCAAACTTGAAGGATGGGTGGCTTAACTAGTTAGGAGCAGCTCAGACTGTATTTTTGCCTACCAGAGCAAAGTTCGATTTTTATTTAGATTGATTTTAAGATTTACATGCGAGAAATGGATACAATTGGATCAAATATATACTAAAATAAATTGTTGACTCCCATGAAAGCCAATAAACCCAAAACAAATTTCACAGATCTCATCTACCAGCATTTGAGATTTCTTTTATTTCATTATTTCGTATACATTTACAGAGCAGAAATTTGCTTAACTCTGTTCCACTTCTCTTTTACTGAAACAATAAGACTCTCTGCAGAATATTTTCGACTTGAATATTATCACCAGGATAGCATATGGCAAACTAGCAGCAGGCAGTTTATCTTCATCCTCTTTGTAAGCTAAAATTAGCACAATGCTTTTGCAACAGCATATGATGTATTCAGACCAGTACGATATACCTAATACAACTTCAGATCCATCCCTGGCTAACCTCCAATATCCAAGTAAATTGATTGCTAATTTTAACTGAGTATTAATGTGTTTAGTATCAAGTTGGCATTTATCAACTTGAGAGGCACTTTTGAGTTTAATACTGTCACTTCACATACACCAACTGCAACTGTAAATAAAATTTGTGTTATTGGTAACACACAGCATTTCAATTCAATCCGTAGGAAGCAATTCTAATTTATATTAATACATTATGTATGGAAAGCCATACTGTAAAATTGCATAATATGCATATTCTGCTTTTCAGTGATGCAATATAATTAATGGTGGTGAAGAGCTGATATACCCATGTCATGACTAACACGCTCCTCCTGCAGACTGTTAGCTGGTTAATTTATAGGGATTAAATTCAACCAAGTCACCAGCATCCTTTGGATTAAATTAAAGCAAGTCATCACTTTACATTTCTTGATGAGGTGGCTATGCCAGCCCTCTCTGCTCTTCAGCCTGGTAAATTATGGCCACCTCAGGGGTTTTTTAGCTGGATTAAATATGTGGTGAGACACTAATGTTAGCACTGCTTCCTAATTTGTTTCTTGTAGCTGTAACACCGAGGAACTTAGCACAATGCTCCCTGTAAAGAAAATCTGAAAGGTTCTAAAAGGCTCTAAAAACGCCCTGTGCTTCACAAGGGTGGTTGTTTTACCACCTTTCTTGCCAGGTTGACAGCATAAAAAAAGTGTAGTAGTAGGGAGTAGTCACATCCAAGCACGTATACGAACAAACGCACACGCAAACAATAAATATTTATAGACTGACATTCAAAGATTTTGTGGCTCAGCCTGCTCATCAATAGAACATCCCTCTGCTTTCCTACAGCCCATTACAGAACTGCAACACAAAACCACACCGAGTCTGTCCAGCAATTATACTGAATTAACATCACCACTGCTCTTGCTCTTACACAGCTGGCCTCATGCAGAATTTGCACGGGGTTAGTGCAGACAGATACCAAAAAACAGATACCAAAAAAAAAAAAAAAGAGGAAAGCAGGCAGGATCCTGCACAAAAGCCTCTCCTGGGGCATTTTCATTGCCACAGGCAGGATGAGGGGACAGGAGAGATAAATAGATGCTTTACTAAGTGGGGAAAGGAGGAGAAGCACAGAAAGAACACAACATTTCAACTCCACTTTGTTGCCTCTTTTTGCCCTTGCTGTAATTTGCCTGCATCTCATCCCCTGCTCTGCAGCAAGAAGCTGCTACACTCTGACATTACAGTGCCCCGAAACTTTAACCCCATTTCAAATGACACTTAACTTCGAGCTGACCTCACTCCCTCTTTCCCCTGCTTTGGGAAGGCATTCCATGCAGTGCATGTGCCACAACCCAGGGCCCCAAGCCCTGGAACTCCACCATGGGGCTTCTCCCTCACTGCTGTGGCAGGGAGGGAGGGAGGGAGGAGATTCTCTTGGCACAGCAATGAGGCCAACAAAAGATTCTCCATCCTACAAGCCTTGTCTCCATGACCTTCAGTTGCTGACCAGAGAAAGCTAAGATATGCCTTCTTTGAGGCCCATCGGGACACTACAGACTCCAGAATATATTTAGCATGCTTCCATGTGACACTGCTATTCAGAGCACTGGGGAAGAATCCAGAATAAATTAGGGTATGTCTGCCACCATTAGGCTTATTCCAAGGGCATAAGTGGTGTCTTCTAGTTGGTCTTCTCCTGTCCTTCTGCAAAAGATGTACTTACAACCTGGAGACAATACACAGTACTGGGGTTGCAAGGGCCATCTCTCAGAATCAGCCCCAGGAAAACTAAGGACTAAGGGACAAGCAGTTGAAAAGGCTGTCCTCATTGTATCTTTATTTATTTATATGCTGTTTCCTCTTTCCCACACTTTCAACATTACACTTCGGCAAAGAGCAATGGCAGAAACCTGACTGCAAAATCTGTGTGAGATTTTAAATACTCAAGGGGAGAAAAAATATATAAACAAATACTCAAAAGACAACAGGTAAATAAGTTCTATATATATAAATATTTCTGTATTGGGTGTTAGATGGCAGAGGTACTGCCTGGTGATGAGGAGGTTCCCAAGCCACAGAGGGAGGCAGGGTGGCAGTGCCTGTCCTGATGTCACACTGCTCCCTCTGCACATCATGGACCCAGCCACACTCTCCCACCTCCTTCCCCACCCTCCAGGCCTGAGCAGCAAAGGCTCAAGCATCTCAAACCAAAGGAGGAGGTATCCAGGCTAAAGAGCCAAGGCAGAAAGGTGGAAGACTTTACCAACAGCACCCTCATTCAAAGCCCTGCCAGGGCAGTGTCAGGTATTTGCTTAGTCACAGCCCTAGGATGCCACCCCAGCTTGGGCAGAAGGGACATCAGGCATCTCCCTCTGGTATTTCTCGTGTCACCAACTAGTGGGTCACCAGGCCAGCGAGAAGCAGTCCCTGATGAATTATAGGATGACAGGTGGCTCTGACATCACCACTGCTGCAAGCTGCAGAGGCTGCTCTGATTGCCCAGACAAAGTCCCCGTCTCATTCATGAATTTAAAATTGGAAAAAAAAAAAAAAAAAAAAAAGAATAGTAATAATAAAAGCCCGTGTGCATCAATGTGCCTAGAAAAAAATTATGTCAGCATCTTACAGCGCTGATCCTATTAATTAATCCCTTGAAGAATGGCCCCTTGCCCACAAACATATAATGTAATGCCAGCTTAATCTTACCTAAAAAAAAATTACAATGCAATGAGATTACTCGTCTGACTCTGCTAACTGTTACAGCCCTGCTTAATCCTGCATTTCGGAGCTTTAACAAGCTCCTACAATACTGTGCAGAGTTTATCAGAGCAGTTGCTGAGACAAGAAGGACTTATGTTTTAAAGAATATAATTCCACTGTCTTTTGTGCTTTTTATGTATTATGTTTGTAGAGTGACTTTCATCCTGAAAGATCTCAAAGCCTATTGCCTTCTCCTGTTTCCAACTGAAGCCTTCCTTTCAGGTTTCATATTAGAGTAGGATTAGAAAGAAATATATATAAATATATATATATATATATGGGGGGTTACAGCAGGAAAATTTGTTGGGGCTGGGGTTCATCCCTCCCTCCCTCCCACTTCCCAAATGCAGCTGGGAGGGGCACTACCAAATCAGCCCCCTCCTACCAAAAACCTGCAAAGGGGCCCATGTGGGATCTCCCCTAAAGAAGTGGGTGCAAACTTGACCTGTGAAAGCATCATCTCTCCATCCCTGTCTTCATCCCCAGGCTGCCCTCCCACCAGCACAGCCCCAGTCCGACAATATCCACCCAGAGCCACACATTTCCCAGTCTTAGCTGGTTACAGACACAGCAAGCTTCCCATGGAATGGGAGAAGAAAGCTCTGCTCCCTCCCTGTAATTATCAAATCAGCCAAAAATGAGGAAGAATTGAGAATCCTCATTATAGCACATCATAAAACACGGCGAGGTCTCGTGCTCGCAGCCTGTTACTGGCACAGGCTGCCAACAAAACTTTACAAAGAGCACAGGAATTCATGTTTGCAGAGATATTAAAGTCATAAAAGGGGAAATTTGGATTTTATTTTCCCACAGTCTAAATGAAGGTGAACCAAGCAAATTTGGCACAGAGTGCTCGTCAGATGCCATTTCCCACAGCAGTGTGGTATTTTCCTCTGGGAATAAAACATTTTCCTTCAACTACTGTTTATAACTCTTATCAGTTCAACAGCAATAGAGCCATCAAGTCCAATATCTTGTGGAAAAAAGTCAAGGTCAACAAGTACTTGCATTTTCGTTTATCTTTAGCTGCAATTGCTACTGACATTCAATTGGGTAATAAACATGAGGACTGTCAAATGCTCTCAGCAAACAGGTGATCCAAAAGCTATCAGAGAGAAAGAGGCTACCGCCAGGTAATCAAACAATTCTGTTGCAACAATTATGATTTGAGTGCATTCATTTACAGGAGCAATCACCTGTCAAATTTGAATGAATAGCATCAAACCATTCCCACCATCAGGGTAATAAGGGCAAGAAAATACAAGCTATGTCTACTTTCTTCCCAACAAAAGCATGCCAGCATTAGCAAGAGACTTTTTTCTAAAAAAAAAAAAAAAAAGGGGGATAAACAAAAATATCCAGCATTTTGTTTCCTGAATTGAATTATAAAAAATTATTTTAACATAAATCCAGAGTAACTAGGTCTTGTGGTGATGTTTCTCACGAGCAGTAATGGGTGTTTAGGAAAACACTACAGCAAGTGGGGGCACACAAGAGGCAGCTGTGCCACTGCTCTGACAATCAGCACTTGGGCAGCTTCCTGAGCCAGCACTTGCATCTGGACCAAGGTTTTTAATAGCTACAGAAGAACCTATTTTTCCATGAATTGGTCTAATCTCTTTTTGTCCCCTGCTGACCTCCTCAGAACGCTGCTCTGTAGCAATAAATTTAACCCAAGGCACGAAATATCTTTGTTTGTTGCAAACCTACCAACACTCTGGAACAACTCCTGTGCCATCAACACCCACCTTTAGCTCTTGCATTATGGGACAAGCACTCTCTTTCTCCATACATCACTAATTTTAAAGGCTTCTCCTCCAACCTTAGTCATCTTTCCCCTCCCAGCCTTTCATGTGAGAAATAGGAGAATGGTTTGTGCCAAGCAGCCTGATGGCATACCCTGTTGCATCACTAACCCAGAAATACGGCCTCTTTATGAGTTTATACTCCTTGTGATAAAGTGTCTCTCAAAACAAACATCTCAAGATCACAACTTTTGTTTTTTTAACCTCCAAGTCAAAGAGGTCAATGACACACACCTTAAAGTCTCACTCTGCCTACACCAGATTGCAAAAGAGCCAGCTGAAGCCACCAAGACCTGGAGAAGCAAATGGGATAGAACCCCTAAGATGGGAATGCTAAGATGGCCTTTAAATATGGGAAGCTCATTAGCTCCAATGAGCCACCACAACTTAGGTGAAAACATCCAGGATGTGTAGGAAATGAAACACCGTATCTAAATAAAGCAACAACAACAGCAAAAAACCATACCAGCCACCTTGAAAACACTCAACTCCAGTACTGTTGAAAGGGGCATCTTGGACACCAAAAACTTCAAAACTATTTCTACAACTTCTTACAAAACCAAGCCTCCCTCTGCCCCATCCAAGGAGGAAAGCAAGATGCTCTTCAGTCCTACACCAGAGGTTTTAGCTAACAGCCCAAGATGGAATTTAGCAATGTGATTATTTTCCACCACTGTTCCACCACTGTCTGGCATATTCAAGATCCTGCACTCAGTAAAACACCTGGTTCTGTGCAGACACACTTTGGGGGCTGCAAAAGCCAATGGATGCTCTCAGTTCAAGGTCAGGGCCACGTTCTTATATACACATTTATGTATACATGGGTTTGTGCACAGCCACACAGATGTTCTAATGGGTAGACATTTCTGAGTTTAGAAAAACTTGCCAAGGAAATACAAAAAAAAAAAAAAAAAGGACTCCAGCACATGGATTTTGCTGTTTGATTACAGATGGGCCGAGAAGTCAGGAATATTTGTATTTCCACAGCCACTTTAAAGGTAAACAGCTCCCAAAGTCTTTTTCCCTCCTTCTGCTCTGCCAATGGTGGCAGCAGCCTCAGCCTGAAAGATCTGCCTCCTGACATGGTCGTCTCTCTGCTCCCCTCCCAGCTGGAAGCTCTTCCTGAGCAAAGACTGAAAGTCACATTAAACCGTGCTGAAATGGTTGTGCTGGTTTTGAACTGCTTATTATCTCTGGGGGCTGACCTGAAAAACAAGTTGGCGCTTAGAGAAATTCAGGTTTCCCCTGAAAGGCAAATGGGAAGAGGGAAGGGTTTTTTTTTTTACAAGGAAAAGAGTTCATTTACGATGATGTTACCCACAATTTAGGGAAAACAAGCAACGTTTATAAGTATTTAAGTTAGCTTTGCCAGAGTGAAGAGAAAAATGCCTGTTAATAACAGACATTTAAGCTAATGAGAATGATTGAAATAAATCCTGACACTGGGAATAGATTAATGCTCAAATCATGACAGACACCCGCCTCTAAGTAAGAACTTGCTCCCATGCACCATTCTGGAAGCAAAACCCTGCTCAGCGGAGGCACACTGCTGAAATCTAAGTTTAACAGCTGAATCAGGCTGATGAATCCAAAAAAAAAAACCCCAAAACCAAACAAAAAGCTGAAAACCTAAACTAGAAGGATGAAAAAACCAGTTTCACGCCCCCCAGCTTTAAGAACAGAATGATAAATTGACATCATGTTACGAGCATAATCCTCAACCACTCAATCACTGTTAAAAAAAATAAAAACACGATTCTGGGGAGATAAAAATAATTAATGCCGGTGCCGCTGAACAATACGCAACCCACGCGAAGAGTTTCAGATAAATATGGGCCTGGCTTAAACCTGGCATCTCAAAGGAAGATGGGCACAGGTGCTGATGCTGACTCCAAGCAAACCCAGTGCTGCCTGCTTGATGGAAAAGCAGGGGAAGGAAAGGGGATTGGCAGAGCCTGGGCAGGAAAACTGATACCACTCCGTTTCCAAACAAGCCTATTACGCCTAATTCGGGATTCACAATACATAAAGCAGCAGGAAAAACACAGGGAGCAGCCCCTGTTGACTAATGCCCTGTCTTTTCTAATCGAGGGTCACATCCAGTCTAACCGATCGCATGATAATGGCATCAGAAAAGGTCAATCAAAGACAAGCCGAGGCTTCCACTGCCTGGCTGACCTTCGGAGCTTGTGACAAATTGCTATCAGTCAATGTCAACTAATGACAGCGGCTCTTTGGCTAATCAATTGTTCTAAAAATGATCAAGAAAACTACTCGTAGGACAGCTCATTTTCACATCAATGCCTGTGAAGTATGAAAAGCTCATTTTTTTTTGAGTTTTTAATAAGCTCATAAGTAAAGCAGTTACTTGGTAACAGGGGTCACCTTAGTGAAAAGACAGAACCTTTGTCTGCCTTTTACATATTCTTTTATTACCATATTATAGTAAAAATATGCCATGCCATTACTATGCCAGAGGGCTACATAATAAAGCAGGTAATACTTCATACTCTTTTTTTTTTTTTTTTTTTTTTGAGATAAATACTTCTGTGGTTTAGGGGGCCCTCCGTTTGGATGTAAATAATCGTCAACACAGTCTCCGTGTATTTAAATGTAAAGCAATCACCACTGGCACACAGGTGACATGCCCACTCATCACTCACCCAAATTTCACATGACAGAGCCCACAGTGAAAACCACGCTGCAAAATCCAGCGGTGCTGCTGGGAAGTGAAGGTCTACACAGCAGCTATTTTGTTCTTAAACCCACCCACCCCATGCGAGCACAACTTATTCCAACTATTTCCGACAGAATCCACATTTGGTAGGAAAACCGCATGCTCCGAAACCCCCTAAGCCCTGCGAAAGCAAACAGACATTTCCGCCCTGGAAGGATTCTACATGTAAAAGCCAACGTGGAAGTGCACACAGGCTTGAGCAGTGGGGAGATATATCACAGTTCTCCTTGCACAGCAAAGGGGTGACTGCGGATTTTTCCGTCTCTTCACCCTACTGGCCTCTCCCGGCATCGTTTTCGGCCGCTTCTGAAAGCTTCACAGCCAGGCCACGCTCGAATCTGCATTCATGCATTAAATATTACCAAAACAACAAACCCACGCCGGTCTAAGGCTTGAGAAGTGCAAGCACAATCATGCTTTGCTCCTCCATAAGGGGAACGTCCAGCAAGGGACACTGCAGGACATTATTTCACAAGAAGCCATTTGAGAAGTGTTGAGAAGGGAAGAGGAGCCATCGTTCAAGCACGGCACTGCTTCTCTCTTGGGTTTACCTCTCTACTCGGGTGACTCCCACCCACGACACCTGTACTGCCAGAAAGGAATTACACCAAGGAAAACACCCCTCACCAACCCAGTAGTCGCCAAAGCAACTCCCCACATCACCACAGAGAAGGAGCGGGGAGAGGGGGGGAGCGATGGTGAAGCGCTAAACAAGAAACATTAAAACTTTTGTTTTCATCGGAGAAACTGCCAAGTGACAGCAGTCTCAGGTTACACCCTAAACCTGCCTCGCTATGGTAGTTTTTCAAATTAAAATATCTTCCGTGGCCTTAGCCACTCTCTCAAGGCATCCACAGGCAAGAAAGAAAGGAGGCAGGGCGACACTTAAGCTCAGCCATAATTGGAAGTATGTGAAAAATGAAGTGTCAGTTCGGTCAATAAAGGGCAAAGGTGAAGGGGAACTGCAGCCCAAACTCGGTGCGAAATGTGCTCATTAAGACACCCAATCCCAGGGCTCCTGCCCACCTATCCCATTAGTCATCGGCCATCTGACCGCTTCAAATGCCTCCCCGCTCTTATTACTTTTCTTCTCCCATGTTAAAAAAAAAAAAAAAAAAGGAAAAAAAAAAAAAAAAAAAAGGCAAGCTGGTATATATAAGTCCTTGCTCAGTCATCTGGAACATAACGTGGCCCTTCTCTCTCCCCCTCTCTGCCTTTGCAGCCTCCAAACAACCGCCTGGAGATTCCCAGCAATAATAAACCCGATTGCCTTTTTGCCTATAGGTTGCTCAAACTCCTACAGTACCTTAGAAAAAAACCCAAAAAAATAAAAATAAACCGTTGCAGCCATTGATACATTATTATAAAAGAAATGTTGCTGCTTTCCCACTCCTGGTTTTAAGGAGCAACAATTATTCAGAGGTTAAAAAAATGTTTTGAACGCAGGCTGAGGCTTGGGGGAAAAAAAAAAAAGAAAGAAAAAATGTGCACAAATAAGGTGACACTGATGGATTATTTTTCTTTTTCTTTTAAGCTGTGTAGGAGAGCTAAACATGGGAAATAAAGAACTCCACTCTGGATTAAAAGTGACTGCACCAAGGCTTTGTTCAGCATCTTCCCGGTCTCACTATTTGAAAAACAAACAAAACAGATCTCTCAATATCCCAAACAGGAATCTTTTGAAGTCACAAGACACAGTAAAGATAAAACAGTGCTGCCATGAGCTCAGCCATCACCTGCCTGTACATAAGAATTTGCGTCTCTTCATTTAAATAGAATTTAGGGAATTACTTCTCCAGTATGTAAATTCAGGTCTCTGCACCATTTGGAGACAGACCTCCAAAGGCCTTTGCTGTTAAGTTCAGAGCAAGGGGAAAACTTTTCCATAATATTATTCTGCATTCCTGTGCTGTAACCATCCCCTGTGATGACACAATACCAGGCCTTTAGAAGAGGTTGTGTCAACGTACCATGCAATAACATATCCTGCTGTTCAGTGGCACGAGACCTCAGAACAGCTCCCTAGCAGTTAAATATGGATTTCTGCAATAGATCGAAGCAGCTGGGAGTTATTACTATTTACTAAGTAAATAAATTTACACGTTTGAAAAGACTTTAAAGTGTTTACAGGAAAGCCCGTCTCTCCTGATTTCAAAGGCAATCTTTGATGGGTGTTGTAGACTGGGACATAAATAGGTTAAAAATACACTTTGCAGGATTTGTAGTGATGAGTAAGGTAAAGAAGAAAAAAAATCTCCAAAAAGTCCAAAAATAGACCTTAACATACTCGGGGTTAAGGACTAAGGAGAAAAGTCTTCCTAAAGGCTTGAGCTTTCCATGTGTGCCACTTTGAAAATGCAAAGCTTACACTTACATCCTTGTGATACTGTCAGCCAGGTTGCAAACCTGGCCCAGAAGGTGCTTTTACCTACCCCAACAAGGGAAGTAGGTTGTGAGAACAACCTAAAAACCAGACAGTTTCAGAGGGTTTTATTTCTGGTGATCAGATTGGCTTTTTTTTTTTTAATTTTTTTTTAAATGGCAAACGTGATCTTGACAGATGGAAGGAACCAAAAGGAACTTTTACAAACTCCTAAAAATAGGGAAGCCCATAATACACTGAATATATGTCACGCAATGCATGCATCTTGAGCTAACTCCCATGCTTGCAAGCATGAGCATGTGGGTCCCCAGCCTTTTGCTGCCACCCCTCCGCAGCACCTGGCTGCTATGGCAGTGCCATGCTGGCTCCTTCTGCTGCCACGAAAAGCACCCAGCAGTGGTGAACACAGGGGGTTAACCACAGTGTTGCACTCCCAGCATCAGGCCACAGAAGAAAAGCCACCAAATCACAGCATCTGGAAATTAAATGCAGTTGGAGAGAGGCAGGATATTTGCTATCTTTTCATTTCGGTCCTTCAGGGCCGTATTTTTTGACTCCTTCCCCATAGGGAAATGCTAAAATCACATTTTGGGGTGTTTTGGGTTTTTTTACAGACGGTGTACATGCAGGTGCTTAAACAAATGAGCTTTCCCCATAATCTCAACCTTCAGAGCATTTCATGTAAAAAGCAAGGCTCAGCAAGACCACCACTACCATCACCACATTTCTGTTCCTCAAAAACCATTTCCGAAGGTGGCAAGTGGCCTGAAGGCAAGTCTTGGTAACAGAGACCCCCTCAGGATAGGATCTCTGTTCCAAAATTCCTTTCCCAATCTTGACCTGAGAGCTCCAGTTATCAAATTCCCACTTTAGTTGCTCTTCTCCAAAGTTTTAATGCATTGAGCTTCTTCACAAAACACTCCATCAAGCACTGGCAGTGATTCCAGCCTCAATAAACCACTGAGGTTTGGGTAACAGTTTCAGAACTGACTAAAGCATCACTGACAAGTCCTTCTGTGGATATTTCCTAGGACTCAAGCTTGAAACTCACTTCAGAAAACCCTTCCTCACTGAGGCTGCAGCACGCACCTTGCTAGGAACTGACCAGGATGGCAATAATACATCAGATACGACCAGCACTCCAGACTACCAAAATGCCACACTTAGGAGAAAATGAAGCCTGAAAATCCTTAAAAGTGCACCAGGAACTAAGCTCAATTTCCAACGCACTCTGTCTAGGAGCATTCTGGCAAGCCTTCCCACAGATGTTTTGTCCACGCACATATCCACATAAACACACGCACATCCGTCTAATAAAAGACCAGCCCTAACCAAATACAAAAAAAAAAAACCACTCTCAAAACACCACGTTTTAGTTCAAAGCTCATTTTTGAAGCAGCTTTTTCAGCCTTAAGAAAAACCCCACGGATTTAAAGTTTGCTCCAAAAGCAAGGGGGCTCTAATGAACGAGTTGACACCACTTAAACTATAGCATTGTGAACAGCACCACTAGAATATATATGTATACATACTTGAAAGAGAAAAGGCCCCCTGAATTTATGTTGCATATCATTTTCCAGTAAAAGTCAGAGGTCAGAAGGTTACCAGTTTCTGCCTCAGCTCTGCAACAGTTTACTATTCCAGGCCCCATTTTTACTAGGCTACACTCGCGATGAAGTCAGCAACTTTTCTTTAAACAATAACGAGTCTCAAATACTTAAAATTCTATAAAGAGATGTTATTCACCATGTACGTTAAATCCGTGCATATAAAAAATTAAAATATACTGGTTTAGTTTAAAAACTAATCTTGTTAAATGGAGACTTTGCAATGCTAATCAGTACTGTTCAACCTTTTTTTGGAAACACAATTCCTTTGTTGTCTAACAGCACTTGAATGAAACATGATCATAAAACCAGATTTAAAAGTATATACCTATTGTGAGTTCAGAGTCAACTTCAATAAAGCACTCTCTTTTATATTCAGATTAAGGATCCTTTTTAAATTTTAATTGCATTAAATTAACACTAAATCCACTGCAGTTGGTTTCTTCAGAAAAAAAATATGCTTTCAGCTTCTCAGGAAAAAAAAAAAATCCAGAGATTCAGCTTTTTAGACTTCAGAGTTTCTGAGACAGCACTGATTATTTGTAGAATGTCCCACTTCCATTCCACCAAGCTCATTTCATCCTCGCCCTACTAAATCAGCTACTCCAGCCTGCCACCCAAACAGACCGTTTTTGCATTCAAGTAAATTGGAATTGAGTATAAAAAAAGTAAGTAAAAGCACAGCTCAGGATTTTGTAAAACGGGCCAGCTAGCATCTCTTCTTTATATGCAATCAAGTTTCAATGGCATCTTTGAAATATTACCATGCACTTCTGCAATCTTAATTACATTTTGGTTTGAAGATTTCATCTTTTAACCCATTTGAACGAAGAGGAAACCCCAAACTTCTTCTCATTTCTTATTTTTATTAAGCACACTGCAAATTTGGTACATATGTTGCTCTAACATGAGCCTGCTGGCAGGGTCAAAGAAATAAAGATGCCAATCCCTTTACTAGGAGGAGATGGAGTAAAAAAAAAAAAGGTCAAAAAAAAAAAAAAAGGAAGATAAGACCTTTCTCAGCACAAACCCTCTGGTACCCAAGCATATTTCCACAGCAGAAGAGTAACCAGTCCCTGAGCACACTGGTGACCACATGCCAGCTAGGAAAGTGTGAGGGCTCTGTTCCTACCTTGCTCACTGCTGTTGTCCCCGCTGTGTGATGTGTGTCCTCCGCTGGAGGGTCCGGGGGTTCCCCCGGAGCGCGTTGACGCAGTGTCATCGTGGTCTCTGTTCCAGGAGGGCTGTGGGGGCCGAAAAAAAAATCAAAAGGTTAAAATCTGAGATGGAGGAAGGAACACCCAGATCACCAGAAAATGCACTCCCGGGAGAGCATGGTACCCATGCCCAAACTCGTGGGAAAAGGCCGGCAAATACCCCTCCCGAATTATTCCTTCTTTCCAGGTAGCCCAGGAAAAACAATACGCTCTGGAATATGTTTACCACCTAAATAACCCCAAGCTTTATTACCACAGAAAACAGCAACATTCCTGGCCAGGCAGAGGGAGCAGGAGGAGAGCCAGAGAGCGAGTCGCTGGCACCGGGCTCCGGCTGTATTTTTAGCATCGGCAAAGCCTCCGGCACCGGCAGCCCGCGAACCCCGCGAGGGCCAAACCAGAGCGGCGGCCCAGAGCAGCATCGTTTTTATTTGGGCCTCCCATTCCTCCTCCTCCTACG